>SJYX01003233.1:86321-114817 GCA_006410675.1 Oreotragus oreotragus
GGATGTGAGAGTTGGACTGTGAAGAAGGCTGAGTGCCGAAGAATTGATGCTTTTGAACTGTGGTGTTGGAGAAGACTCTTGAGAGTCCCTTGGACTGCAAGGAGATCCAACCAGTCCATTCTGAAGGAGATCAATGCTGGGATTTCTTTGGAAGGAATGATGCTGAAGCTGAAACTCCAGTACTTTGGCCACCTCATGCGAAGAGTTGACTCATTGGAAAAGACTCTGATGCTGGGAGGGATTGGGGGCAGGAGGAGAAGGGGACTACCGAGGATGGGATGGCTAGATGGCATCACGGACTCGATGGACGTGAGTCTGAGTGAACTCAGGGAGTTGGTGATGAGCAGGGAGGCCTGGCCTGGGGCGATTCATGGGGTCGCAAAGAGTTGGACACGACTGAGCGACTGAACTGAACTGAATTGAACAGTGTCTCTGGTCAGGAATCTGGGCTGAAAATCAGATGAAAATCAAAACTCAATTAAAATCAAGGTGTTGGCTGAGACTTCAACCTTGTATAAGGCTTTGGGTCCTCCTTAGGCTTACTAAAGGACTTGCCTTGTGGCTCAGACAGTAAAGCTTCTTCCTACAATGCAGGAGACCCGGGTTCGATCCCTGGGTCAGGAAGATTCTCTGGAGAAGGAAATGGCAACCCACTCCATTAGTCTTGCCTGGAGAATCCATGGGTGAAGGAGCATAGTAGGCTACAGTCCATGGGGTCGCAAAGAGTCGGACACGACTGAGCGACTTCAATTGGTTACTTGGTCACTTGGTCACTTGGTTAGGCTTACTAATTGTTGCCAGAATCCAGTGCGCATGACTGCAGGACTCCTGTCAATTCATTTCTTCAAACCGGCAGGACTTTACACAACCAAGTAATCCTACTGAGGGGTAGCTACTCCTTTATAATCACAGAATTATGAGGAAGTAATATATACACTGTGGAGCAGAAACCTTCTTGGCCTTCAGAGATTTCTTCCTACAACAAATATATTTGTATTTTTGTTTCCTCTGTGTTCCAGTTCTTCTGAGTTCTCTTATCTCCCACAGTTACTGTCTTTTTATCATGTTATGTTTTCAGATTAGGATAACTAGGATTAACCTAGAGATTCATATCTTCTCTCAGTTCAAACAAATCTGTTCTATCATATCATTCACAATTTTCTTTTCTCCATCTATATGGTTTGTTTGTTTCTGCTGGAATCCATAATGAAAGTATCTTGAACCTCCTGAGTCTAAACTTCTTGCTTCTTCAGTTCAGTTCAGTCATTCAGTCATGTCCGACTCTTTGCAACCCCATGAACTGAAGGACACCAGGCCTCCCTGTCCATCACTAACTCCCAGAGTTTACCCAAACTCATGTCCATTGAGTCAGTGATACCATGCAACCATCTCATCCCTTCTCTTCCTGCTCTCAATCTTTCCCAGCATCAGGGTCTTTACCAATCAGTCAGCTCTTCACATCAGGTGGCCAGAGTATTAGAGTTTCAGTTTCAGCATCAGTTCTTCCAATGAACACCCAGAACTGATCATCTTTAGGATGAACTGGTTGGATCTCCTTGCAGTCCAAGACTCTCAAGAGTCTTCTCCAACATCGCAGTGCAAATGCATTAATTCTTTGGCACTCAGCTTTCTTTATAGTCCAACTCTCACATCCATACGTGACTACTAGAAAAACCATAGCCTTGACTAAATGGACCTTTGTTGACAAAGTAATGTCTCTGCTTTTTAATATGCTGTTTGGGTTGGTAATAACTTTCCTTCTAAGGAGTAAGCGTCTTTTAATTTCATGGCTGCAACCACCATCTGCAGTGATTTTCGAGCCCTCCGAAAAAATTAACTCAGCCACTGTTTCCACTGTTTCTCTATCTATTTCCCATGAAGTGATGGGACCAGATGCCATGATCTTCATTTTCTAAATGTAGGACTTTAAGCCAACTTTTTCACTCTCCTCTTTCACTTTCATCAAGAGGCTCTTTAGTTCCTCTTCACTTTCTGCCATAAGGATGGTGTCATCTGCATATCTGAGGTGACTGATATTTCTCCCGACAATCTTGATTCCAGCTTGTGTTTCTTCCAGTCCAGCATTTCTCGTGATGTACTCTGCATATACGTTAAATAAGCAGGGTGACAATACACAGCCTTGATGTACTCCTTTTCCTATTTGGAAGCAGTCTGTTGCTTCATGTCCAGTTCTAACTGTTGCTTCCTGACCTGCATACAGATTTCTCAAGAGGCAAATGAGGTGGTCTGGTATTCCCATCTCTTTCATTCAGAATTGTCCACAGTTTATTGTGATCCACACAGTCAAAGGCTTTGGCATAGTCAATAAAGCAGAAATAGATGTTTTTCTGGAACTCTCTTGCTTTTTCAATGATTCAACAGATGTTAGCAATTTGATCTCTGGTTCCTCTGCCTTTTCTAAAACCAGCTTGAACATTGGAAGTTCATAGTTCACATATTGCTGAAGCCTGGCTTGGAGAATTTTGAGCATTACTTTACTAGCGTGTGAGCTGAGTGCAATTGTGTGGTAGTTTGAGCATTCTTTGGCATTGCCTTTCTTTGGGATTGGAATGAAAACTGACCTTTTCCAGTCCTGTGACCACTGTTGAGTTTTCCAAATTTGCTGGCATATTGAGTGCAGCACTTCCACAGCATTATCTTTTAGGATTTGAAAGAGCTCAACTGGAATTCCACTAGCTTTTTTTGTAGTGATGCTTCCTAAGGCCCACTTGAGTTCACATTCCAGGATGTCTGGCTCTAGGTGAGTGATCACACCATTGTGATTATCTGGATCATGAATATCTTTTTTGTACAGTTCTTCTGTATTCTTGCCACCTCTTCTTAATATCTTCTGCTTCTGTTAGGTCCATATCATTTCTGTCCTTTATCGACCCCATCTTGTATGAAATGTTCCCTTGGTATCTCTAATTTTCTTGAAGAGATCTCTAGTCTTGCTTCTTAAATTCTCTTTTACAACTTTCTTATGTTGGAAAGGGGCTTCCCTGGTGACTCACATGGTAAAGAATCTGCATGTCAATGCAGGAGATCCAAGTTCCATCCCTGAGTCAGGAAGATTCCCTGGAGAGGAAATAGCAACCACTCCAGTATTCTTGCCCAGGAAATCCCATGGACAGAGGGGCCGAGTGGGCTACAGCCCATGGTGTCACAAAAGAGTCAGACACAACTTAGCAACTAAATAAGAACAACAAATGTTGGAAAAGAATTTTTGAAGTTACATAAAAAATCTCAAATTTCACTGAGATTTTAGTTATAAGTGCTTTAAATTTCTTACAGAATTTTCTGCTAACACTTTGTTTAATCAATTATAAAATGAGTAAATTAATAATTATAGAGAAATGATGTGATTTAGAACAACATAATGACTGCACTGACACAGGAGGGCCAAGAGGAGCTACTCCAAGTTCAAAGTCAGGAGGGGTGACCTCATCCAAGGTAAGGAGCAGCAGCTGCACTTTTCTGGAGCAGCTGTGAAGAGATACCCAACATCCAAAGTAAGAGAAAACCCAAGTGAGACAGTAGGTGTTGAGAGACGGCATCAGAGGACAGACATTCTGAAACCATAATCACAGAAACTAGCCAATCTAATAACATGGACCACAGCTTTGTCTAGCTCAGTGAAACTAAACCATGCCGTGTGGCCACCCAAGATGGATGGGTCATAGTGGAGAAGTCTGACAGAATGTGGTCCACTGGAGAAGGGAATGGTAAACCACTTCAGTATTCCTGCCTTGAGAACCCCATTAACAGTATGAAAAGGCAAAGTGATAGAATACTGAAAGAGGAACTCCCCAGGTCAGTAGGTACCCAATATTCTACTGGTGATCAGTGGAGAAATAACTCCAGAAAGAATGAAGAGATGGAGCCAAAGCAAAAACAACACCCAGTTGTTGATGTGACTGGTGATAAAAGCAAGGTCCAATGCTGTAAAGAGCAATATTGCATAGGAACCTGGAATGTTAGGTCCATGAATCAAGGCAAATTGGAAGTGGTCAAACAGGAGATGTCAAGAGTGAACGTCGACATTCTAGGAATCAGTGAACTAAAATGGACTGGAATGGGTAAATTTAACTCAGATGACCATTATATCTACTCCTGTGGGCAGGAATCCCTCAGAAGAAATGGAGTAGCCATCATGGTCAACAAAAGAGTCTGAAATGCAGTACTTGGATGCAATCTCAAAAATGACAGAATGATCTCTGTTCATTTCCAAGGCAAACCCGCTTGCGAGAGCCGGGCCGGCGCACTCAGCGCGGGCCGCTTGCGAGAGCCGGGCCGGCGCACTCAGCGCGGGCCGCTTGCGAGAGCCGGGCCGGCGCACTCAGCGCGGGCCGCTTGCGAGAGCCGGGCCGGCGCACTCAGCGCGGGCCGCTTGCGAGAGCCGGGCCGGCGCACTCAGCGCGGGCCGCTTGCGAGAGCCGGGCCGGCGCACTCAGCGCGGGCCGCTTGCGAGAGCCGGGCCGGCGCACTCAGCGCGGGCGAGAGGAGCTACCCCACGTCCGAGGTCAGGGGCAGCAACCTAGAGTGCCAGGCTGCGACGGCGCAGGAACGGCCGAGAGGAGCTACCCTGTGTCTGAGGTCAGTGGCGGCCGGGAGGAGCTACCCCTCATCCGAGGTCAGTGGCGGCCGGGAGGAGACACCCCGCGTCTGAGGTCAGGGCGGCGGCCGGGAGGAGCTACCCCGTGTCCGAGGTCAGGGGCGGCCAGGAAGAGACACCCCACGTCCGAGGCCAGGGGCGGCCGGGAGAAGCCACCTTGCGCCCGAGGCCAGGGGTGGTGACCCGGAGGAGCCACCCTGAGCCCGAGGCCAGGGGCGGCAGCTGGGAGAAGCCACCCACGCCCGAGGCCACGGCCGGCGGCCGGGAGGAGCAACCCGAGGAGCAGGGGCTGCGCAGGCGCAGGAGGGCCTAGAGGAGCTGTCCCACGTTGAAGGTCAGGAACTGCGGCGGTAAGGAGATACCCCTCGTCCAAGGTAAGGAGCAGCCGTGAAGAGACAACCCACGCCCAAGGTAAGAGAAACCCAAGTAAGATGGTAGGTGTTGCAAGAGGGCATCAGAGGGCAGACACACTGAAACCATACTCACAGAAAACTAGTCAATCTAATCACACTAGGACCAGGGCCTTGTCTAACTCAATGAAACCAAGCCATGCCTGCAGGGCAACCCAAGGCGGGCGGGTCATGGTGGAGAGGTCTGACAGAACGTGGTCCACTGGAGAAGGGAATGGCAAGCCACTTCAGTATTCTTGCCTTGAGAACCCCATGAACAGTATGAAAAGGCAAAATGATAGGATATCAAAAGAGAATCTCCCCAGGTCGTTAGGTGCCCAATATGCTACTGGAGATCAGTGGAGAAATAACTCCAGAAAGAATGAAGGGATGGAGCCAAAGCAAAAACAATACCCAGTTGTGCATGTGACTGGTGATAGAAGCAAGATCCGATGCTGTAAAGAACAATATTGCATAGGAACCTGGAATGTCAGGTCCATGAATCAAGGCAAATTGGAAGTGGTCAAACAAGAGATGGCAAGGGTGAACGTCGACATTCTAGGAATCAGCGAACTAAAATGGACTGGAATGGGTGAATTTAACTCAGATGACCATTATATCTACTACTGCGGGCAGGAATCCCTCAGAAGAAATGGAGTAGCCATCATGGTCAACAAAAGAGTCCGAAATGCAGTACTTGGATGCAATCTCAAAAACGACAGAATGATCTCTGTTCGTTTCCAAGGCAAACCATTCAATATCACAGTTATCCAAGTCTATGCCCCAACCAGTAATGCTGAAGAAGCTGAAGTTGAACGGTTTTATGAAGACCTACAAGACCTTTTAGAACTAACACCCAAAAAAGATGTCCTTTTCATTATAGGGGACTGGAATGCTAAAGTAGGAAGTCAAGAAATACCTGGAGTAACAGGCAAATTTGGCCTTGGAATGAGGAATGAAGCAGGGCAAAGACTAATAGAGTTTTGCCAATAGAACGCACTGGTCACAGCAAACACCCACTTCCAACAACACAAGAGAAAATTCTACACATGGACATCACCAGATGGTAAACACCGAAATCAGATTGATGATATTCTTTGCAGCCAAAGATGGAGAAGCTCTATAAAGTCAGCAAAAACAAGACCAGGAGCTGACTGTGGCTCAGATCATGAACTCCTTATTGCCAAATTCAGACCAAAATTGAAGAAAGTGGGGAAAACCACTAGACCATTCAGGTATGACCTAAATCAAATCCCTTATGATACTACATTGGAAGTGAGAAATAGAATTAAGGGACTAGATCTAATAGACAGAGTGCCTGATGAAATATGAACTGGGATTCGTGACACTGTACAGGAGACAGGGATCAACAATATCCCCATGGAAAAGAAATGCCAAAAAGCAAAATGGCTGTCTGAGGAGGCCTTACGAATAGCTGTGAAAAGAAGAGAGGCGAAAAGCAAAGGAGAATAGGAAAGATATAAGCATCTGAATACAGAGTTCCAAAGAATAGCTAAGAGAGATAAGAAAGCCTTCCTCAGTGATCAATGCAAAGAAACAGAATGGGAAAGAGTCAAGGCTGTCTATCGTCACACTGCGATTACGAATAGCTGTGAAAAGAAGAGAGGCGAAAAGCAAAGGAGAATAGGAAAGATATAAGCATCTGAATACAGAGTTCCAAAGAATAGCTAAGAGAGATAAGAAAGCCTTCCTCAGTGATCAATGCAAAGAAACAGAATGGGAAAGAGTCAAGGCTGTCTATCGTCACACTGCGTATTTAACTTATATGCAGGGTACATCATGAGAAACGCTGGACTGGAAGAAACACAAGCTGGAATCAAGATTGCCAGGAGAAATATTAATAACCTCAGATATGCAGATGACACCACCCTTATGGCAGAAAGTGGAGAGGAACTAAAAAGCCTCTTGATGAAAGTGAAAGAGGAGAGTGAAAAAGTTGGCTTAAAGCTCAACATTCAGAAAATGAAGATCATGGCATCTGGTCAAATAGATGGGAATAGATGGGGAAATGGCCAATAGATGGGGAAACAGTGGAAACAGTGTCAGACTTTATCTTTTTGGGCTCCAAAATCATTGCAGATGGTGATTGCAGCCATGAAATTAAAAGAGGCTTACTCCTTGGAAGGAAAGTTATTTCCAACCTAGACAGCGTATTAAAAAGCAGAGACCTTACTTTACCAACAAAGGTCCATCTAGTCAAGGNTGCATATCTGAGGTTATTAATATTTCTCCTGGCAATCTTGATTCCAGCTTGTGTTTCTTCCAGTCCAGCGTTTCTCATGATGTACCCTGCATATAAGTTAAATACGCAGTGTGACGATAGACAGCCTTGACTCTTTCCCATTCTGTTTCTTTGCATTGATCACTGAGGAAGGCTTTCTTATCTCTCTTAGCTATTCTTTGGAACTCTGTATTCAGATGCTTATATCTTTCCTATTCTCCTTTGCTTTTCGCCTCTCTTCTTTTCACAGCTATTCGTAAGGCCTCCTCCTGTCTCTTATACACATCTCTTGAGAGTCCCTTGGACTGCAAGGAGATCCAACCAGTCCATCCTAAAGGAGACCAGTCTTGGGTGTTCATTGGAAGGACTGATACTAAGGCTGAAACTCCAATACTTTGGCCACCTCATGTGAAGAGTTGACTCATTGGAGAAGACCCTGATGGTGGGAGCGATTGGCTGCAGGAGGAGAAGGAAACGAGAGAAGATGAGATGGCTAGATGGCATCACCGACTCAATGCACATGAGTTTGGGTGAACTCCAGGAGTTTGTGACGGACCGCGAGGGCTGGTGTGCTGTGATTCATGGGGTCACAAAGAGTCAGAAACGACGGAGCGACTGAACTGAACTGAGAACAACATATTTAAAGCTATGAGATCCTGACTTGCTGCAAAACAGATTTTCAAAGTTTTCTGTTATCACAAAATAAATAGAGGTTTACAAAATATTAGCATTTGATCTTGCATTCAGTTCTTGGAGAAATATTTGTTATGTTCAATTTAGTATTCTAGTACTAGCTCAGAAGTGGATAAAAGAAATTTTTTTTAAAAAGCTTTTCAAATGAAAAGAACAAAATAATCTACTCACATATACTCCCATTCTAGAATCATTTTAGGGTATTATTTCTAGTTGTACAACTTGACCCTCCTCTTTCATGCTGTAATATTTCTGAATCTGTTTACTGATTATTTAATTATAAACTGGCATTGAAGATTAGTGGGGAAAAGTACAATTAGTTAACAAATCATACAAGAAATTCTTATTCCTAGAAAGTAAATTGGTTTCTTTCCTCACATCATACAAAAAGAGTAATTCCCCATAGATCTAGGACTTCAATGTAAGATATAAAAGATTAAATCTTAGAAAAAATAGAATATATTATTTCCCTGAGGAAAGGAAGGATTTCTTAAATAAGAGCCAGAAAGAGTAAACACAGAAGTAAGGTAAATGTAAAAGTATGCATTTACTCTAAAATTAGGACAAGCTACAAGAACATGCCGCATTCAGGTCTCCTGCACTGGGGGCATACACAGTAAAGTGTCTGCCCCAAATGCGGGAGACCCAGGTTTGATCCCCTAGTTGGGAAGATCCCCTGGAGAAGGAAATGGCAACCCACTCTAATATTCTTGCCTAGAAAATCCCATGGATGGAGGAGCCTGGTGGGCCACAGTCCACGGGGTCGCAAAGAGTCAGACACGACTGAGCAACTTCACTTTCACTTTCAGAAGAACATACATGTAATTGGTTACTCTTTAGTACCTGAAACAAAGAAATCAAAATAATCACTATATATATATAAACAAAATGGATATATAGTCATTTCATAGCAAAGGACAAAGAAATGCATAAAAAAGATATGAAAATTTCCTCGTTAATTTATAACCAAGGGCAGGGAAATTATACCGCAATGAGACACAAACTCATATACATTTGACTGACATAATAAAAAGGTCAGAAAGTTTTGATGAGTGTGTACAGCAATGAGCTTTCTCTAGCATGGATAAAGGCTGTGTAAATTGGCAGAGCCTCTTGGAAAACATACGGCATTCTCTAGAAAACATGAAGATATACACACCAGAATTAAAATTTCAGTTCTGTTATAACCGAGGAAAACAATGCATGTTCAAGATGCTTGCAAGAGTGTGTACATCAGCCTTAACTGTGTTAAAATCAATGTGTAAACAACCCAAGCCTTCCCTGGTGGTTCAGATGGTAAAAAATATGCCTGAAATGCAAGAGATCTGGGTTCAATCTCTAGGTCAGGAAGAAACCATGGAGAGGGGAATGGCAACCCACTCCAGTATTCTTGCCTGGAGAATCCCATGGACAGAGGAGCCGGGTGGGCTACAGTCCATGGGGTTGTAAAGAGTCAAACACAGTTGAGTGACTAACACTTCCACGAACCCAAATGGACATCAACAATAGAATGCACAAAGAACAAACACATTGGCTATTCAATGGAATGACACCTAGCAGGAAAAATGAAAGAACTAGAACCTTAAGGAACCACTCAGATACATCTGAGAAAACCGATGACTGAGCAATAAATGCAAGTCAAGAAAATCATCCAGCATGTTTCTATTTGCATCAAGATAAGCCAAATTAAGCTTTATTTGAGGGGGATACATTTCTATAAAGAAGAGAAACTGCCTGACAAATGGGAAACGATTATAGAGACAGGAAGAAATAGTGGTTTAAGCAGGAGTCAGTACTTTGGCCACCTCATGCGAAGAGTTGACTCATTGGAAAGGCTCATGCTGGGAGGGATTGGGGGTAGGAGGAGAAGGGGACGACAGGGGATGAGATGGCTGGATGGCATCACTGACTATTTGGACGTAAATCTGAGTGAACTCCGGGAGTTGGTGATGGACAGGGAGCACTGGCGTGCTGTGATTCATGGGGTCGCAAAGAGTCGGACACGACTGAGCGACTGAACTGAACTGAATTGAAACAGCTCTGGTTCCAGATCTACTAACTCACTGTGTGACATTAGTCAGTTGCCCTACCTCTGTTCTTCAGTTTCCTCATGTAAAAATGGGGTAATAATTGTGTTTCATAAGATTATATACGGGCAATTCAGTTTGAATTGCTCTACATGTTTGTTCTTTCTTACTCAGGTTCACTTCTGTACATTGCTCACCTTTAGTGGAGATGAGGCAGAGGGGTACAATCGGAAAGGAGCTACCAGGAGTTGCAAACACATTCTTAAGTCATCTCCATAAGGAGGTTGGCACATTCCCAGTGACACTGTATTCCATTCTTTAAACCACACAAGTACACTATGTACCTCTTTTGCATGTCCTATATCTTAGATGTTTAGAGATATAAACACAAAAATTTTAGACTGTATTTGCCCATTTCTTTCTCTTAAAAAGTGCAATATACCATTTAAATTACAAACTTCCAATTAATGGACTATTTTACTTTTTCTTCTATTTCCTAGAATTGGTATTCAAATATTATTTGTTAGATTGATTTCATTATAGGCAGCACTCGATATACACCCACAAATTGGTTTTTAATCCGTGTATTTGATTATGGTGAAACTTCTAAGGAATAAACAATTTCCTCTGGGCAATGGTTCATTTGTAAGACTGTAAATCTATTAATTTACTCTAAGAATTTAATGTAGTCTAGTAAATTTGTAGCTGGAAGGGACTTTAGTTTAATTCTTATTTAAGAAACTGAAGTATAGTGAAATCAAGTTTTCCAAAATGGCTTAGTTTCCTTTACAAACTCCTCCTAACTTTGTTAAGATCTCAGAAAATGTGTGACATTTCTTGCTGTTTTGCTCCAACAGCTGATGAAACACAGGCAATCCATCTCTCTTTTTGTGTCCCACCGTCAACCAGTCCTCAGCCTTGAAACTCTGGTCTGCATTAACCAAAAATGTGTCCTGATACTTCATCTTCGAAACTCCATTTTCTTTCCTTTTTTTAATATTTTGGCCACACTATGAGGCATGTGAGATCTTAATCCCCTGACCAAGGACAGAAACTGCACACTCTAAAGTGGAAACCTAGTCTTAACCACTGGACTGCCAGGGAAGTCCAAAACTTTCACTTTCATATTGATATTTTGTTGTCACCACAGCCCAGTTTAGCTGTTTTTGTCCCTGGGATGCCGTTCATTGGCGTGTTTGGATCTTATGCTCCGAAACTTTCTTTCCAACTTTGTATAAACCTCAACTCAGCCCCACAGCCCAAAACCAACAGCTCAAGTCTGCCAACAAGTATAGTTTAGACATCAATGATTTAGTTAATAATTATACAGTTAATGAACAACAAGCTTGAACCTAGGACCCATCTGAAGTTCTGTTTCGCTGATTGCAATTTAGTCAATCTATTTGGGTTCATATATTTTCATTAATCTGCAGCTTCTTCACTATTCTCCTCTTTGTGTGTGTGCCCAGTCACTCAGTCGTGTTCAACTCTTTGCAATTCTATGGACTGTAGCCCACCAGGCTCCTCTGTCCATGGGATTTCCCAGGCAAGAATACTGGAGTGGGTTGCCATTTCCTCCCCCAGGGAATCTTCCCAACCCAGGGGATCGAACCTACATCTCCTACGTTAGCAGGCAGGTTCTTTACTGCTGAGCCACCTGGGGATCCATCTGATAAGCAGCACACCTTAGAGGATAACTATAAATTGGCTTGCATTCGGGTTTGTGGCAATCAGTCCAGTTGACGATCTTCGCTCACCCACTAGTACTCTTCTCCAGCCCATGCTGTTCAAACATACTGGCTCTAGCTTTCCTCAAAAACAATTTGGATGGTTCCACCACAGGGCCTTTGCACTCCCCGCCTCTTGGCTTGTAGCTCTGTTCCTAGATGTCCTGATGGCTTATTCCAGCACCTCCCTTAGAGCTGAGCTTAAATTTTACTTTTCTGATGGAGCATATTCTGATCATTTTATATAAGGTAGCAATCTCTGCCTCTCCCCAAACTTTCAATCTTTCTTTCCCTGCTCTATTTTTTTTCTCCATAAAGTTTTTACCATCGGTCAGAGTTTGTATTTTTTTTTTACTTTATTTTACTTTACAGTACTGTATTGGATTTGGCATACATTGACATGAATCCACCACAGGTGTACTGTCAATAATATTTCATCATCAGAAACATCTGTTCCATGAGGTAAGTGTTTTTATCTGCTTTCTAATTATCATATATCCATGCTAAGAACACAGGACTTGCTCAACAAATAAGGGAAGAATAAAAGAAGGGAGAAATACAAGTGCAAGTGAAAGTCAGCAGAGCTCATAACTGCTTGACATCCTGCATCAGAAGCCTGCCTGCCGTATTGTGAGGAGGCGTAGCCATCACTCCCTTTCACATCTGTCATATACCATCTCATTACATCTCAACTACCATAATTTATTTAATTAATTAACCCTGCCAAATGGAAAAGGGATTGATATAAGAAAGCAAGCAGTGTGAAAAACAACTTTGTCTGTTTTTTACACATCTTCATTCCTTTTGTCTCTCTGCACTTTTTTCCTCCTTCATGTGTCTACCTCTCCTTTTACCTTTATGTCCTCTTCTCCTTGCTCCTTTCCCCTGTTATTATGGCTGAATGCCTCTGTGGCATTAAACCAAGCTGAGGCACAGAGGTTATTGAGGGTTGAGGGGTGCATAACAGATGCTGTTAATCTGCCCTGGAGAGCCTTGAATGAGCAAGGGGGCCTTGCGATGAAATTGGATAGGGTATTCTGTAAACCAGTGATCTCCAATAAGCATTTGGTATTAACTAAGCAAGATATTGTGTATTATGTTGCTCTCAGTTTCTTTGAAACACCTGCCGAAGAAGACTCAGTGTAATGAACTTTAAGAAAAAAACCTGAAAGTGTTTTTCAATTAACTTTTCTTCTTTTGTAAGGATTAGTTTCCCATTCTGAAAAATATTTGAGTAAATGAGAAAAGGTGAATAAGATTCAGTGTGTAAAGAAAAAAATAAAGCTTTTAGCTTTGGCTGACTGCCTATCAATTTGCACATTAGAGAGATGTTTATCATGGAATCAAGACATGATGTTTTAGGATATCACCTGTTAATCCTCCTGCCTCAAGTCAAACATATGCTAACTGATCCCTAATCATTTTACCACTAGAATCCCATATTCTGTAAATTCTATGATGCATAAATTTACTGCATATATCCAGAATCCCTTGAAATGAACAAAAAGTTCATAATGAGTTGAACAAAAAGTTCATCATGAACAAAAGTTCAAGAACAAAAAGTTCATGATGATGAGTTGTTGGTCATGTCCCTAACGTTGAATTAGAACTTCTAGCCTGGGAATGTAAGTGTGAGCACAGAGTACAAACTCAGAAGTCAATATCAAAGACCTTAGCTGTAAGTGCAAACCAATGGCAGAAGCAACTATTTGTGACAGATAAGGAGTCTATCGACAATATCAATTCTTGGACAAGAGGCTGAGAAATACAAGATAAATCCTAAATAAATAATTCTCTGTTTCTTTCTTTAAACTATTTTATAACAATTCACCTAAACCCATTGCTCTGTCTCATGAGTTTTGTGAACTACATAAAATTCTATGTAAACTTTTGTGTTTATGTTCACATGTAAACTCTTTTGGAATATGGATCTCTAGTAACCTTAGATAATTTTTGTGACCCTCTCCCCCAAATTTAAAGAGCTACTGCTCTACAATCTTTCAGAAATCTGGAAAAATGTGAGAGGAGTATCTGGCGTTCTGTTCACTGTAGTGTTTTTACTTGATAGAAATGTAAAGGGCTGCCAAAGTAAAAGTTCTTTGGTTACAGTAACAGCATGTACCTAATATCATTCTGAGATAAATAAATGAATATATAAATATGACATGCTTACAACTGTTGTGATATAACAGTCAGAAAGTTGGTGAGATGCTGGTAGTGGTGGTGGAGACAATACTCCCCAGCATAAAAGGTTACTGACTATATCTTGATTTTCAATACACACTGAGGAAACCAGAACAGAAAGAGACACATGTACCCCAGTGTTCATTGCAGCACTGTTTATAATAGCCAGGACATGGAAACAACCTAGATGTCCATCAGCGGATGAATGGATAAGAAAGCTGTGGTATATATACACAATGGAGTATTACTCAGCCATTAAGAAGAATACATTTGAATCAGTTCTAATAAGATGCATGAAACTGGAACCAATTATACAGAGTGAAGTAAGCCAGAAAGAAAAACACCAATACAGTATACTAACACATATATATGGAATTTAGAAAGATGGTAATGAGGACCCTGTATGCAAGACAGCAAAAGAGATACAGATGTGTAGAGCGGACTTATGGACTCTGAGGGAGAAGGAGAGGGAGAGGGAGAGGGAGGGATGATTTGGGAGAATAGCATTGAAATATGTATACTATCATGTAAGAAATGAATTGCCAGTCTATGTTCAATGCAGGATGCAGGATGCTTGGGGCTGGTGTATGGGGACGATCTGGAGGGAAGATGTGGGGTGGGAGGTGGGAGGGGGGTTCATGTTTGGGAGTTCGTGTAAAAAAANACCTTTGTTGGCAAAGTAATGTCTTTGCTTTTTAATATGCTGTCTAGGTTGGTCATAACTTTCCTTCCAAGGAGTAAGTGTCTTTTAATTTCATAGTTGTATCTGCAATCACTGCAGTCACCATCTGCAGTGATTTTGGTGCCCAGAAAAATAGTCTGCCACTGTTTCCACTGTTTCCCCATCTATTTGCCATGAAGTGATGGGACCAGATGCCAAGATCTTAGTTTTCTGAATTTTGGTGTTAAGCCAACTTTTTTACTCTCCTCTTTCACTTTCATCAAGAGGCTCTTTAGTTCTTCTTCACTTTCTGCCATAAGAGTGGTATCATCTGCATATCTGAGGTTATTGATATTTCTCCTGGCAATCTTGATTCCAGCTTGTGCTTCATCCAGCCCAAACATTTCACATGATGTATTCTGCATATAAGTTAAATAAGCAACATGACAATATACCTTTCCCAATTGGGAACCAGTCTGTTGTTCCATCCAGTTTTCATTATTGCTTCTTGAAATATAAAAATGTATTAAAAAGGGAAATATCAAGGATTTTATTCTGCCTTTCCTGTATGAACTATATTTCATGATAACCAAATTATTGATGAGGGAAAGTTCTTTATGGAATAATTCAACCAGTGAATGCAGAAGGAATGATGGAATTATAAAATCATCATTTTGCAACTCCAAATAAAACAATGGATCTAGGCAACAATTATTTTTGCTAAAACATTTAAGTTAAAAGTCAATGAAGAGGGACTTCCCTCATGGTCCAGTGGTTAAGACTGTGCTCCCAATGCAGGATACACAGGTTCCATCCCAGATCAGGGAAATAGATCCTTCACATGGCAACAAAGATCCTACATACTATGACTCAGACCAGGCACAGCCAAAAAAAAAAAAAAGTCAATGAAGAGCTTCATAATGGAAATATTGGATTGCTATCACCCGAATCCACCAATTCCCTTGGTATAATTAAAAATAAAACAACTGGACTGTATAATGATGTCCTGCAATAAGAAAAACACACCACTTAAGAAGTATTCTTGCCTAAAAATATCAGACCTGAATCTTATCCAGCCAATAGCTAGCTTTAGCTATCAGCTCACAGAAAATAAGGCAAAGAATATTTTAAACAAAACCACCAAGATGCAATAAATCAAATCCCAAATGAGATATTCTATAGGCCAAATGAGCTAGTTTTTCCAAAATAATGACATAAAAATTGAGGGATGGATTTATAAACAATCAAAGATATTTAGCCAAATCTAATGTATGAAACCGTTTAGATTCTGCCTTGAACAAACTTGTGACAAAATACCTCTGAGATAATCAGGGAAATTTGAAGATAGACTTAGTATTCAATTATATAAATAAATTATTTTAAGTTATATTATTATCAAAGTAGGATAATTGGCATTTTTTAAACTTCTTTAACAGTTAAAGATAGATGTATATAGAAGTATTTCCAGGTGAATTAATATCATGTCTGAGATTTGCTTTAAAATACGCCAGGAAAAAAAAAAGGAGAATAGATTTTTTAAAACTGCTGTTAAGTTGGTACTTGTGAGTTCATTATACTTTTCTTTCTACTTTTAAGTTTGAAATTTTCTATCATTAACGGTTTTAAAAAATAAAGAAATAGAACTATTAGATTCCAAGTTATCTCTAAATAAAACATAGTTTATAAAAAATAGGAAAAACAAACCTTGGTAAATATAGAAAAAGAGGGAAAAAAGGAAACTAGACATTTCCAAAAGAATATTTAAATGAACAAAATAATCTGGTGAACTAACCACCTCCTCTATATATTTCCATTTCTCTCTATATTGGCACCAACCTAAAAACACCCAGTTACCCCTCTTCCATATGATTCTAGTAATATTCAGACAAATTCAGACAAATCCCAGTTCCTCTGACTTTTTTCTTCGAGCTAGCTCCCTTCTGTTTGCATGTGTAATGCCACCTAATCCAGGCCATGACAAAATTTCCTGTGATTGATGTGATTTACAGTTTGTCTTATAAGGTTATATCTTAGCTCTGTTTTTCCAGAGGTCACTAAAAGAGACACCCAAATTGCATCAGTAAGCCCTGTTTGAGTCACAGTACAAGTTGGGATACGACTTATTCCCCCTAAGCCAGGATGGTTCTTCTCCACTGGTGAGTCCTGGCTTTGCCACTTCAGCCCTGACACCAAGTTGAGGGCCTCCCAAGCCTGTTACCCACCATCTACTTACAATAGTGACCATAAAAAGAAATGAATATTTCTCTTTCTGAAAGCTAATCTATTTCACAACATAGCTAACAACCAGCCTGATTCAAAATTAAAATGCTTCCAGTACAGACTTCTCCTTCTCTTCAGAGTCAGGGGCTAGGGGGAACAAGTATGCCTTGTGTTCTGCCCTCGAGGTCAGCAGATTGAATGTGGCCTTGTGTGTGCTGTGAATGTACAGTGCATGACATCATGCATATTCAGTGGGCTTTCCAACTACTGGAGTCTCACTAGTGGCCAAAAGTTTTCTTTTTAGAAAAGCACTCCTCTTTGATTTCTGAGGTTGTTCTACTATCCTGGGACTTTCCTTTTTTTCTGCCTTAGCCACGACTCCTCCTCCTCCTGACTTGCTCCTTTTCCTCTCTTTCCCTTGCTTTTCCTCTCTTCTGCCTTCTCCTGTTCTCTCCTCCCCTCCCTTTTCCTTCCCCTCCTTTCCCATCCTCTCTCTTTCTCTTTCCGTTTTCCATACGTAAAACTAATAGCAATTATCAATTTTATAAAATATCAGTTAGGTTCAGTCGCCCAGTCGTGTCAACTCTTTGATACCTCACGGACTGGAGCATGCCAGGCTTCCCTGTTCGTCACCAACTCCTGGAGCTTGCTCAAGCTCATGTTCTTCGAGTCAGTGATGCCATCCAACCATCTCATCCTCTGTCGTCCTCTTCTCCTGCCTTCAGTCTTTCCCAGCATCAGGGTCTTTTCCAAGGAGTCAGTTCTTCGCATCAGGTGGCCAAGGTGTTGGAGTTTTAGCTTCAGCATCAGTCCTTCCAATGAATATTCAGGACTGATTTCCTTTAGAACTGAAAATTCAGCAGTAGCCACAGGACTACTTGCAGTCCAAGAGACTCTCAAGAGTCTTCTCCAGCACCACAGTTCAAAAGCGTCAGTTCTTCGGCGCTCAGCCTTCTTTACAGTTCAACTCTCACAGCCACACGTGACTACTGGAAAAACCATAGCTTTGACTTGACGGACCTTTGTTGGCAAAGTAGTGTCTCTGGTTTTTAATATGCTGTTTAAGTGGTTGTAGCTTTTCTTCCAAGAGCAAGCGTCTTTTAATTTCATGGTTCCAGTCACTGAGCCTTCTTTACAGTTCAACTCTCACAGCCACACGTGACTACTGGAAAAACCATAGCTTTGACTTGACGGACCTTTGTTGGCAAAGTAGTGTCTCTGGTTTTTAATATGCTGTTTAAGTGGTTGTAGCTTTTCTTCCAAGAGCAAGCGTCTTTTAATTTCATGGTTCCAGTCACTGTCTGCAGTGATTTTGGAGCCCAAGAAAATAAAGTCTGTGACTGTTTCCATTGTTTCCCCATCTATTTGCCATGAAGTGATGGGACTGGATGCCATGATCTTCATTTTTTGAATGTTGAGCTTTAAGCCAGCTTTTTCACTCTCCTCTTTCACTTTCTTCAAGAGGCTCTTTCGTTGCTCTTTGCTGTCTGCCATAAAGGTGGTGTCATCTGAATATCTGAGGTTATTGATATTTTTTCTGGCAATCTCGATTCCAGTGTGTGCTTCATCCAACCTGACATTTTACATGATGTACTCTGCATATAAGTTAGATAAGCAAGGTGACAATATACAGCCTTGATGTACTCCTTTTCCAATTTGAAACCAGTCCATTGTTCCATGTCCTATTCTAACTGTTGCTTCTTAACCTGCATATGTTTCTCAGGAGGCAGTTAAGGTGGTCTGGTATTCCCATCTCTTTCAGAGTTTTCCAGGTTTGTTGTGATCCACATAGTCAGAGGCTTTAGTGTAGTTACTGAAGCAGAAGTAGATGTTTTTCTGGAATTCTCTTGCCTTTTTATGATCCAACGGATGTTGGTAATTTGATCTCCAGTTCCTCTGCATTTTCTAAATCCAGCTTGAACATCTGGAAGTTCTTGGTTTATGTACTTTTGAAGCCTTGCTTGGAGAATTTTGAGCATAACTTTGCTAGTGTGTGAAATGAGTGCAACTGTGCAGTAGTTTGAACATTTTTTGGCATTGCCTTTCTTTGGGATTGGAATGAAAACTGATCTTTTCCAGTCCTGTGGCTACTGCTGAATTTTCCAAATTTGCTGGCATATAGAGTACAGCAAGCACTTTCACAGCATCATCTTTTAGGATTTAAAATAGCTCAGCTGGAATTTCATCACTTCCACTAACTTTGTTCGTAGTGTTGCTTCCTTAGGCATACTTGACTTTTCAATCCAGGATGTCTGGCTCTAGTTGAGTGATCACACCATCATGGTTATTTGGGTCATGAAGATCTTTTTTGTATAGACCCTGCATCTGGCAGGACTTCTCCTCCAGGCTGAGAAGCAGTTTGGGTCCCGGCAGCTGGAGAGTTTACAGACACGAATCCAGTCCAGCTGAGCAGGCGAGAGGCTCGAGCAGAAGCCAGCCAGGGGCAGGCCAAGCTCAGGGCTACAGCTGGGGAGAGGGGCTTCCATGTGGGTGAGGGTCAGCCCGAGGGCGGGTTCGCCAAAACTGAGATGATCTGGAGGGCTCTGGAATTCTCATTAGACTTTGGTGGTGAGATGAAATTTGGACTTTGATCCTCTGGGCAAGGTCAGACACCCTTGAGAGGGATTCTAATCAGAGCTTACCCTCTGTTTCATGGAGAAGGGGAAAAGTTGCAACGTCCTGAGCAAGGAAAAGAAACCTCTTTTAAAGCTGTCTTTTTTCAAAGGGGAAGTGTGTCGTTTTAGACATTCAGGTACAATGTAAACAGGATTTAATAGCTTAGCTGAGAAATTGTTGCTTTGTTTGCCTTCAAGAAGCTGTGTAAAAATATTCAGGACTGCTTGACCGTTTTCTAAAATTTAAATGTGTGTGGCTAACACTGGGGGTGGGGAAGTAGGGTGGGTGCTTGGCATGTAAGGATGGTCTAGGGCCCAAATGATACGTTGACATGTGGTTTTGTACAATTCACAAGAGTAAAACCAGTGTCTCTTTCTATGCTAACTGCTATAACCACCCCTTTATATTACATGGCAGCCAAGGATATTTTGGGGTCTGGCTAAAAGGATGTTAAATTAAAGATATACATTGAGTTTGGGTTCAGTGAGATATATTTATATAGTTTGCAGGTATTCAGGGTACACTTATTTCTGGCTGTTTGAATACAAGAGTGGCTTTTTGGAATCTTAAAATTTTTAAGTTTAGCTATAAGTCATATATCATAAACTTGACCTTTTAAAAGCATATAGTTCAGTGACTTTAGTAGGTTCCTAAGGTTGTGAGACTATCACAGCTCTTTAATTCTAGAACATTTTCATCCCTCCCCTAAAGAAACCACATCAGTAGTCCCTACCTATTCTCTCCCTTCCTCTCACCAGCCGACTCCTAAATCCCTTCCTAAATATCTTCTGTTTCTGAATTTGCTTATTCTTGACACTTCATATACATGGAATCATATAATATACATGCCTGTTGTGTCTGGCTTTCCTCACTTAGCACAGTGTTTTCAAGACTTATCTACATTTTAGCATGAATCAGTACATTATTCCTTTCTGTGCCTGAATAGTGCTCCGTTTTGTTAATCCATTCATCAGTCGATAGACATTTTGGGTTATTTCCAGGAATACTCTTCCTAATCAGCGTGTTAATTCTTTCAGTGTGAAGGTCCAGGGCCAGTGGTGTTATCATCCTGTGAACATGGCTCAGGGTGCCTGAGCCAGAGTGTGAGGGTTGTAGAGGAAAAATAAGTTTGACATAGTCAGAAACTTTCATGCTAGAGGAATGACTAAACCTGTCTATTCTTTGGAAAAACAACAAGACCCTACTTTATAAAACAGGGAACTATATTTAATATCTTGTAATAATGTAAAAGATATGAAAAAATAATGTATATATGTGTATGTACGTATGACCATGTAACAACCACTTTGCTGTGCAGGAAAAATTAACACAACATTGTAAATCAACTATACTTCAATGAAATAGGAAAAAATTAAAAAAAAATCTATTCTCTTAACATGTGATATTATCAAGTTGTTGTCCAAGACTATCAAAATATTTGCAGGCAAAAAATCTAGGACAATGTTATAGAGGCATGTCAGGTAGTTTGTTAATTAAAATATCCTTTTTCTGGATTTGGGGATTTTTTGGTAATTATCAATTTTTTTTCAAAATGTGTGATTTATGGTTTATTTTCTCACTTTAAATAAAAACTTTAAAATCTAATTTTATATTTGTAATTTCATATTTCTTTTCTTAAAGAAAGCCCCTCCACCCCCACCCCCCCTGCCAAGTTATGCATATAAGCTGGCAACCCCTTACAATGAGGACCCACCGTGTCGAGCGAGGGCGGCCCTTTCAACCCACTTTCCTTGTATACTTTGAGGTGATCAGATGTGAGGGATTTCCTCCCAGGGAATTATAGAGCAAGCTGCTCATTTTGTGGTTTTTCCACCCTTTTATTGTCTACCCTTTTCCTTCTCACCTCGGGAGCCCTTCCAGGAGAAACTAGCTCACAGAGCACCTTCATTGAGCATGCAATACCTTCAAGAGTTGCTGTAATGGAACGTCGCTTAGCAGATGTTCCCGTCTCTGTTCCCTTCCCTTTAGGGTGGAGTCTACTTCCTCACTGATGATGGGCTTGGCCATGTGACCTGCTCTGGCCAGTAGGGCATGGACAAAGATGTCCACGTGACAGTTCTAAGCATCAGCTTTAGGAACTCTCCAGGTAGATCAAGCTCTAGAAGACTGTGGTCCTTCAGGGTGGGCCCTGGAAGATGTACAGGACGGACCTGCGTCCTGAAACCTACATTCAGCCCGAAGAGGAGCAGCTGCCATGGACCTGCAGACTGTGAGTGAGAAATAAATATTTGTTATTCCAAGTTACTGAGATGGCCGTGTCTAAAAACATAGTAGTACTGCTGCAGCAGCTGATTCATCAATTGCACATGGCCAGTCTGAACAGCATAACTAATATCATTTATCTCTCAGGAGGCAACTAAGCTTAGTTCCAGAGTGAGTCCCAAACTGAGTACAAGAGGACTTTTTAGTGTCTGCCATGGTGTGAGCTCTGTACCTTTTTCAGAGAAGGGGCAATTTTGGATTCAGTGTTTCCCTGCTGAGATAAACAGTGGTAAAGAAATTAAGTCAATAAAATGAGAACTGTAAGAAGTTTCTTACAGATAAACTGTAAGAAGAGAGAAATAGAAGTAACATAAAATTGTTCAGCAATGTGATCAGCTGAAAAAGATCACAAAGACTGTCTGAACAGTGGTGGTTAAAGCAGCAGCAGAGGATAGAGTGGGTTTCTTCACAGCAGGCACTTCTTACAGGCTGAGCATCCCTACCGGAAAGCCTCAGACACTCTGGTGAGATAAAGATGGAGCGGAAGACAGACTAGGGTGAGCTGGAGGAGCCCATTGTGCATTTCTCTTCCTGGCTCTGCATTTAATGAAATCAGCTATGGTGGGAGCATTTATACCAGAAAAATGAGCAAGTACTATATAGATAAGGATTCTTTTCCTCAGAGAACTAGTTGTTAAACGTTTAACAGTGCATCACTGTGACAAACCATAGTAATCTTTCAGAGGAAATACCAGAGAATATCAAGCAGTCCTGGCAGAAGTTCAAAAGCATACAAACCCTTAACCACTTCATCTCACTACCCCCTGCCCACTGCAGTACCCCACGACTCCCTGAAAGCCCACTTTCTCAAACACTTTCTTGTTATGCCAAGCAGGAAGCTTCCCAGGGGCTCTTAGAACAGGCCAGAAAACAGGGTACATTCCCAAGGAGAAGCAAAAGAATGGATGAAAATATGACTCCTCACATAACAGGGCATGCCACCCCTGAGCACAAAGTGAAACTTGAACTATCCCTTTGATCTTATGAAGAACATATAAAGCAAAGTAAAAGGGCCCTTAACAGCACTTGTATTTCTAGAAGAGCAAATCTCACTTCCCTTATGCTTTTTCTCCAACATCTGCAGCTCTGTCTTGAGTAGAATTGCAGATGGTTTTTTCATTCCCTTTTTTTAGATGTCTGGAGAAACAGCTCAACTTTCCAAGTAGAATTGTTAAAAGAATTTGGGATAGGATGCAAAACCTTCCACTTTTTCCTAGTTGTCAACTCTTCCTACATCATCATAAGTTATAAGCTTAGTGACTTCCGTCCTGTTCCTCCCCTCCTAGGCTTCACTTTTGTAATTTTGTCAGTAGGCTCAAGGGACACGATTCCTTCCACTGTTTGGGTTGTGGGGGGACGAGGCCAAGGGTATGGGGAGAGAGAGAGTGAGTAGGCAGCCATGTTGGGTTAACGTGACATCCTTTTTACATAGTCCACTTTGCATAGTTGTCATTTTTCGTGCTGGTGTCTTTGTCTTGTATGTATGATTCCATCAGTGTTGTCTGTAATATCCTTATAAGAACAATTAAAAGTTTAATTTAATGGCTATAATATGTCGAGAAAGATGAAAAGAATCTCCACATCCCAAAAAAGCTTCAAAAAGGATAAACTCTGTACTTTAGTGAAAAGTAATGCTTTAATGTTTTCTTTATAAAAGCATCCATGCATATTAAAGATTTTGCTTCTATGGAAGCAAAGCCCAAAGTAGCTAAATCCACAGGACATGGACTTTTTGTTTTCTAGAGTTTTCAGGTCCATTTTGGTTGGATTGTCTCTAACATCTACTGATGTGTATGTGCTTGTACTTATTCAGATATAGAGCAGAAGATGGAAATGGGCAGCTTTGGGGCCAAAAAAATCATCTGGCCTGTGAAATATATTTATAATTTAAATTCAGATTTAACATGCAAAAATGAAGAGATTTCACATGAAATCCATACTTAGAATTTTTCTTGAAAACTTTAAATAACTTCTCAAATATCAAGAGTGAAGAAGAGGTGGTCCCCCTCAGAAGGGGCAGGTGCTTGCCAACTTGAAAACTGTCCCAATGCAATTTCTTTTATTTGTTTATGCTGTGTTTGAATCCTGTTGGTATTTAACTTTGATGCTGTTGATGTAGAAGTTTTTAAAATAATTGCACCCATTTTTTCCATGCAACTTTAGCTTGGGAAAAAGTTCAGCTTTTTTCTCTTAGCAGTAGCTCACTAGGCTTTCCATATGTTTTCTCTCTGATTGTACCAATGCATGTGAAATAGTACATATCAAGTGCATAATAGTATAAAGAGCAAGATAATTATGATTTGTAATGTTTTCTTCCCATGTTTTCTATGTGAATATCCTTTTTATTAGTGGGAATCATATTACACGTGCAGTTTCATATCCAGCTTTTAAAATTTTTTCTTGTATTATAAATACTTACACTGCTCATTGAGTATATACTTCTTAGTTAACTTAGTCTCCCCCACTTCCCTGATAACTCAGTTGGTAAAGAATCCGCCTGCAATGCAGGAGACCTTGGTTCGATTCCTGGGTCAGGAAGATCCCTGGAGAAGGCGTAGGCTACCCACTCCAGTATTCTTGGGCTTCCCTTGTGGCTCAGCTGGTAAAGAATCCACCTGCAGTGCAGGAGACCTGGATTTGATCCCTGTGTTGGGACGATCCCCTGGAGAAGGGAGAGGCTACCAACTCCAGTATTCTGGCCTGGAGAATTCCATGAACTGTATAGCCCATGGGGTTGCAAAGAGTCGGACATGACTGAGTGACTTTCACTTCACTTCACTTCACTTTACTTCACCCCCACATGTTTACCTATTTAGGTTTTTCTTTTTCTGTCATAATTATATTATAATAAATATCTTTGAGCTTGAAAGCTATTTTCTCTATTGAGGATTCTTCCACTAGGATACATGCCTAGAGATGGACTAAGAGAGAAGGGAAGGTTAGACAACAGCCTGATCCAGACATCATAGCCAAAGTCCAAAATAGCTATATCCACAGGATGTAGATTTTTCATTTTTTTAGCGTGTAGTGTTTGTGGGTCCAAAGTCCTAATGAGGCTGGTAGTCTTGGAGGCCACTTTACATTTTCCTCCACAGGTAATTTCTCCATTTCTTTATCCTTCTCTCCAGTTTATCCTACCACCTGGAAATTCTTCTTGAAAAAAGATTTGTCCAAAGTTTACTGTCCTGAATCTGAATCATTTATTTAACTTTGTTCACAGAGGCGTGTAACCAAAATAGAAGCCAGGTACCATGAGTCTGGACTGTGGGGCTGGATTAAAATTACCTAAGACGGAAAGGAGAGGCTGACGTGGCTGCTCAGACTCCCAAGCCAAGGGCAACAAGGGGAGTGAACATTGCTCACTGCCTGGAGCTGTTTACTAGTAACGTGGAGTCAAACAGCTTTTCAATATTTCTTTCTGTGAACACTTCATGAAGCCAAAGTTTGGAGGGAAAAGGGAAATATGAAAATCTGAAACCTAATTTGAATAAATGAATGTACTTAACCAGAGCAAACTGTAATCAAACTTGACAGGAGCAAGTTGTTTCTTGGTTTAATTTGAAACTTATTTCATTAAACATATTTTTCTTAGTTTCTGCCTCTGGGCTTTAGGATTTGATTCTAGTGATTTTACTACCTGGGAAACTGAGAGGGCTTGTGTATCTGTAACTTTCATATAACTTTCATGAAGTTGTAGTTAGTTGTCCCTAGTTCACAGTGTTGTGGTTTAGTTGCCTAGTCGTGTCCGACTCTTTGCAACCTCATGGACTATATGTAGCCCACCAGGCTCCTCTGTCCGTGGGATTTCTCAGGCAAGAATACTGGAGTGGGCTGCCGTTTCCTTCTCCAGGGGATCTTCCTGACCCAGGGATTGAACCAGCATCTCCTGCATTGCAGACGGATTCTTTACCACTGAGACATACTGTGCTTGGTAATGTAAAAATGTCAGCAACTGGAAACTATCAAAGAAGTTTCCTCTCAGGGATTTGTTCAAGTTCATTTCTGGGCATATTCAAATAGAGAAGACTAAACCTGTTAATATTCTCATTTCAGTGGTTTTATGCAGCTTCATAGAGGCATTTACTGCCGTTAGTAAAGAAGAAAACTAGGTACTTCTTTATAAAGTAGGTGCATTAGTGTTCAAGTTAATAAAAAGAGTGATGGAAATGAGTTCAAGATAAAGAAACTCAATCTCAGGGAACATAAAAAAGGCCAGGTGGGACTTTAATTTGTAAACACATTACTTTGTAAATATTGTTCACAGTACGTTAATACAAGTATTGATTTTCACATCAGGGATAGCAAACTTTGCCAAATCCTAGCCTGCTTTTGTTCAGATTTTGAGCTAGGAAGATTTATTTGTGTATTTAATATAAGCTTCTTTCACCAAAATGTTAAAGGTAGTGAGTGCATATTTATTCTTCCTGTGTCTTTCATCTAAGCTATAGCAAGCACTTAACAAATGCTTCTTTGGTAAGCAGTGACTATCTATCTATGTAATATCTATCAATGTATAAAAAGCAGAGACATTATTTTGCCAACAAAGGTCTGTCTAGTCAAAGCTATTGTTTTTCCAGTAGTCATGCATGGGTGTGAGAGTTGGACTATAAAGAAAGCTGAGCACTGAAGAATTGATGCTTTTAAACTGTGGTGTTGGAGAAGACTCTTGAGAGTCCCTTGGACTGCAAGGAGATCCAACCAGTCCATCCTAGAGGAAATCAGTCCTGAATACTCTTTGGAAGGACAGATGCTGAAGGTGAAACTCCAGTACTCTGACTCACTAGAAAAGACCCTGACACTGGGAAAGATTGAAGGCAGGAGGAGAAGGGGACAACAGAGGATGAGATGGTTGGATGGCATCCCTGACTTGATGGACATGAGTTTGAATGAACTCCAGGAGTCGGTGATAGACAGGGAAGCCTGGCATGCTGCAGTCCATGGGGTTGCAAAGAGTAGGACATGACTGAGCGGCTGAACTGAACTGAACTGATCAATGTATAAATGATACTGTTTAGAATAGGCTCAATTACCATGGGCATCTAATATTTATAAATTATTTTTATTTACTCATGTTTTAATGGCTTTCCATAAGAATATATCATCTAGATTGTATACGTGTATGTAAAATTAATAGAATATATGAGGATGAGAGTAGGCTTTTTATCTTTTCCCAGTTTTATTGAAATATGACTGGCACATAACATTGTATTTGTTTTAGATATATAACATGATGATATGATATGTTTATATATCACAAAATGATCACCACAGTAAGTTAACATACATCACTTCATGTAGTTATGAATTTTGTGTTCTTATAATGAGAACTTTTAAAATCTAGTCTCTTAGCACCTTTTAAGTATGATACAGTATTGTTAACTTTAGTCACCATGCAGTACTTTTTTATTTTTTAAATATTTATGTATTTGACTGCGTTGGGTCCTAGTTGCAACATGTAGGATCTTTTTTAAAAAATTAATTAATTTATTTTAATTGGAGGCTAATTACTTTACAATATTGTAGTGAGCTTTGCCATACATTGACATGAATCAGCTATGGATGTATGTGTGTTCCCTGTTCTGAACCCCCCTCCCTCCTCCCTCCCCATCCCAACCCTCAGGGTTGTCCCAGTGCACCAGCTTTGAGTGCCCTGTTTCACGCATTGAACTTGGACTGGTGATCTGTTTCACATATGGTAATATACATGTTTCAATGCTATTCTCTCAAATTATCCCACCCTTGCCTTCTCCCATAGAGTCCAAAAGTTTATTCTTTATATCTGGATCTCTTTTGGTGTCTCACATATAGGGTCATTGTTACCATCTTTCTAAATTCCATATATATGTGTTTATATACTACATTGGTGTTTTTCTTTCTGACTTACTTCACTCTGTGTGATAGTCTCCGGTTTCATCCACCTCATTAGAACTGATTCAAATGCCTTCTTTTTAAAAGGTGAATAATATTCCATTGTGTATATGAACCACAGCTGTCTTATCAATTTGTCTGCCAATGGACATCTAGGTTGCTTCCATGTCCTAGCTATTGTAAACAGTGCTGTGATGAACAATGGGGTATGTACACATGTCTCTTTCAATTCTGGTTCCCTCGGTGTGTATGCCCAGCACTGGGATTGCTGGGTTATATCCAGTTCTATTTCCAGTTTTTTAAGGAGTCTCCACACTATTCTCCATAGCCGCTGTACTAATTTGCATTCCCACCAACAGTGTAAGTGGGTTCCCTTTTCTCCTCACCCTCTCCACCATTTATTGTTTGTAGACTTTTTGATAGCAGCTATTCTGACCGGAGTGAGATGGTACCTCATTGTGGTTTTGATTTGCATTTCTCTGATAATGAGCAATGTTGAGCATCTTTTCATGTGTTTGTTAGCCATCTGTATGTCTTCTTTGGAGAAATGTCTATTTAGTTCTTTGGCTAATTTTTTGATTGGGTCATTTATTTTTCTGGAATTGAGCTGCATGAGCTGCTTGTATATTTTGGAGATTAATTCTTTGTCAGTTGTTTCATTTGCTATTATTTTCTCCCATTCTGAAGGCTGTCTTTTCACCTTGCTGATAGTTTCCTTCGTTGTGCAAAAGCTTTTAAGTTTAATTAGGTCCCATTTGTTTATTTTTGCTTTTATTTCCATTACTCTGGAAGGTGTGTCATAGAGGATCCTGCTGTGATTTATGTCAAGAGAGTGTTTTGCCTATTTTTCCTCTAGGAGTTTTATAGTTTCTGGCCTTACATTTAGATTTTTAATCCATTTTTAGTTTATTTTTGTGTATGGTGTTAGAAAGTGTTCTAGTTTCATTCTTTCACAAGTGGTTGACCAGTTT
>SJYX01003233.1:125803-137286 GCA_006410675.1 Oreotragus oreotragus
ACTTTTTCACTCTCCTCTTTCACTTTCATCAAGAGGCTTTTTACTTCCCCTTCACTTTCTGCCGTAAGGGTGGTGTCATCTGCATATCTGAGGTTATTGATATTTCTCCCGGCAATCTTGATTCCAGCTTGTGTTTCTTCCAGTCCAGCTTTTCTCATGATGTACTCTGCATATAAGTTAACTAAGCAGGGTGACAATATACAGCCTTGATGTACTCCTTTTCCTATTTGGAACCAGTGTGTTGTTCCATGTCCAGTTCTAACTGTTGCTTCCTGACCTGCATACAGATTTTTCAAGAGGCAGGTCAAGTGGTCTGGTATTCCCATTTCCTTCTGAATTTTCCACAGGTTGTTAATTTTGTACAATAGTAGGCAGGTGTGTTTTCTTTTAGGATGGGCTTCAGTCTGAGTTACTGAAATTTTCTTTAGATGTTAGATTGTTTAGAGTAAGTGGATATTAATTTATTTTTTAATGTTTTTATTGGGGTGTCAAAAGAAATCACAAAAGCCCTTTCCAAAAAGTAATATGTCAAAATCATGAACAGTGTTAACTTTGACCTGTCTTAATTGTGACATAATCATGTGGTGCTAGTGGTGAAGAACCTGCCTGACTAATGCTGGAGACTTAAGAGATGTGGGCTTGATCCCTGGGTTGGGAAGATCCCCTGGAGGAGGAAATGGCAACCCACTCCAGTATTTTTGCCTGGAGAATCCCATGGACAGAGGAGCCTGGCAGGCTACAGTCCATAGGGTTGCAAATGTGGTGCTAGTGGTGAAGAACCTGCCTGACTAATGCTGGAGACTTAAGAGATGTGGGCTTGATCCCTGGGTTGGGAAGATCCCCTGGAGGAGGAAATGGCAACCCACTCCAGTATTTTTGCCTGGAGAATCCCATGGACAGAGGAGCCTGGCAGGCTACAGTCCATAGGGTTGCAAAGAGTCAGACATGACTGAAGCGACTTAGCATGCACACATGCATGTCAGAGCTATCTGGGGGACAATAAGCTATTGCTAGCAGAGTATTTGGGCTTTCCAGGTTGTTCAGTGGTAAAGACTCTCCTTGCCAATGCAGGTGATGCAGGAGACACAGGTTTGATCCCTGGGTTAGGAAGGTCGCCTGGAGGAGGAAAGGCAACCCACTACAGTATTCTTGCCTGGAAAATTCCGTGGACAGAGGAGCCTGGCAGGCTACAGTTCATGGGGTCACAGGGTCAGACACTACTGAGCACACACACACATATACACACGTGCACAAACACACACAACAGAGTATTTAGAGTCTATTATTATTATTCGTATAGTACTAGGTATACATTGATTATTCTTAAGATGTAGTTATCCCCAAATAATATCATTTTAGGACTGTCATCAGGGTCAAACATCAGCCAATGAGAACTGGGTATGTCTAAAGCAGTTCTTAGATGTCATGAGATTCGCTTATATAGGGAAGGGAGATAGGGTTATCTACTGCTGTGTAGGAAGCAGACAATACAAGAATTTTATAGGTGATAATCAAATGGCCTCATGTGTTCGTTATTGTTTGCTGCCTCTAGTAGATAAACAAGGTGGATAAGCCTTAGATGAGGGGTGGAGAAAAACATAAGCTATGGGCTTATGATAAACTCTGAGTTTTGAATAAGTACCTTTAAAGTATAACCTTGTCCTGAATGCACAGTGTGGAAGAAGGGATTGGCATAGGTCAAAATGTTCAAAGTAGGGGATTAGTCCAGTTTTTGCTTAAGAAAGGAAAAGGCTCATTTGGCATCTGGATTCAGAAAGTAGGCATTGACGTAATGGTTCCAGTTACTTGTGTCATTGACAGAGCTAATTAAAATATGAAGAGCATGAAACAAGCCTTATTATTTTTGTATTGCTCCTTTCATAAGGTGAAGGGATAAATCTTTTTGGTTACCTAAGGACTATCTGGAAAAGCTCAAAGATGGTTTTGATGTGAAAGAATCTTAAAAGCTTTTTTTAAATAAAATTCAGATCTGGGGTTTAAATTTAAGCAAGAGGGGAAAAAAAGGAATGTATATGCTTCAGGTGGTGTGATAGGAATAATGGTAAATAAAGCATTTGCAGGATGGTCTGGAGTGGAGAAGGTCTGCAGTGGAAATAAATTACGCAAAAATCTCAGTGGTTTAGTCATGAGGTGTTGAGGGTCCAAATGAGAATCTGTCATTGAGACTGGAAAGGATGTGCCCCAGCACATGAAGTGAAAACTAGTGACTGCCTGCGAGGGCAGCACAGGAGCAGGCAAAGGTCACGCCCAGCTGTTGATCCTGGGTCTCTGGGAGATGGAAGGGAACCTGGGACAGAAATGGGTTTGTAGTATGGTGGCATGCATGCATGCTTAGTTGCTCAGTCGTGTCCAACTCCTTTTGACTCATGAACTGTAGTCCACCATGCTCCTCTGTCCATGGAATTTTCCAGGCAAGAATACTGGAGTGGATTGCCATTACCTCCTTCAGTGGGTCTTCCCCACTCAGGGGTCAAAGTCGCATCTCCTGTGTTGGCAGGTGGATTCTTTACCACTGACTCACTAGGGAAGCCCTTGTAGTATGGTAGAGCTGAGGCTGAAAAATCAAGGGATATTTTTTATTAATTTAACTTTGTTCCTATATAAGATGATGGATATCCACTAAACATATTGTGATAATCACTTCATGATGTATGTATATCAACTCATTATTATGCTGTATTCTTTAAACTTATTCAGTGCTATCAATTATATCTCAATAAAACTGGAAGAAAAAACCTTAGAATTTCCTAAGTGGAAAAAAATTAAATAAATTAAAAAAAGAGTATATTTTCAAATTGAAAAAAAAAACAGGAAGGAAAAAGGCAAGTGTAACCTTGTAAATTAGGAAGAGATAGAAGGAAAGATATGTGCCTTTTCATTCATTCATTCTATCACTTCATGCTGCAATAGATCTGAAACCATCTGTAAAATTACATAGATTATAAGTAGATGAGGGAATTGGTAGATGAGAGAAATAAACGCAGGAACTATTAAACCCAGATGTGCTATTGACATATAAGTGTACATGCTGTAGACACTACACTGCATGTTACTAGGGTGATAGTGTAAATTTGGGTCTAGACTTCCAAATAATCTGTGCAGGGACAGAGCACTGCCAATAGAGGATTCTCAGTGCCCATGAAAGTGGAGCACAGCTTTTCATGATATTGATCTGTGAATGTTTTCCTGCTGTCATAGAAAGAGGACACAGTGATGTAACAGATGAGGTAGTCTCCTGCCTAATGCCTACAGGGATTTGTAATGGAGAAAAGGCATCTCTGTCCTGCTCTTTAAGGAGTATTTTCGCTTTGTTTGTTCAATTCCTTCTCCTCATCTATCATGTAAGGACAGCTCTGCCTTTGCAGACTTTTCCCCCAGGATTCTGTGAATGACTAATTGAGAGGAAAGGGGAAGGATGTGAAGCCAAGGCATATGGGTGAAATAAGTTTGGGGGAGGGATGCTGTAAGGAGTTTTCAGAGGAGAGGTCAGGCTGCAGAATATTCCTAGATGGTTGGATGGCATTGATTCAATGGCCATGAGTTTCAGCAAGCTCTGGGAGATAGTGAAGAACAGGGAAGCCTGATGTTGCTGCAGCTTGGGGAAGCCATGAAAAATGAAAGAGGCACAAGGAGAACAAAACATTACTGTTGACTCTTTGTCTCTTTCATAATGTTTGAGAAATGTTAATCAGGGATTATTTTACTTTGAAATCTTGGTTGTTGGAATTTCTTCCATGGTTGCTGGTACCACTCTGAGATGGCAGGATGTGAATCCTTGTTTCATTATGGAGATAAACTTTGTTCCTATATAAGATGATGGATATCCACTAAACATATTGTGATAATCACTTCATGATGTATGTATATCAACTCATTATTATGCTGTATTCTTTAAACTTATTCAGTGCTATCAATTATATCTCAATAAAACTGGAAGAAAAAACCTTAGAATTTCCTAAGTGGAAAAAAATTAAATAAATTAAAAAAAGAGTATATTTTCAAATTGAAAAAAAAAACAGGAAGGAAAAAGGCAAGTGTAACCTTGTAAATTAGGAAGAGATAGAAGGAAAGATATGTGCCTTTTCATTCATTCATTCTATCACTTCATGCTGCAATAGATCTGAAACCATCTATAAAATTACATAGATTATAAGTAGATGAGGGAATTGGTAGATGAGAGAAATAAACGCAGGAACTATTAAACCCAGATGTGCTATTGACATATAAGTGTACATGCTGTAGACACTACACTGCATGTTACTAGGGTGATAGTGTAAATTTGGGTCTAGACTTCCAAATAATCTGTGCAGGGACAGAGCACTGCCAATAGAGGATTCTCAGTGCCCATGAAAGTGGAGCACAGCTTTTCATGATATTGATCTGTGAATGTTTTCCTGCTGTCATAGAAAGAGGACACAGTGATGTAACAGATGAGGTAGTCTCCTGCCTAATGCCTACAGGGATTTGTAATGGAGAAAAGGCATCTCTGTCCTGCTCTTTAAGGAGTATTTTCGCTTTGTTTGTTCAATTCCTTCTCCTCATCTATCATGTAAGGACAGCTCTGCCTTTGCAGACTTTTCCCCCAGGATTCTGTGAATGACTAATTGAGAGGAAAGGGGAAGGATGTGAAGCCAAGGCATATGGGTGAAATAAGTTTGGGGGAGGGATGCTGTAAGGAGTTTTCAGAGGAGAGGTCAGGCTGCAGAATATTCCTAGATGGTTGGATGGCATTGATTCAATGGCCATGAGTTTCAGCAAGCTCTGGGAGATAGTGAAGAACAGGGAAGCCTGATGTTGCTGCAGCTTGGGGAAGCCATGAAAAATGAAAGAGGCACAAGGAGAACAAAACATTACTGTTGACTCTTTGTCTCTTTCATAATGTTTGAGAAATGTTAATCAGGGATTATTTTACTTTGAAATCTTGGTTGTTGGAATTTCTTCCATGGATGCTGGTACCACTCTGAGATGGCAGGATGTGAATCCTTGTTTCATTATGGAGATACGGGGTGGGGGGGCACTGCCAGTGTGAGTTGGGGGTGGAGCAGATGGTGGACCTGAAATGCTGCACTTCATCCCTGTGCTAGACTGACATCACTGTGCATCTGAGGTCTGTTTCTCTCTGACAGTGAGATCAAGAGTACAGGTGGCCAGCCTTGAAACATTGAAACAGTGGCCAAACTTAAAGATTTGGTCCACTAAAAGTTGCAAACTAAGGGATAATGTACTGGTGTGTGTTCATTAAATAGAGATTGCCTCACCAGAAACAAAACAAGAAGGCTCAAGAAAAGGCAACTTGTTGGTTTCCAAGTCAGTACAGAGGAATGCCTACTTTTTTAAAACAACTCCAAGAAGAAGCATAATCCATACCTATGTTCTGCATGGCTGGGATTGTCCCAGAGGTACCTTTGATTATAGGACATTTCTTTGTCAGGGCTACAGAATATTCCTAGGTGGTTGGATGACATCACCGACTCAATGGCCATGAGTTTGAGCAAGCTCCAGGAGATAGTGAAGGACAGGGAAGCCGGGTGTTACTGCAGTCCATGGGGTCGCAAAGAGTCGGACGCAACTGAACAACTGAATGACAAGAGACATCCATAAACTTATCACCACGATCAAGATAGTGAACTTATCATTGAGATTTTTAAGAAATATTCTGTGAATTTTGTATTGGCTTTGCTCTATTTAAGAAACACAAGTTAAGAGTTTGCATTTTTTTGAAGTTACTTTTTGGCTGCTGAACTGTGTTTCACTGACTAGGACTCCAGTAAGATTCTGGGCTTCAGTAGGATTATATTTAATACAGAATTTAGAGGCTGTTTCTTTACCATTCTTCAGTTGAAAATGAACTTCAGAAAGTAATTTTATGGCTGATGGGTGACATGGGAGAGAGAAGGAGGCATAACAGTACAGCTGTGATTGCTGGACCGTCTGTTTGGGCCAAGAGCAAGGTTTCTCATCTCTAGTAGAATGAGGATTCCGTGCCTGTTGGCAAGCTCCATTGTTGTAGCTGAGCTTTGGAAAAGTCCTGGACCTTAGAGAGTTGAAAGTTGTAATATTTAGCAAAAACTTGGAGTATCAGTATTCTGGGTCACTAATTAAAACCAGATCCAAAGGCAATCAGTAGAGCCCAGGGTAAAATTATGGTTTTCTTATTGAAATTAAGGAGCCTAACCAGGACAGTTGTCTGGGCAGAACCATGGCAGAACCAAAATCATCCCCAGGAAATACGTTCACTTGAGTGCATGCTAACTTGCTTCAGCCATGTCCAATTTTTTGTGATCCTATGGATTGTAGCCTTCCAGGCTCCTCTGTCCATGGGATTCTCCAGGCAAGAATACTGGAGTGGGTTGCTATGCCCTCCTCCAGGGGATCTTCCTGACCAATGGATCAAACCCATGTCTCTCGCATCTCCTGCATTGGCAGGCGAGTTCTTTACCACTAGTGCCAACTGGGAGGCCTGAAATATNTCCATGGGATTCTCCAGGCAAGAATACTGGAGTGGGTTGCTATGCCCTCCTCCAGGGGATCTTCCTGACCAATGGATCAAACCCATGTCTCTCGCATCTCCTGCATTGGCAGGCGAGTTCTTTACCACTAGTGCCAACTGGGAGGCCTGAAATATGTTTGGGGTTATTCTAATTTATTAAGTGACAAAGACTCCAGGATTCTAAAGTTCTTGTGGTATGGAACAGATCATCTAATCATAAGATTAGAAAATTTTAAAAGAAGATAGTATTCATTTCCTGCCAAAGTCATAGAAAATTTTAAATAAAATTCTCATAGAACTTCTGATTCTAAGCTGTGTACCTTTCTGGTTTGCTCTCCAGTATAAATTAATTGTACATTGAATTCCCAGCGACCACATCAGGATACTTTCAATTGTGAGTAACAGAAACCCTGACTCAACTGGCCTGAATAATAATGGAGTTATTTCTCATTTAACAAACCCACAATTCAAGCAGTTCCAGAGTTGGTTAGTTTAGTGACTAAACGACATCATCAAGAATCTGGCATTTTTGTAGTTTTTCCACCATTCCTCATTAGAGTATCTGACTCATCTTCAGTCGAGTTCTCTTCCTATCACAAGATGGCTACAGATGCTCCAAGCATTCCGTTCCTATTCAACAACATCCAGTGGCAATAAACTCATTCCTTATCTTTGTTTACTTATTTAAGATCAAGTATAAAGTGTCCCCAAAGCCCCTCAACTGTCTCCCCTTCATATCTCACTGGTTCAAATGGTGAGTAATTCACCCACATGAATTACTGGCAAGCTGAATGGGATCCCTGGATACACATAGACCAATCAAGATCCAACACTAATTTGCTGGGGGAGAGATGGTTACTAAAACAAAATCAAGGATCTCCTGCATTGCAGACAAATTCTTCACCATCTGAGCCACCAGGGAAGCCCTCTAAAACAAAATCAAGGTTCTGCTAAAAGGAAGAAGGGGAAGAAACCACATCTGTCATTCTGAATTATGGAGAGAATCTGATGAGAATTGAAAACATATGCCAGAATTAACTACCTTTTATTAGGATTCTTTCTTAAGCCATTATTTCTGGCAAAAATTTATTAGTAAGGCTAATAGTCTATAAAGACCCCTCCTAGTACATTGCTGTAAAACCATAACCTTTGCATTGAGAATGTGTTTCAATTCTTAATGGCAGGCATTTAATAATTAAAATTCAAGTTAAAAAGACAGAACATCTCTTTTGTGCAGTGCTACAAATGGTTCAGTTCAGTTGAGTCCAGTTCAGTTGCTCAGTTGTGTCCGACTCTTTGCGACCCCATGAATCGCAGCACGCCAGGCCTCCCTGTCCCTCACCAACTCCCAGAGTTCACTCAGATTCATGTCCATCGAGTCAGTGATGCCATCCAGCCATCTCATCCTCGGGCGTCCCCTTCTCCTCCTGCCCGCAATCCCTCCCAGCATCAAAGTCTTTTCCAATGAGTCAACTCTTCACATGAGGTGGCCAAAGTACTGGAGTTTCAGCTTTAGCATCATTCCTTCCAAAGAAATCCCAGGGTTGATCTCCTTCAGAATGGACTGGTTGGATCTCCTTGCAGTCCAAGGGACTCTCAAGAGTCTTCTCCAACACCACAGTTCAAAAGCATCGATTCTTCGGCGCTCAGCTTTCTTCACAGTCCAACTTTCACATCCATACATGACCACAGGAAAAACCATAGCCTTGACTAGGCGGACCTTAGTCGGCAAAGTAATGTCTCTGCTTTTGAATATACTATCCAGGTTGGTCATAACTTTTCTTCCAAGGAGTAAGCGTCTTTTAATTTCATGGCTGCAGTCACCATCTGCAGTGATTTTGGAGCCCCAAAAAATAAAGTCTGACACTGTTTCCACTGTTTCCCCATCTATTTCCCATGAAGTGATGGGACCGGATGCCATGATCTTCGTTTTCTGAATGTTGAGCTTTAAGCCAACTTTTTCGCTCTCCTCCTTCACTTTCATCAAGAGGCTTTTTAGCTCCTCCTCACTTTCTGCCATAAGGGTGGTGTCATCTGCATATCTGAGGTTATTGATATTTCTCCCGGCAATCTTGATTCCAGCTTGTGTTTCTTCCAGTCCAGCGTTTCTCATGATGTACTCTGCATATAAGTTAAATAAGCAGGGTGACAATATACAGCCTTGACGTACTCCTTTTCCTATTTGGAACCAGTCTGTTGTTCCATGTCCAGTTCTAACTGTTGCTTCCTGACCTGCATACAGATTTCTCAAGAGGCAGGTCAGGTGGTCTGGTATTCCCATCTCTTTCAGAATTTTCCACAGTTTATTGTGATCCACACAGTCAAAGGCTTTGGCATAGTCAATAAAGCAGAAATAGATGTTTTTCTGGAACTCTGTTGCTTTTTCCATGAACCAGCGGATGTTGACAATTTGATTTCTGGTTCCTCTGCCTTTTCAAAAACCAGCTTGATCATAGCTTGATCTCAGGAAATTCATGGTTCATGTATTGCTGAAGCCTGGCTTGGAGAATTTTAAGCATTACTTTACTAGCGTGTGGGATGAGTGCAATTGTGTGGTAGTTTGAGCATTCTTTGGCATTGCCTTTCTTTGGGATTGGAATGAAAACTGACCTTTTCCAGTCCTGTGGCCACTGCTGAGTTTTCCAAATTAGCTGGCATATTGAGTGCATCACTTTCACAGCATCATCCTTCAGTATTTGAAATAGCCCTACCGGAATTCCATCACCTCCACTAGCTTTGTTCGTAGTGATGCTTTCTAAGGCCCACTTGACTTCACATTCCAGGATATCTGGCTCTAGATGAGTGATCACACCTTCGTGATTATCCGGGTCGTGAAGATCCTTTTTGTACAGTTCTTCTGTGTATTCTTGCCATCTCTTCTTAATATCTTCTGCTTCTGTTAAGTCCATACCATTTCTGTCCTTTATCAAGCCCATCTTTGCATGAAATGTTCCCTGGTGTCTCTAATTTTCTTGAAGAGATCTCTAGTCTTTCCCATTCTGTGGTTCTCCTCTATTTCTTTGCACTGATCGCTGAAGGCTTTCTTATCTCTCCTTGCTATTCTTTGGAACTCTGCATTCAAATGCTTATATCAAATGGTTATCTGATCAGTTAGAAGATGAACCTTATCAACCCTGACCCTCAGGATCTATTGAGGTGTGAGTTTTGGCTGGAGTATGATTACCTGGAGGCTCCATACTGAACTCGTTCAACCTAGCCCTTTCAGACTCATGACCATAGAACAATGGGTTAAGAACAGTCAAAAGCAACTACAATCAACTGTCTTTATTCCTCTCTTTATAAGGAAACGGGCTTCCCTGGTGGCTCAGCGGTTAAAAGTGTCTGCTCCAATGCAGGAGACCCGGGTTCGATCCCTGGGTCGGGAAGATCCCCTGGAGAAGGAAATGGCAATCCACTCCAGTATTCTTGCCTGGAGAATCCCATGGACGGAGAAGCCTAGTAGGTTACAGTCCACGGGGTCGCAAAGAGTCGGACACGACTGAGCGACTTCACCTTCACCTTCACCTTATAAGGAAACAGAGAACAGGATCAAAGTCAGTAGCAATGGTATCAAACACCTGCATCAGACCTCACCTGGTCTGGTTCAGACCCCCTGTGGGAACCGGTACTGACATGTGCTCGGGTACTTCACGCAGGTGCCCCCCGCCAGGGCGCCCCTTTCTCTATATATTGCACCTCTGTTGTCTCCAGCCCCTTAGCTTCCCGTTGTCTCCAGCCCCTTAGCTTCCCTTCTGATGCTGAGGTGTGGGTCACACTCTGCTTGGTACTCACACACGCAATCCTGAAAGTGCAGAAAGCAGTAACACTCCATGGGGCAAACCTCTGTCCGCTAGAAAAGGAAACTGATGGGTAAATTCTTCCTCCTTTAGCCTACCCCACACGCAGCTTTTATCATGGCTTTTTAAGGGACAGTCCCAACAGTATCAAGATGTCAATTGAATTTAATGGCATAAAAATATGAAGTATCCTTCTGATGGCTTACTTTCCTTCCTGCCTCACTCTCCTTGTATCTCATGCCTGCTACCTGAGCGTGCATCCCTAATAAGATAATGACATCAAAAAACGCTTCAGGCCCTGCTTTCTGGAAAGCTCAGGTTAAGTCAGAAGTGGAGCTAAACCTAAAATCTACCTGCTCCTTGTGTAAAACATGGGGTTAGGGAGCCCAGGCTCATAATTAATAATGGAGAAAACAGACACAGAATTTCGAAGAGACATTTAATAAATATATTGAACGCATTCAATAAATAAAAATTGTAGAGACTTCCCTAGTGGTCCAGTGGCTAGGACTCTTGAGTTCCCAGTGCAGGGATCCTTGGTTCTATCCCTGGATGGGGAACTAGGTCCCACGTGCTGCAACTAAGATCCAGTGCAGCCAAACAAATAAACAAAAATACAATTAAATAAATAAATAAAAATTGTGTAGTTTGGGAAGATGGGAAAAATTCCTTATTTAAAATATGATAGGCTAAAGTTGGGTTCTTCTAGGAAGGAGATGTAAATTTAGGAAGATGGGGTGTGTCATTTTGATCTTTTTAGCTCTTGCACCTCTTTGTTGACACTTGTTGAATGAAATGAAAGAAAGTGACAATGATATATTTTTAAACTTTCACTTTTTCTTTAAAAAATTGGTTTATTTTAATTGGAGGCTAATTACTTTACAATATTGTAGTGGTTTTTGCCATACATTGACATGAATCAGCCATGGATGTACGTGTGTTCCCCATCCTGAACCCCCCTCCCACCTCCCTCCCCATCCCATCCCTTGGGGTCATCCCAGTGCACCAGCCCTGAGCACCCTGTCTCATGCAACAGTGATCTATGTATTTTTTAACTTAAATTTTATTTTTATACTTTACAATACTGTACTGGTTTTGCCATACATTGACATGAATCCACCACAGGTGTACATGAGTTCCCAACCCTGAACCCCCCTACCACCACCCTCCCCATA
>SJYX01003233.1:161848-174705 GCA_006410675.1 Oreotragus oreotragus
ATATATATATTGGCATCCTTTATCTCAAATTAACGGACCGATATAATCAAATTGCCATATTTGCCCCGGCAGCTTGTCATGTGCCAGTTGTCCTTTGACTGAATGACTAACACTTTCACTTATCAGGTATTAAAGCAAGCGAATTTGATTGGCAAGCTTCTGTGTTTAATATGTTGACAGATTAGCTAGGTAAAAATAAAAAATTTAATGAGAGCCATAGTTTAAAAGAAACACCTTCATCCTGAGCCCACCTGTATGTTGCTTTTTCTCCCAGATGGCCATATTTTTGGTGTGCCTGTAGAGTCAAATCTTGTAAGTCGCTGGAGTCTGGATTGACTTCTAAGGCTTGAATTATGGTTTGTTCATCTGTAATACAGTTATACCATCGTTCTATAGAATTTGGAACACTATTAGCATCTACATGAAAGGCTGAAGCATTAGTAATTTGAGCAATTTCCAAAATTTCCGACCATAATTCCTTTCCCCGTAGCACTTTGGAGTGATTTGCCAGTTAGTCTTTACCCGTAGGGGAAGGCAAGTGGCCATCCACAGGCTACTGACCATGACATTTAGTTAAAGTCTCTTGCTTTAATACCTGATAAGTGAAAGTGTTAGTCATTCAGTCGTGTCCAACTCTTTGTGCACCCACGGACTGTAGTCCACTAGGTACTTCTGTCCATGGAATTCTCTGGGCAAGAATACTGGAGTGGATTGCCATTTCCTTCTCCAGGGCATCTTCCCAACCCAGGGGTTGAACCTGGGGCTTCTGCATTGCAGGCAGATTCTTTACCATCTGAGCCACCATGAGTGCTTTAATACCTGATAAATAGCATCAGTCAGTTCAGTTCAGTCGCTCAGTCGTGTCCGACCCCTTGTGACCCCATGAATTGCAGCACGCCAGGCCTGTCCATCACCAACTCCCAGCATAGAACTCTGCAAATTGACTACTTTCACCTTCCTCAGTGGGGCTTCCTGGGTGGCTCAATGGTAAAGAATCCATCTACCAAGCAGGCGACATGGGTTCAATCCTTGGGTTGGCAAGATGCCTTGGAGAAGGGCATGGCCACCCACTCCAGTATTTCTGGCTGGGAAATCCCATGGACAGAGGAACCTGGTGGGCTCCTTGGGGTTGCAAGAGTTGGACCTGACTTAGCAGCTAAACAACAATAACAGTTGCACTTTTAGTGGCGTAAAAAGCCTNACCAAGCAGGCGACATGGGTTCGATCCTTGGGTTGGCAAGATGCCTTGGAGAAGGGCATGGCCACCCACTCCAGTATTTCTGGCTGGGAAATCCCATGGACAGAGGAACCTGGTGGGCTCCTTGGGGTTGCAAGAGTTGGACCTGACTTAGCAGCTAAACAACAATAACAGTTGCACTTTTAGTGGCGTAAAAAGCCTGTTGTTGCTCATCAGGCCATTGAAATTTATTCTTTTCCCTAGTTACTTTGTAAAGTAAACTTAATATCTGGCCCAAATGTGGAATACGCTGTCACCAGAAACCAGATAGCCTTCTAAATTTCTGAGCCTCCCTTTTTTGTCTGGGGACTTTTAAATCTCATTATCTTTTGTTAGTGTGCATGCTAAGTCCCTTCAGTCATGTGACCCCGTGAACTGTAGCCCGCTAGGCTCCTCTGTCCATGGGATTCTCCAGGCAAGAATAGTGGAGTGGGTTTGCCATTCCCTAATCCGGTTGATCTTCCTGACCTAGGGATGGAACCTGGATCTCTTACGTCTTCTGCGCTGGCAAGAGAGTTCTTTACCACTGGCACCACTTGCCTTAGGTAAAATCTCTTTATGTTCATTGTTGCTCAGGTGCTAAGTCATGTCTGACTCTTGTGACCCCATGGACTGCAGCACTCCAGGCTCCTCTTTCCTCCACTATCTCCCGGAATTTGCTCATATCCATTTAGTCAATGATGCTATCTAACCATCTCATCCTCTGCTGTCCCTTCTCCTTTTGCCTTCAGTCCTTCTCAGCATCAGGGTCTTTTCCAGTGAGTCAGCTCTTTGCATTACATGGCCAAAGTATGGCTTCAGCTTCAACATCAGTCTTTCCAATGAATATTCAGGGTTGATTTCCTTTAGAATTGACTGGTTGGATCTCCTTGCTGTCCAAGGGACTCTCAAGAGTCTTCCCCAGCACCACATTTCGAAAGCATCAATTCTTTGGACCTCAGCCTTCCTTATGGTTTTTCTGTCATATCTATTCATGACTACTGGAAAAACCATAGCTTTGAATATGTGGCAAAGTGATGTCTCTGCTTTTTTACACTGTCAAGGTTTTTCATAGCTTTTCTTCCAAGGAGCAAGCATTTTATAATTTTGTGGCTGCAGTCACTGTCTGCAGTAATTTTGGGGCCCAATAAAATAAAATCTGTCAGTTTCCCCATCGATTTGCCATGAAATGAAGGGATCAGATGCCATGACCTTAGTTTTTTGAATGTTGAATTTTAAGCCAGCTTTTTCACTCTCCGCTTTCACCCTCATCAAGAGGCTCTTTAACTCCTCTTCACTTTCTGCTGTTAGAGTGGTATCATCTGCATATCTGAGGTTATTGCTGTTTCTCCCAGCAATCTTGATTCCAGCTTGTCTTTCATCCAGCTTGGCATTTCACATGATATAAGTTAAACAAGCAGGATAGCTTGCATATAAATTAAACAATCAGGTGACAATGTACAGCCTTGACATACTCCTTTCCAAGTCTGTTGTTGCATGTCTGGTTCTAACGGATGCTTCTTGACCTGCATCAGATTTCTCAGGAGGCAGGTTAGGTGCTCTGGTATTCTCATCTCTTTAAGAATATTCCACATTTTGTTGTGATCCACACAGTCAAAGGCTTTAGTGTAGTCAGTGAAGCAAAAGTAGATATTTTTCTGGAATTCTTTTGCTTTTTCTATGATCCAACAAATGTTGGCAATTTGATCTCTGGTTCCTCTGCCTTTTCTAAATCCAGCTTGTATATCTGGAAGTTCTTGGTTCGTGTACTGTTGAAGCCCAGCTTGAAGGATTTTGAGGATTACCTTGCTCAAAATGTGAAATGTGCACAATTGTGTGGTAGTTTAAACAGTCTTTGGCATTGCCTTTCTTTGGAATTGGAATGAAAACTGACCTTTTCCAGTCCTGTGGCTGTTGCTGAGTTTTCCAAATTTGCTGACATATTGAGTGCAGCACTTTAACAGCAACATTTTTTTAGGATTTGAAATAGCTCAGCTGGAATTCCATTACCTCCACTAACTTTGTAGTAATGCTTTTGAAGGCCCACTTGACTTAGCATTCCAGGATGTCTGGCTCTAGGTGAGGGACCACATGTCTCTATGTTCTTTAACCCATTGTATTCCCAAAACTTTTACAGCCTGGCCAGGTCCCTGAATTTTGGAGGAATTAATCTCCCATCCTTTATTTCTTTAAACTACTAACACATTGGTTTAGAGTTTTAACACTGTTTCCTCGGTTGGTCCTTATATCATAATATCATCAATATAATATTTTTACATCATCAGACATTTCCATGTGATCTAAATGTTCAGCTCCAAGTCATTGACAAATAATAGGACTGGGCACATAACCCTGTGGCAAATGGGTGAACGTATATTGTCACCCCTGCCATGTAAAAGTAAATTGATTCCATGAGTGTTCTTCTATAAGTAGAGTAAAGAAAGCACTGTCCTGATCAGTTACTGCATACCATTGTCCTGAATGGCTGTGTATTCATTCTATTATAGTATCAGAAACTGCAGGAGACTGTTCAAAGTCATACCTGCCACCTTCTTTAGTCCTAATAATCTACAGTCTTTCTCCAAGAGCCATCTTTTTTTTTTTTTTTTACTGGCCATACAAAATTATTCCATTCAGTAGATGTAGCAATTAATATTCCAGCCTCTAATAGGTCTTGTATAGTTTTAGTAATTTCAGTCTGTCCCTCAGGAATTTGATATTGTTTTAGCTGAATTAATTTGGTAGCAGCCAGAAGTGTTAGGGGGGCATGATTAACTTTCTCACAATTACAGGAGATGCCAGTTGTAAAGCATATACTCCAAATTGATATCTTCCTGCTTCTAGATTTAAAGTCATGCCTGCCATGATGTCAAATTCAATTATGTATTCTGAAAGAGGAACAGTCATTACTGAATAAGTTTTTCGAGGTAATTGCCCTATTTTGAAACCAGTTTTGGTTTGTACAGCTTTTGTCTGTTTACCTCCAAGGCCTGTCATTATTATTTTTTTGTCTTTTAAAATTCTTGAGATTCCCATAGACTAAAGAGGCTTCCACCCTGGTATCAAATAATGCCCTAAAAGTAATTGGTGAGTCATTTTTCAAAAAAATTATCACTTGAAAATGAGACCGCCTATCTTTCCCAGCTGAAGAATTTACTGGAGCTTGTCCTACAAGTCATTGTTTGTTTTAAATTTTCCGCATATCTGTCCAGGGATAAATGGGGCTGGGGAACAAATCTGATTACTTAGACTCATCTTCACCATTATTGTCATTAAATGGATTATTTCTTCTTGGTCCTCTTTTTCCTTCCTCTTGTTCCTTACCCTTAACAGTTTTCTGGGAAGTCTTTCTTATATCTAATCCATTCTTACAGTACATTTCCCATAATCCTTTAGTTGTTCCTCCATCAGTTTTCTCTCTAGGAACTCTCTCTTTAATGTGAGCCATAAACGTGTCCTTTCTAGATACTCTGTTATTGCTTTTATTTTTTTTCTCTGTCCTCCTATTTTTCGAAATTTCATTCTCCTAAGTCACTCAGTTGCTGGACTTTACCAATTACTTAATTGATGGGAGTGCCCATCTTATTTAAAATAGGGTTAAAATGGCATGATTGTAGCTTGGCGGGGCCATTTTAAAGATCTTCTTTCTCATTTGTACTGTTAAAGGCATTTGTGATATCTCATTCGTGTGCTCTGCAAAGATAGCACTTTTTATATTTTCTTCAGTCTCAGAACACAGTCCTTTAATGCATACCAAGGGCGATCACTCCCAGGCCAGGTGGATTTTAAAGGATATTTCTTAATGCACCCTTCAACCACCACTTCTAGCAGAATTGAGTCCCCAGGACTTTGACTTTTATTTCTAAAAACTTGTTGCCCAGAGGAATCATTGCTGATAGTGCCAAATTTATTTGCGTCCTCCCCATCTGTGAGGATTCCAGCTGCCCCAGTGTTGTATACACACACTATCTGAGAAATAAGGGGCTCTTCAGCCCTCTGAGTAAACCTGCTTAGAGTGTCGTTAATTTCATGCTGGGTGTTTTCCTCAAGGGTATCCTTCTTTATGACATTCCCTTGGGCATCAGTTTCCATTCTCCACACTACGCCGACTCAGCATAAAAGTGAGGGGGTTTGATTCCTCCTTGGCTTGCGTAGAGCTAGGTTGTGCTCTTGAGCTTGCATCATCCTCTGCCTCTGAATTTGAACTATCATCCCAGATATCCATATCCCAAGCGTCAGGGTCCCAGTCTACCCCGATTTAGCTATTGCCGGATGAGCTACCTTCTCGTTGACCTTACTGTGCTGCTTTCGATATTTAGCTTGTGCAGCCTTTACAGCGGCTTTTTCCACTATCAACTGGCAAGTGGAGACTTAGTCACCTAAAATATAATTTTGACATTGTAACATGGACAATCATCCCTGCAAATTGCATAATTATTTCTTTAGTTTTGACTTCTCTTCAACCAATTGTAATTTGGCTTCATGTACGATATGCAGAGAGGAGGAGCCAGCCTCTCAGAGCCAACATGGTACATTTTTGTCCTTTTTCAATTGGCACGAGCTGCAAACATTCAATAATTTAAAAGGGTTTAGCCCACTTTAATTTGGGGTCCCAATTATCACACAATTCAGTGGATGTGCCCCCTATAGCAACTAACAAGCAGTAAGGCAGATCTTCCCATCTAGGAATAAAAACCTCATCAATCTTAACCTCTTTCTTCTTAACAAGTTGCATTTGTTTTACAAATCCAGCTCATAGCACCAACTTATGTTTTGCCAAAACATAAGGATTCATTAACAAAAAAAACCCACTCATTACTCACAAATGAATAATTTCAAATTTTTATAGATTTTTTAACTTAATTTCAATATACAATGAACAAAAGAGAAGAAATAGAAACAATAGAGAGAAGTAGCAGTGTATACGCCATCAAATTGGGCCAACCTACATCCAGACTTAAACAGTACCAGGAAGTCCCTCAATAATAGCAATCTGGAGTCCCAATTGGGAACAATCTCGGACGGTGCATCCACCCCATGGAAGAGATTTCAAATTGCCATTTGAGGGGTCCTACCATCACCAGTTTGCATGCAAAAATACAACTCTGGTTTTTCTTTTTCTAAAAAGTATTTTATATATTTTAAGAACTTTTTATTTTACATTGGGGTATAGCCAATTAACAGTGTTATGATAGTTTCAGGTGAACGGAGAAGGAACTCAGCCATACCTATACATGTATCCATTCTCCCACAAACTCCCTTCACATCCAGGCTGCCATATGACATTGAGCAGAGTTCCATGTGCCATACAGTAGGTCCTTGTTGGTTTTCCATTTTAAATACAGCAGTGTGTACATTGTCCATCCCAAACTCCCTAATGAGTGCTTCCCCCATCATTCCCCCTGGCAACCACAAATCCATTCTCTAAGTCTGTGAGCCTATTTCTGTTTTATAAGTTCATTTGTATCATTTCTTTTTAGATTCTACATATAAAAGATGTTATACAGTAATGCTCCTCTGACTCACTTGACTCAGGATGACAGTCTTTAGGTCCATCCATATGCTGCTAATGGCATTATTTCATTCTTTTTAATGGGTGAGTACTATTCCATTGTATATATGTACAACATCTTCTTTATCCTTTCCTCTGTAGATGGACATTTAGGTTGATTTCATGTCTTGGCTACTATAAACAGTGCTGCAAAGGTGCATGTATGCTTTTGGACCATAGTTTTCTCTGGATATATGCCCAGGAGTGGGATTGCAGGGTCACATGGTAGCTCTATTGTTAGTTTTTTAAGGAACCTCCATATTGTTCTCCTGGTGGCTGTACCAGTTTACATTCCCACACCCTCTCCAGCCTTTATTGTTTGTGGATTTTTTGGTAATAACCATTCTGGCTACTGTGAGATGATACCTCACTGTAGTTTTGATTTGCATTTCTCTAATAATTAGCAATGTTGAACATCTTTTCATGTACCTCTTGGCCATCTATGTGTCTTCTTTGGAGAAATGTCTGTTTAGGTCTTCTGCCCACTTGTTGATTGGGTTGTTTCAATGATGTTAAGTGTCATTTCTGGTATTTCTTTTAAATTTTACAATGCTGTTTGTTTTACTTTGTGAGTCATATGACTTCTTCAGTGCTGGGGGGCTGGTCAGGCCCTTAGGGGCTTATGAGATTCCAAGACCCACTCTTTTTCTTATCTGAAGTGCTGCCTAACTTGCTGTGCTTACAGGCAGACACAGAATTTGGGGAGTGTCTAGGATGGTCAGAAGCAGGTCAGAGGCCTGCTATCCTGCTTCTGAAGCCTAAACAGGACTTCCTCCATTTTAATTTCTCTAACACTTAAATGTGGATTTGTGGTGCCATCCCAAGGATGTTCAGCAGGGAGTTGAATATAAATGCAAAACTCAAGTGAAGATTTAGGGCTTGGAATATATTTGGAGGTCATTTGAAAGTAGAGCATCCCACCTACATTGTAATGACCTTCAAGCAGTAGGAATGTCTCAGTGGTTTTTCTCAGGCCTATGGATGGTTTCAGTCCATCCTGAGTCTGTGGAGACATGCAAATCTGTACAACTCTATTTTCACTACATGCTAGAACACCCAGTCTGGAATTTAATAGAGAGTAAAGTTATGCAAAGAATCACTGTGTGTGACAAGAACCAGAACATTTTCTGCCAAGGCCATCTCCAGTATAAACATGTACACACACGAATCCATTCTATATATAGAACTTGGCTTTGAATACCAAAATCTATTTGCCACACTGTGGAGCAAATGTGTTTTCATTCTCTTGATTAAAATAATAGAAAGTATCATCATTCTTGCAGTCTTGGTATTTATAACAAAAATATAACCACTATATATATATTTGTGTGTGTGTGTGTGTAACTTTGGAGACTTGTCAAGGTCTATTGACAAGGTGTCTGGTACCATCCTTGGCTTGGGATAAAAACTACAGTTGAGAATCTTCTCTCTCAAGCAATTACTTGAAGATCCAGTCCAAGAGGACTAAAAGTATCTAGAGAAGTTCTCTATAACTTCGGCCAGAAAGGGGCCTCTGCCTCTTTAGTTAGTCTGGCAGGTCATGGAAATTCTACTCTGGAGCTGAGGATACAAGAGAAATATTTCTTCAGTATTTACTTTGACCATTGAAATAGCCATGACAGATTTTTTTTTTCTTTTCCTCCAGGCCCAAAGTGACATTTTAAAGAAGAAACCATTCTTTGGGTGCCATAGAGTCTTTAAAAAATAATATTAGAATAAAAGTTCAAAGGAATATCTACTCAAGCACAGCTGTCCAAAGCCTCATATTTCAAAAAGAATTGGGCCACTTTAATGCAAACAGGAGTCAGGACTGCTCATTTCAGTCTCTTGCCTTTGAATCTACTTCTTTTGTATTCAGATAACACCAGATTCACACCTAGTGACAGTCTCTCAGTTCGAAGGCATTTTTTGGCCTGTTTTTCTATAAAATGCATGTTACTTTACAGCATTGGTCCTTTTTTTTTTTTCCATATTCCTGCTTTGTTTTTGCAACTGATTATGAGATTTATAAGGTGAAGGGTCACATCTTGCACTCTGTTGTTTCTTGCAGAGCTGTGTTTGTCATGGTAAACTCCCAGGAAATAATTGTAGAGCGGGTGAATGAATGAAAGAATGACAAAAACTGGAGAGCCAAGGTAGGTAAGTCACTAGACAGCCTGATGAAGATAATTACAAAACTCAGGTCAGATTAACAGGAAAGGTGGTATAGGGACAAGAACGTTTCATTTGAGCCACAGACATGGATCCTAGCCCTAGGTTGCCTTGCTTGGCTTCACTCATTCAACAAATACTTCTTTAAACGTCTTCCAACAGGCCAGGCAGGCACTGTAGCAGACCCTGAATGAGACCAAGTCCCCGTTCTCCAAGCATGGTGGTGGTGGGGAGGGGGACATGCAGAGACTAGGGATGACAGAAGATATGATAGTGACAAGCACTGGGCATGTGGAACAGAGAAGGGTCTTCTGTGTTAGGCTTGTTTCCAAGAAGGCTTCCTGAAGAGAAGAGTTTTGATTCAAGTCTTGAATGATGAGTAGGTTTTGGCTAGGTGAGATGAATTGGGAAAGGCATATAAGGATGTTCCTAACCATAATACAGGTTGCATTTGAGAACTAAAGCCTCACCTGAAAGGATAACCATGGCCAGAGCTGAAGGTAGAGAGGAAAGCCTGAGGAGCCTTGCAGAGGGCCTCGTGGCAACGTGATTTAGTACTAAAGAGCAGAGGTTTAGAAATCAGACAAAACTGAGTTGAAATCACATTCTTGTACTTACTAGCTATGTAGCAGTAACTCTGTGTGTGTGTGTGTGTGTGTGTTTTTAACCCAGAAATCAAGTCTTGATTTCTTTAGCATGGTGTCTAGCTCTGTGGCTTAACTATCGCTGTATAACAAATTTATCCCAAACCGTAACAGCTTTAAAATAACATGATTTTATTAAATTCTCATAGTATCTGTGGGTTCCGAATGTGAATCCTGTTTAGTGAGGGTCCTCTGCTTCAGGGTCTCTTACAAGTCTGCAGTCCAGGTGTCAGCCAGAATTAAGATGCTGTCTCAAGACATTGATGCCTTCGAACTGTGGTGCTGGAGAAGACTCCTGAGAGTCCTTTGGACAGCGAGGAGATCAAACCAGTCAATCCTAAAGGAAATCAACCCTGAATACTCATAGGAAGGACTGATGCTGAAGCTGAAGCTCCAGTATTCTAGTCACCTGATGCGAACAGGTGGCTGTTACATCTGTTCCAATGAACTTTTCCTCATTGGAAAAGTTCCTGATGCTGGAAAAGATTAAGGGCAGAAGGATAAGAGAGTGGCAAAGAATGAATGGCTGGATGGCATCACCAATGCAATGGACATGAACTTGGGGAAACTCTAGGAGACGGTGAGGGACAGGGAGGCCTGGCATGTGGCAGTCCATGGGGTTGCAAAGTGTTGGACATGACTGGGCAACTGAACAACAACAACTCAAGACATGACTGGGGAAGGATCTCCTTCCAGGCACACTTCCATGGTTGTTGGCAGAATTCAGTGCTTTGTTGTATGTTGGCCAGAGGCTGCCCCCAGTTCCTTGCCATACTGGCCTTCCCAGCATAATTGCTTGCTTCATCAAAACCAGGGAGAAAGAGTCTGCCAGCAAGACAGATTTAGCCTAATATTTGAAATGATTACTCAACTCTGTTGCTACATTCTCTGATTTAGAAGTCACTAGGGGATTCCTGGAGAAGGCAATGGCAACCCACTCCAGTACTCTTGCCTGGAAATTCCCATGGACAGAGGAGCCTGGTAGGCTGCAGTCCATGGGGTCGCTAAGAGTTGGGCATGACTGAACGACTTCACTTTCACTTTTCACTTTCATGCATTGGAGAAGGAAGTAGCAACCCACTCCAGTGTTCTTGCCTGGAGAATCCCAGGGACGGGGGAGCCTGGTGGGCTGCCGTCTATGGGGCCGCACAGAGTCGGACATGACTGAAGCGACTTAGCAGAAGCAGCAGGGGGTTCCTTGGTGGCTCAGTGGTAAAGAATACACCTTCAATGAATGAGACATGGGTTCAATACCTGATTTGGGAAGATCCCACACACCAAGAGCAACTAAGCCTGTGGGCCACAACAGTTGAGCCTGTGCTCTGGAGTCCAGGAGTTGCAACTACGGAAGCCCATGTGCCCTAGAGCCCGTGTTCCACAACAAGAGAAGCGATCACAATGAGAAGCTCACCCACCACAACAAAGAGTAATCCCTGTTCACTGCAACTAGAGAAAAGCCCATGCATCAATAAAGACCCAGTGCAACCAAAAATAAGCAAAATAAATCAATAAAATTATATTAAAAAAAAAAAGTCACTAGGCCAGCCTACACTCAAGGGGAAGAGATTATACAAGGGAGTGAACACTAGGAAATGGGGGTCATTGAGGGTCATCTTAGGGTCTGCCTGACTCACTAACTTATGGCTTATTACCACTTCATAAATGTTAACTATTATTATTCTCAGTTGAGAGATTTGCAAGAGCTACAAAAATCAGTGAAGGATTGCATATCACAGAGTAACTTTAGGTGACCTTGGGCAAGTCAAGTCACCTAATGCCTTTGAGCTATTTCCTTCTCAGTATGATGAAAACAATCTGTCTCCAAAAGAAAGGAGAACATAATATATGCAAACACAAATACAGTTTTGTAACATCAAATATAGGTCTTCACAGTTTGAGGAAGCAAACTACTTTAGGCCAGTTTTCCATTTTGTGTTAACTCTGTGAGTCTCACAGTCTGATCTTTTTAAAGTTTTCAGGGCTTGGCCCTGTGGGCTGGTAAGGATTTGTATAACGGGAATAACACCCACAAAAGGAAATGTTTCTTGAGCATTCCTAAAGGCATTTCCAAGGGCTTACTTTTCCCTTCTTTTAAAATACCTTTGCTTCCAAAGACCCCAGGGAGATCCCAAGAGAGAAAACAGACTATCTGCGAAATTTCAAACTCTTGATAATAAAATTGGTAGTAAAATCTCTTCCAGCTACTGGAGCTTCGCTGAGGGTACATTTATGGTAGATGGGGTTCCCCCACACTCTCAGGGCATCTGGTTTGGCGGTTGTGAGGTTTCCAGTTCCGCGGAGAGCTCGGGTTACCACCTCTGTGGCAGCGGTCAAGAGCAGCTTCGATGCCCGACCCAGGGTCTCTCCACCGTGGCGCCTAGCCCGTTTCTGCTTGGTGTCCAAACCGGATGCCTTATTCCACGCCCCAAACAGAGCCGGTCGCACACTGTAGCGTTTCATGCCCTTCCCGGGTGCGGTTTTCCCCGGGGAAGGTAAACAACGCTCTTGACTCGGACTGGCAGGCATTTCGGCCCGGTGGCCCAGTCCTTCCGGGCGGTCCCGTTCTCCTGGGAGGCAAACTTCAGGAGGGGGATGGAATTTAGGAGTCAGTCCCCAGGCTTCACACAAAGCCGCAGTTCTCCGCAACGCGTCTCTGGGTGAAGTGAAGCGGCCGCGCGGGAAGCTGTGGCTGCGACAGTGCCTTTTGCTTCCCGGCTCGAGAGCCTGACGTCTAGGGCGACGGGCGCCTGGGGACCCCAGGGCAGGGCTCAAACCGTAACCCCCACCACCCTCGCCCTGCCAGGCTGGCGGGGCACGTTGCGCCAGCCAGCAGCTGCACACGCCGCCTCGAGGTCCCCCTTGGCGCCGAGGTCATCTCCTGCAGCGCCGCCGCCTTCGAACCGTGTGGGCCATTTGGTCCACAGGGCGGAACTCGCCAGGATCTCCGGGTAGCCCCGTCAGGAGGGCGGAGATGACCTCCCCGCCCCGCGAGCTCTCGGGGAGCGGAGGCGGAGGAGAAGTAATTCCGATCACCCCTGGCGGGGGCTTTCACCTCTCCAGCCCCCGCCGCTCCGGTGACCACTGCCTTAGAGAACTTAACGAGAACCAGATGTGGTGGCCGCTGTCGGACTTTCTCAGAGCCGGCGATTGGGTCCGGGCCCAAGGCCGCGACCAATCAGCGCTTTGGGAGGGCCCAGAGTCCCGCCCCGCCCCGGCACCCGCGGGGATCCAGGTCCGAGGCCCGCTCAGCGCCGCTAGTGGGCTGGCGGGCCGGGCGGGACGCGGTCTGTCGCGG
>SJYX01003233.1:179941-204381 GCA_006410675.1 Oreotragus oreotragus
GCGGTGCTGGGCCTGGCCGCCAACTACGTGCGCACAGGCTTCCCGCTCTCCGGAGCGCACTTCACTCCCACCCACGCCTTTCTGGCCACCTGGGAGCAGGTGGGCGCCTACGAAGAAGCCAAGCGTGGGGCCCCGCCCTCGGGAGAGGTAAGCTACCAGGGATGCTTGGCCTCTGTGCTTACTGAAAGGTGGGCTTGAATTCTGGGCTGGAACCCAGGCTTGAAGTGTCTCCTGAGTCTGCTCCCCTGATGAACCTCAGGTACAGTTTGGTGGCTCCGGAGCTGAAGTGGCTTGGTTTTCTCCAGGCTTTCTCTGAGGGTCTGAGAGGTGGTCACTCTTGCAAGGAGAACTGCTTAGGAGACGTGAGTGCTCCATTGCAGATGCAGGAGGGAGTTCATGGTTTGATTGTTTATTTTTAGAATCACCTCATATATACAAGAATTGTTTCTAATTATATGTTCACTGAAGGAAAAACATCAGATGGCAGGCAGTTTTGAAAAGAACAGCCACTCATTTTCCTGCCACTTAAGATAACCACTATTAAACAGTTTTGTGTGCACCTGTCAGAGCTTTTTCCTATCCATATCTGGATGGATATGGATGTGTCTCTGTCTATTATTGATGGATTCACACTCCACATACTGTTTTGTAACTTTTTTTAGTAAGTTGTGAATATATTTCACTGTCAATAAATATATTTCTACAACATCATCGTTAATGTTTGTATATTCCATCCGGTGGATTTCTCACTGTGCCCAGTGGTCAGCAATGTCATTTCCAATTTTTCATCATTATAAATTTGTGAAACACTTTTTCTTTTATAGGCTAAATCTTTATGCCATGTCACCACTTGACTTTCCAGGAAGTGGAATTGGTAGGCCAGAGTGATGCATTTTATATGAAGTTTTTGATAATTTTTGCCAAACTGTCACTCAGGTACCAGGTCACATGCTCCCTACTTTACAGGAGACTGCCCTTGATCAATTGTATAGTCTCTACCTGAGATATTGAGCACCTTCTTTGTGCAGGGTATTGGACTAGGTGGGGGGTTGGAGAAAGATAAAGAAGGTAGGTATGTTGCATGCATTCATTCACTGAGGTACTCCAAATGATCAGATGGGTCAGGGTGGTTTGGCAAAAGGGTACTTGCCTCATTCCTGGGGTAGGTATGGACTTCCTCCATGAAATTCAACCTAAATCTAAAATGTCATACTCCAAGGGCTGAAACTCTTTCAGCTTGTCTCTATTTTAACTCATCAATGTGATTTTTAGCTATATAGAAGCGGTGCATATCCTCCTTCAGGTTCAGAGAGGTTAAGTAGCTTGCACACTCTCCCTGAATGATTCAAGATAGTGGCCATTCTTACTGTGTTCCCTGAGTGAGAGGAGTATCTTCTAAAGACTCTACTAAGCAAAGAGGATCTAGAGATTTAAAAAATGATTTGAACTGATTTTAGCCAATTGTTTTGAAACATCTAGTTTTGTTTATTGAATAACTTTTTAATGCATAGATTTGACATTTCAGTTTTTCAGTTCAACAGAGTATATTTAATTCAAGCACATATATTGAGCACCTTCTTTATGCAGGGCATTGGGCTAGGTGGAGGGTTGGATAAAGATAAATAAGGTAAGTATGTTGATTCATTCATTTATTTTTGTCCATAAGTTTAAAAAACATATTTAAAGTTCAACATACCTCTAATACAAAGTTTAGAAAATAAACACAGTTTATAATTATACTAATCAGAGGTCACTGCTGCTATTTTATTGTCTTCCAATCTTCTTTTCTAAACATATATATGTGATATATTAATATATGTATGTTTAAGTAATTTATATTTAAACATGGTTGAGATCTATTTATCCAGCAAACTTTTTTGCACACTTACTGTATGTCAGGATGTGTAGGCACTGCGAAAGGACACATTCTTTACTTTCAAGAATCTCAGAGTTTAATATTGGTTATAATTCAATATAAGTGAAGTGACATCTTAAGGAGACTAACTCCACCCCTCACTGGTTAGGGAACCTAATATGGGAAAGCTTCAGTGAGCAGTTGTCTTTGAATCTGAGTTGAGCAGAGTTGAACATTCCCTGTAGAAGGGGTAGCATATGACATATCACCTAAGTACTATATTGTTAATGTGTTTTGGGGCATTACACGTGGTATCCTATTACTGAACAGGAAGGGTGGTGGGGATGAGGTTGGGAAGGCCATGGGGTAGGGCAGATCATGCTCTGCTAAGAGTTTGGACTTGGTTCTTTGGCATTGGGCAGCTCTTGACGGATTTGAAATAGAAGTTTTTATTTTTCAGAGAGTGCTCTTTTTGACTATTGAGAAGGTAAGGGTTCAAAGGAAAGGCTGACTACTTAGACAATGATTATATGTGTTGTTTATTCAGGATATCTTGTTAATTCTTATAACAACACTTTATCTTGCTGTCTTCTCACAACACTGCTGCAAGACAAGTACAGAAAGACTCACTGCTTGCCATTACCTAGTAAGTAAAGGTGAGTGTGCAGAATTCTGCACAGAGTAAGGCAAAGGCAGGTTTAGAATGCAGATTTTTTTTTTTTTTTNAGAGTGCTCTTTTTGACTATTGAGAAGGTAAGGGTTCAAAGGAAAGGCTGACTACTTAGACAATGATTATATGTGTTGTTTATTCAGGATATCTTGTTAATTCTTATAACAACACTTTATCTTGCTGTCTTCTCACAACACTGCTGCAAGACAAGTACAGAAAGACTCACTGCTTGCCATTACCTAGTAAGTAAAGGTGAGTGTGCAGAATTCTGCACAGAGTAAGGCAAAGGCAGGTTTAGAATGCAGATTTTTTTTTTTTTCTTTTTTGTGGCGTGTGGGATCCTCCTTTGTGGCATGTGAACTCTCAGTTTCAGTAAGTGGGCTCTAGTTCCCTGACCAGAAGTGAGCTCAGGTTCCCTGCTTTGGGAGCATAAAGTACCAGTCCCTGCACCACCAGGGAAGTCCCTAGAATAGAGACTTGTTGATTCTTAGGTTTTTGTTGTTGTTGTTGCTTCTACCCAGACTTCATGCAGGGCCCATTCTATTGGCACAAGTGATGTAGGCAGACACAACAGTTATTCCTTTTCCAAACAGTTCCAGTAAATGAGGCTTGTTTTATTGTTTTGATGTGATCTTAGCACCAGAAGAGTCCTTGGACTCATATCTCATTCAAAGGAAGAATGAACTTGGAATGAATTTTGCCAAGGATACTATTGATGCCTTATTACTTCCAAATTAGTATTCCAGTGGTCTGAAGTGAATCCAGCTGCATCTGTCTTACTTTTTCAACAGAGAAAAAAAAAATGTTGAGCTGAGTGAGATGAATTGGAGAGATGAGCAGTTGCACAGAACCTATGGGGTGATGAAGTCACTCTTAGAGCTTCAGGAGTCCAATTTTATCAGAACTTATTTGAAACTGGAAATGATAATGCAGACAAATATTTTTCTGTTTCATCTGTAGCATGGAAATAATGCTTCTGATGTGAAGATAATGACAAAAAACGTTTTGAAAGTAGTTTATGAAAGGTTATCCAGTGACTTTGGAAGCAATGATCCAGCCTCAGTCTTAGTTTACTAACCTGTAAAATGAGGTAGCAATGCCTACCTGACAGGACTGTTGTGAGAATTCACTAAGGTGAAATGTTAAAGTAGCCATCATAGTCCCTTAGACTTAGCAGGTGCCTTTGCTCAGCAGATCTGTGTTCCCCTACATGGGGTTGATGTAGGACCAGATGCTGGTTCTTTGATTTCTCTATCTTGAAAGGATACTGTGATGTGAGTCTTTTACTCAAGGACTCTTTAAATACAAAGTTTTCTGCATTGCAACTTCTGTCTGGGCCTCTTTATGGTGGAGGTGGAGCCTGGGAAGATTCGTAGAATCTATCTCTTACTTTTCTAATTAAAATTAATCTTCAGAAATGTTGCCAAATGCTGAGCTGGCTTCAGAATGTTTCATTTAGAAAGGAGATAAAGATTCTGTTTGGAGAGAGGATTTTTTTTAATTACCCACATTGAAGGTTCCTTCTGAATACTTTAAAGAGCCCTGTGACATGAGTTGTTGTTTTAATAGTTCTTTGGAAATAGATTCTGGCAAACAGTAATCTACTTTGCTTGAAGGACTGTGTGAGTTCTACATGGCCTTCTTAAACCTTGGCGTATAACATGTTGCAGAGTTACCAGAAACTTGAAGATGTCAGAGAAAAGGCATTTTTACCTTTTAAAACTGTTTCAGATGTTGTCCTTTCTCACCATGAACATTCATGATGGATGTGACAGGATTGGTACCTGATACTGTAGGAATGTTAAGGTGTTACTGTATCTAAAAAGCTATGACCATTTTAGTGTTTGTCAGCACAGTCTGAGACGCCTTGAATTGTCATAAGTACATCACAGAGCAAAGTCCCAGTTTAGTTCAGTTGCTCAGTAGTGTCTGACTCTGAGACCCCATGGACTGCAGCACGCTAGGCTACCCTATCCATCACCAACTCCCAGAGCTTGCTCAAACTCCTGTCCATCGAATCAGTGATGCCATCCAACTGTCTCATCCTCTGTCATCTCCTCCTCCTCCTGCCTTCAGTCTTCCCCAGCATCAGGGTCTTTTCCAATGAGTCAGTTTGACCTTCAAAGAACTTACTGACGGAGACATAAAGAGGACTAATGTTTACCTTAGCTGTGTCTTTTTCTCGAGGGTGGTGTGGGTGAGGGTGTTGTTATTTGAGGGATGAAGGGGGATAGAAAACTGGGCTTCACAGATTTGTGTGGTACAGGGAATGTTTTGTCGACTTTATCTAAGTTGGGCTGAAATGACGGATATCGAGAATGGGGCAATAAGACAGATTGTGCTCGCCAAGGATGTATCCCGGGAGAAGGCCAAGAGAGCTAAGGCTGAAGATATGGATGAAGGCAGATGTGGGCAGTAAAATAAGATGAGCAGAAGGCTTCCTAGTGGAGGCCTCACCTTGGGAGTGATATATGCCAACATGTTTCAAAGAATGATGGTCATTGATCCAGTGAGGGGGGTTGGATCCAGTGAGAAAATGAGAAGTAAAAGCAGGACATGGTTGTAGCTTTTTTGAATTTTGAAGCTGAGGTCCCAAAGAAGGGAGGTGTACAGTCAGAGAGAGTTTAGCTTGTGTCTGAGCTCTAGCTATGCAGACATAGAGAACAGAGACATATATGGAAATTGGTTAAAGAAATGCTGCAGTTTTGCTAAAGACCAAGTGTTAGGAAGGTTATAATATTAGGGATGTGATAGTACTGGGCATTAATTTTGGTATTTTTGGCAGGATCTGTAGGATTAGGGCAGAAAAAATGAACGAGGGAAAATCATGCAAGTGACAGTGATGTATAGGTAATGGTAGATAGAGAAATATACTAAGGAATGAAGATTAGCCTTCACACCAAACAATGGAGACAAGAAGCTAATAATGCTAGGAGTATAGAGAGCAGCTGCCGCTGCTGTTAAGTCGCTTCAGTCGGGTCCGACTCTGTGCGACCCCATAGATGGCAGCCCAGCAGGCTTCGCTGCCCCTGGAGTCTCCAGGCAAGAACACTGGAGTGGGTTGCCATTTCCTTCTCCAATGCATGAAAGTGAAAAGTGAAAGTGAAGTCGTTCAGTCGTGTCCGACTCTTCGCAACCCCATGGACTGCAGCCCACCAGGCTCCTCCGTCCACGGTATTTCCAGGCAAGAGTACTGGACTGGGTTGCCATTGTCTTCTCCAGTATAGAGAGCACGAGGCCCTAAAGAAGACAGGAAGGGGAACGTTGTGACCCTACTTCTTAATTTTCATTATAATTTTTGTAAGCCAATTTAGGCAAACCCTTTGGGACATGGATGGTATTGTGATATTTGGCCAGATGGCTGAAATTAAGTAAATTGAATAAACTGGGAACTCATTGAGGAGCATGCTTTGTATCCATCAGCCTGGCTTTGCCAAGCATGAAGTCAGCACTGATTGGTGATGCCCTGCACCTGGAAGGGAGAGCCCGACGTTGTCTGATTTCTGCTGAGGGCTCTGGCTTTTCTCTTTCTGCTAGCAGAAAGGTGGATCCTGAAGCTCTGCAGCACAGGCCCTGCTCCTCTCCTCCCTGGGATCCTGAGGAAGTTGGAAACTGGTGACCCTTTTGTGAGGTTTGGCAGCCCATCTGAGGCTTTCCCTTCAGGGACAGAGCATGTAGGGTTCTTGCGAAGTCTTTTCTCCAGGAATGTGTAGACCTTTCCGGTTAGGAAGCCAGTCGAGTGTTCTAGGGAGAGGAGCCCTGCAGGACATTATGAAGCAGGCTCTTTAGCGATTAGGTGTAGAATGTTGTGGAACTGAGAGAGAATTTTAAACGTGATCATTTGGTGTGTGGGTGGTTTTTAAATAGCCAGACTTTTTTGGCTGGTACTCTGGGGTCCTAAGTTCTATTTAAACTTCTTCTATTTGCCTATTTCACTGAAGACAAGTAGATTAAATAAATGCTTGCCACCTGTAATAAGTGCATGTCTCAAGGATGGCATATAAAGATGCTGAATAACTTTTCATTGAAATAAATTTGCTCACTGGCTGAAAGAATGAATAAAATTTGTTGACTAGCTAAATACCCAGACCCCAGGTATTTAAAAAGCCAGACTCTCCCCTTCCCAGCTCTGTTTACTTTTTCCTTCCCTTTCCTATCCCATTCAATTCCTTCACAATCTATAGGACCTCCTTATCTCATAGAGCTTCTCTAGATGTAGAACCAGGATTCCTCCTATCTGACATTTATTGTGGGCAATCAATGCCAGAAGCTTTGAAAGCTTTGCTTCTTAAAACAGAGTCTCTTTCCTTGAGTACCTTTCTTTCTCTAGCTGAACTTTATTTATTCTGAGTAAAGTAAAACTCTGAAGTTACTGAATTGCCGTTAATCGATCATGTATACATTCTGTATGGACATGATACAGAATGGCCTTTGTTTACATTTGGCAGAAGTTATGGCTTCCGAGCTTTGAGAAATTCAAGAAAACATCCCTTGCCTTTTGTTTTTGGAAAAGTCAAGCTTTCCGGCTGAAACAATCAACAACAAAAACAATAACAAATATATGAGGGCCGCCCCTTGTCTTTAAGTTTCTGAACTTAAAGGAAAGCAAAAAGCCACGCCACGCAAGGTGACCTTTTCTATGTTGGTGATCTGGAAGAAAAGTTGGATAATATTTTGGGTTTTTTTTCGGAAAAACATTTTAACACCTAAAATTTATCTTGTAAGCAAACCATCCAAACTATACTTTGAAATTAAACATAAAAAAGAATAATTAACATTAGAAAAGAGCTTGGCCACCATGTGGGGAAGGACGCAGGACAGGTCCATACCTATTGTCTGTTGTTTTATTTAGTAAAATGCGATATGTTTCTCTCTGCCTGACTTTGTGTGTCTAGCAAAATGGGGAGACAGTGCTCCTTACCAGTAAATAATGTTTGTAGGAGTCACATTATTTAGGAAGTAGTGGTATTTATAAATACCTCTCTTGCTCCCTGCTAAGTTGCAAAAAGCATGGGATTTAGTGAGAGGGGTGTCCTCAGAGGCCTTCATATAACATTTTTTAAAAGATACTCAAGTACCATTAACTGAGCATTTGTGTGTTATGAGGGAGATAGCTGGATGTAGATAAAGACAAAAAAAAAAAGTGTCCTGTTGAGAACACTAGAGTAAACTGAACTTTAAGGAGTGATGCTACAGGGACCTGGGTGTTGCGTCTGTGGCTAGTCCAGGCTCCTGGCCTGTCCTTCTGGTCTGCTTTGGCTCCTGCAGTGTTTATTACCATTCACAGTCATCCTCTGTGATGCCTGCCCATTCCAGCCCTGAGGTCTGGGGCCCACGCCTTCCTCTCTGGCCTCTACTACCTTCTCCAGCAACTCTCCTGGAATCCCAGCCATGGCTGCTCCCTGTCGTAAACTCTGAGACTGTCCTGGGTGGAGGCTTCCATCCTTTGCCCCTTTGCTTCTTCCCACCAAGCATACTGTCCAGTGCTTAGCTGGCACCTGGCTCTCTGAATTAATGTACAAATGAATTAATGAATCAAGTTTACAAACATGTAAAGAGCTAACCAGGCTAAAGTAGGTGACTGCTAACTAGAAACACTCACTAAGATGTTGTGGAGGGTCAGAGAACAGCAATAAGTCTACAGGGAATCTCAAAAACCCCTCAGAGGTCAGTACGAGAAGGTCAGGAGTGTTTCTAGGCACAGGAAAACGTGAGTAAATGAATGTTTAGAAGCATCAAAGTACATGGGACAGATGGGCAATATTAAATAATCTGGTGAAGATACAGTGGATGTGAGCCTGGAAAGAGAGTTTGCAGCTTATAAATCACCTGGCATGGCAGGCCAAGGAGTGGTTGGCATGGCCTGGTGGTGCAGGGCAGGGACCCTGGAGCTGGCTGGCCTGCCACTGCATACTAACAGCCTAACCCTAGGCAGATCTCTTAGCCTTTATGTCTTCATTTCCTCATCTGAGAAATGAGGATAGGATAACTCTGGTGCTGGTGTCAGAAGGTAGATGGAAGAGAGTAGAGAGGGAGGCTGTGAGAACAGTAATGAGGCCTTTTGATCAGCCAGTGCCTCACACCACCCCTGCCCATAAAGGGGATTCAGTAAATAAGTGAATGAGTGGATGGATGAATGAATGATCCCGATAAGTGCCCAGAGCAGTGAACTAGGGCAGTGACTACAGGAATGTACACATTAATTTTGCTGTTTACTCTCAGCTCTGAAAGAAGTTTGGATGATAAAAGTTTGAAACCTTAAAAAATAGTTTTATTTTTTTAACCTGTGTTTTTAAAAAGAGTCCTTTATTTTTGGTTGCACTGGGTCTCTCTGTTGATTTGCGCAGGCTTTCTCTAGTTGCAGCGAGTGGGGGCTAGGCTTTGTTGCAGTGTGTGGGCCTCTCATGGCAATGCAGAGCACAGGCCTTAGGTGCGTGGGCTCGGTAGCTGCGGCACGTGGGCTCTAGGGCACAGGCTCAGTAGCTGTGGGGCACAGGCTCAGTTGCTCCACGGCATGTGGGATCTTCCCGGACCAGGGATGAAACCTGTGTCCCCTGCGTTGGCAGGCAGATTCTTAGGCACTATGCCACCAAGGAAGTCCTAACCTCTGTGTTTGTTTTTTTTAACCTATGCATATTTCANGCCTGCCCATTCCAGCCCTGAGGTCTGGGGCCCACGCCTTCCTCTCTGGCCTCTACTACCTTCTCCAGCAACTCTCCTGGAATCCCAGCCATGGCTGCTCCCTGTCGTAAACTCTGAGACTGTCCTGGGTGGAGGCTTCCATCCTTTGCCCCTTTGCTTCTTCCCACCAAGCATACTGTCCAGTGCTTAGCTGGCACCTGGCTCTCTGAATTAATGTACAAATGAATTAATGAATCAAGTTTACAAACATGTAAAGAGCTAACCAGGCTAAAGTAGGTGACTGCTAACTAGAAACACTCACTAAGATGTTGTGGAGGGTCAGAGAACAGCAATAAGTCTACAGGGAATCTCAAAAACCCCTCAGAGGTCAGTACGAGAAGGTCAGGAGTGTTTCTAGGCACAGGAAAACGTGAGTAAATGAATGTTTAGAAGCATCAAAGTACATGGGACAGATGGGCAATATTAAATAATCTGGTGAAGATACAGTGGATGTGAGCCTGGAAAGAGAGTTTGCAGCTTATAAATCACCTGGCATGGCAGGCCAAGGAGTGGTTGGCATGGCCTGGTGGTGCAGGGCAGGGACCCTGGAGCTGGCTGGCCTGCCACTGCATACTAACAGCCTAACCCTAGGCAGATCTCTTAGCCTTTATGTCTTCATTTCCTCATCTGAGAAATGAGGATAGGATAACTCTGGTGCTGGTGTCAGAAGGTAGATGGAAGAGAGTAGAGAGGGAGGCTGTGAGAACAGTAATGAGGCCTTTTGATCAGCCAGTGCCTCACACCACCCCTGCCCATAAAGGGGATTCAGTAAATAAGTGAATGAGTGGATGGATGAATGAATGATCCCGATAAGTGCCCAGAGCAGTGAACTAGGGCAGTGACTACAGGAATGTACACATTAATTTTGCTGTTTACTCTCAGCTCTGAAAGAAGTTTGGATGATAAAAGTTTGAAACCTTAAAAAATAGTTTTATTTTTTTAACCTGTGTTTTTAAAAAAAAGTCCTTTATTTTTGGTTGCACTGGGTCTCTCTGTTGATTTGCGCAGGCTTTCTCTAGTTGCAGCGAGTGGGGGCTAGGCTTTGTTGCAGTGTGTGGGCCTCTCATGGCAATGCAGAGCACAGGCCTTAGGTGCGTGGGCTCGGTAGCTGCGGCACGTGGGCTCTAGGGCACAGGCTCAGTAGCTGTGGGGCACAGGCTCAGTTGCTCCACGGCATGTGGGATCTTCCCGGACCAGGGATGAAACCTGTGTCCCCTGCGTTGGCAGGCAGATTCTTAGGCACTATGCCACCAAGGAAGTCCTAACCTCTGTGTTTTTTTTTTTTAACCTATGCATATTTCAACTATTAATCTAAATTGATAAAAGATGATTATAATAATACAGCTTATATAATTATGCTTATAACTTGGAGAGGAAATTTAAAAGAATATTATGTTAAAACAATTTAGAGAAATCCTGAGAAGGGGGACAACACTTTGCATTTCATAATGCTTTGCTTGCAGTCTTTTGTTGTTGTTGTTTGTTTGATTTATTAAGAATATTGTCTATTTTTTTCACAGCTGAATACTTTCCAGGCAGTGTTGGCATCTGATGAATCTGACACCTACGCCCTCTTTCTTTATCCTGCCAATGGCCTTCAGTTCTTTGGAACACGCCCCAAAGAGTCTTACAACGTCCAGCTCCAGCTTCCAGCCCGGGTGGGCTTCTGCCGAGGAGAGGTTGATGACCTGAATAGACAGGGACCATATTTCAGCTTGACTAGCACTGAACAGTCCGTGAAAAATCTCTACCAGTAAGTAGCATAGGGCTTAAGCCCTTTCCTCTTGGAATGTAAGGACCCTTAGGAGCTACCCAAACTTCAGTGGCTCTAAGACCATTAAATAGTATCTTGGTAGTTTCTAATTAAGCAAGGCATCAATGTCAAATCCAGGAACTAGGCTAGAACCTGGGAGGAGCAAGTTGACCAGAATATAAAAGGTTCGTTATTTTTTCTGCTATATTGGCTAGGGATACCAGAAACCAAACTCTGTGTGTATGTGTGTGTTGTGTGTTGTGTGTGTGTTAGCACAGCCACTGAGGCTTGCTATGGAAAACATTGCTCTTGGAACCACATAAAAATATTCAGTAATATAACTGCCCAGGTTGAGGTTTTTCCAGGTTAATCGTTTCACAGCTGGAAATGTTGTGAGTTAGTCTTTTAAACAGATAGGTGTTAAAAGTTAAATTAAGGGTTGTGTAATTTGGAAAAAAAAGAGAAAAACCAACAAACAGATTGCTAGGGTTTTAGAAGTCTTGGGATTTCTCAATGGCTTCATTATCTGAAATTGTCCTGATGGATTTTTCATGAAATGCCTGGAACTGGGCACATTCCGTAGTCCTATCACGTGAGCCCACTTTGCTTGTCCACATCATGCTCAGTATCTGGGTTGGCATCAGTTGATATTTACTCATTTCTGGGCTTAAAAAAAAAATCTCTGCTTTTATGCTTCCCTGAAAAAAATCAGTAATATAACTGCCCAGGTTGAGGTTTTTCCAGGTTAATCGTTTCACAGCTGGAAATGTTGTGAGTTAGTCTTTTAAACAGATAGGTGTTAAAAGTTAAATTAAGGGTTGTGTAATTTGGAAAAAAAAGAGAAAAACCAACAAACAGATTGCTAGGGTTTTAGAAGTCTTGGGATTTCTCAATGGCTTCATTATCTGAAATTGTCCTGATGGATTTTTCATGAAATGCCTGGAACTGGGCACATTCCGTAGTCCTATCACGTGAGCCCACTTTGCTTGTCCACATCATGCTCAGTATCTGGGTTGGCATCAGTTGATATTTACTCATTTCTGGGCTTAAAAAAAAAATCTCTGCTTTTATGCTTCCCTGAGTACTGGTCTACAAGCTGGACAGAATGCGATTAGTGGGTACTGGAACAGCTTACACTTTTGCATGCCATCCGCTCTACTCAGAGACCAGAGAGTGGGCTGTATAGCCAAACAGGGTTACTCAGAGCTGACATTTATTGAGAGCTTACTGCCAACATTATGCTAAACACTTTCCAGAAGTTCTCTTAATTAAAACTCAACAAGAGTCTCAGGGGGTAAGTTCTGCTCCTTTGTCAATGTGACAAACGAGCTTAGGAAAGTTAAATTGCCTATAATCTCGAAGTTATGAANTGAGAGCTTACTGCCAACATTATGCTAAACACTTTCCAGAAGTTCTCTTAATTAAAACTCAACAAGAGTCTCAGGGGGTAAGTTCTGCTCCTTTGTCAATGTGACAAACGAGCTTAGGAAAGTTAAATTGCCTATAATCTCGAAGTTATGAAGTGGCAAAGCAAGATTCAGGCACGAGTCTGGAGCTCTGAACTATTTCTTTATGCTGAATCCTGGCTGGCTTCCCATTCTCAGGACTCACACTGGGCATCTTATGGGCTCCACTGAGGCTGCCTTTTAGTCTCGACTCTGGAGAAAACTTAGCGCCTTCCTTGTTCTGCCCTAGCTCTACCACCCTCTTCTCTGGAGCCCATGGATTCTCTGCTTTTCAGACGTCATCCAAGCGCTGGAAAGACAAAGATGTCTAAGGCCTAGGCCCTGTATACTAGCAGCCTGCACTCTCCTAGGCTAGATGGAGGAACAGTTAGATAGTTCCAGAGCATGGGACTAGGTGCTAACACCTCCTCAGGGTACAGGAGGCTGTGGAGGCCAAAAAGCCTGTGGGAAAAAAGCGGTTATGCTCCCCTGCCACAGCCGTAAAGGCCCCTAGGAGCTCCCATAGGCACACATGGATACGCAGACATGTACACATATACACTGCTTCCATTTACTTTCCTCCATGTGGCTCAATGGTAGAGATCCACCTGCCAGTGCAGGAGATGTGGATTCGATCTGTGGGTTGAGAAGGTCACCAGGAGGAGGGCATGACAACCCACTCCAGTGTTTCTGCCTGGAAAATCCCATAGACAGAGGAACTTGGCAGACTACAGTCCATGAGGTCACAAAAATCAGACATGACTTAGTGACCAAACAGTAGCAGCAATGCCTACCTCATCTTTGTCTTTCAGGCTTCCTAGAAACCTCCGAGTTGCTTGATTGAAAGTGGAAGATAGGGGGCCAAAATGACTGGCAGAAGAAGTTTTCTTCAGTAGAATCTGTTCAGTATAAAAACTAAAATAAGGTGCAAGTACTGCTGATAATTGTGAAATAAAAGTAAAAATCACCCATTATCACTGCTTCAAAGTGATAACCATTATTAATAGTCACTTCAGAAGTTTAGGTGTATGCAAAGCCTTTTTAAAACCAAAATGATTCTTTTGTTATACATATGGAATCTTCCCATTTACCACTGTCGTATGGACATCTTTCAGTAAGATATCTTTATATTATTATTTGAAGGCTATAAAACATGGCATCATATATGGCCTGTATTATTAAAACAATAAACTGATGAACATTTAAACTATTTCTGGTTTTTCCTTTTATAATTACTGTGGCAGTAAACAAAATAATACACGTTGTTCGCATGCTCATTTGTCTTAAAGATAAATTCTTAAAAGTAGAATTGCTGAGAAAGGGTATATGCAGTTTAACATTTTCGTGCACGTTAACCAATCACCCTTCAGAAACCCTGCACCAGCTTACAATCCCACCAATAATGGAGAGCTGTGATGGACAATGTTCATTTCCTACAGGCTTTTTAATCTTTGTGAATCTGATAGGTGCAAATGTTCACATTTTCTCTCTAATTTTTATGATTATGGTAAAACTGAACACCGTTTCAATGGTTAATAGCCATTTCTTTGCTCTTTTCTACTGAGGTATTTACAGAGATCTTTTACAAATAAAAATCTAGTAAAAATATTTTCTCGTAAGTAAGTAAGTAAAGTCACTCAGTCGTGTCCGACTCTTTGTGACCCCATGGACTGCAGCCCACCAGGCTCCTCAGTCCATGGGATTCTCTAAGCAAGAATACTGGAGTAGGGTGCCATTTCCTTCTCCAGGGGATCTTCCCAACCCAGGGATCAAACCCGGGTCTCCTGCGTTAGAGGCAGACGCTTTAACCTCTGAGCCACCAGGGAATCTTTAAAGGTAGTTATGATCTAAAAGGTATAATTTTAGGGTTGTCAAAGTTATTGGCCTTTTCCTTTATGATTTCAGGTCTTGGTATTATTCTTAGGAAGGCCTTTTCTACCTCCAAATGATAGAAGGATTCCCCAACTTAATCTTCTATTTTACTTTTTTCTTTCTTCTTTCCTTCCCTTCTTCCTTCCTTCCTTTTCTCTTTCCTCCCTCCCTCTCCCTTTCTTTCTTTCCTTCTCTTTATTACAAGATATTGAATATAGGGCCCTGTGCTATCCAATAGATTCTTACTGGTTTTCTATTTTATGTATAGTAGTGTGTATGTGTTAACCCCAAACACCTATTTACCCCTCTCCCACTTTCCCCTTCGGTAGCTGTAAGTTTGTGTTCTGTGTCTGTGTCTTTCTGTTTTGAAAGTAAGTTCATTTGTGTCTTTCTCTTCTTTTAGATTCCACATATCGGTAATATCATATGATGTTTTTCTTTGTTTTACTTCATTTAGTGTGATAATCTCTAGGTCCATCTGTGTTGCTGCAAATGGTATTCAGTTCAGTTCACTTCAGTCGCTCAGTCGTGTCCAATTCTTTGCAACCCCACGAACCGCAGCATGCCAGGCCTCCCTGTCCATCACCAGCTCCCAGAGTCCACCCAAACCCATGTCCATTGAGTCGGTGATGCCATCCAACCATCTCATCCTCTGTCGTCCCCTTCTCCTCCTGCCCTGAATCTTTCCCAGCATCAGGGTCTTTTCAAATAAGTCAGCTCTTCGCATCAGGTGGCCAAAGTATTGGAGTTTCAGCTTCAACATCAGTCCCTCCAATGAACACCCAGGACTGATCTCCTTTAGAATGGACTGGTTGGATCTCCTTGCAGTCCAAGGGACTCTCAAGAGTCTTTTCCAATACCACTGTTCAAAACCATCAATTCTTCAGCACTCAGCCTTCTTTATAGTCCAACTCTCACATCCATACATGACCACTGGAAAAACCATANTAGAATGGGAAAGACTAGAGATCTCTTCAAGAAAATTAGAGATACCAAGGGAACATTTCATGCAAAGATGGGCTCAATAAAGGACAGAAATGGTAGGGACCTAACAGAAAAAGAAGATATTAAGAAGAGATGGCAAGAATACACAGAAGAACTATACAAGAAAGATCTTCATTACCCAGACAACCAGGATGGTGTGATCACTCACCTAGAGCCAGACATCCTGGAATGTGAAGTCAAGTGGGCCTTAGAAAGCATCACTATGAACAAAGCTAATGAAGGTGATGGAATTTCAGTTGAGCTATTTCATTTCCTAAAAATGATGCTGTGAATGTGCTGCACTCAATATGCCAGCAAATCTGGAAAACTCAGCAGTGGCCACAGGACTGGAAAAGGTCAGTTTTCATTCCAATCCCAAATAAAGGCAATGCCAAAGAATGTTCAAACTATTGACAAACTGCACTCATCTCACAAGCCAGCAAAGTAATGTTCAAAATTCTCCAAGCCAGGCTTCAACAGTACATGAACCATGAACTACCAGATGTTCAAGCTGGATTTAGAAAAGGCAGAGGAACCTGAGATTAAATTGCCAACATCTGTTGGATCATTGAAAAAGCAAGAGAGTTCCAGAAAAACATCTATTTCTGCTTTATTGATTATGCCAAAGACTTTGACTCTGTTTATCCCAATAAACTGGAAAATTCTTCAAGAGACAGGACTACCAGACCAGACTGCCTCCTGAGAAATCTGTTTGCAGGCCAAGAAGCAACAGTTAGAAAATAGACATGGAACAACAGACTGGTTCCAAATAGGAAAAGGAGTATGTCAAGGTTATACATTGTCACCCTGCTTATTTAACTTATATGAAGAGTACAACATGTGAAATACCAGGCTGCATGAAACACAGTTGGAATCAAGGTTGTGGGGGGAAATATCAATAACCTCAGATATGCAGATGACACCACACTTATGGCAGAAAGCGAGGAACTAAAAAGCCTCTTGATGAAAGTGAAGGAGGACAGTGAAAAAGTTGATTTAAAACTCAACATTCAGAAAACTAAGATCATGGCATATGGTCCCATCACTTCATGGCAAATAGAAGGGAAACAGTGGGAATAGTGATAGACTTTACTTTTGGGGCTCCCAAATCACTGCAGATGGTGATTGCAGCCATGAAATTAAAAGATGCTTGCTCCTTGGAAGGAAAACTATGATCAATCTAGACAGCATATTAAAAAGTAGACATATTACTTTGCCAACAAAGGTCCATCTAGTTATAGGTATGGTTTTTCCAGTATCCATGTATGAATGTGAGATTTGGACTATAAAGGAAGCTGAGTGCAAAAGAATTGATGCTTCTGAAATGTGGTTTTGGAGAAGATTCGTGAGAGTCCCTTGGACTGCAAGAAGATCCAACTAGTCCATCCTAAAGGAAACCAGTCCTGAATATTCATTTGAAGGACTGATGTTGAAGCTGAAAGTCCAATACTTTGGCCACCTGATGAGAAGACGTGACTCATTGGAAAAGAAGACCCTGATGTTGGGAAAGGCTGAAGGCAGGAGGAGAAGAAGACAACAGAGAATGAGATGGTTGGATAGCATCATTGACTCAATGGACATGAGTTTGAGTAAGCTCTGGGAGTTGGTGATGAACTTGGAAGCCTGGTGTGCTGCAGTCCATGGGATCAAAATGAGTCGGACATGACTGAGCAACTGAACTGAACTAAACTGAACTGAACTGATGCCATTAAAACTCTTTCAGTTGAACATTAGAATAACTGGCATAGGAATATGCTTCCAAGTTTCCAGTTATAAAATAACTAAGATGTAGTAGAGCAAAAAATAGTCCAAAAAGTGAAAGTGTTTAGTTGCTTAGTCATGTCTGACTCTGTAATCCCATGGACTGTAGTTTGCCAGGCTCCTCTGTCCATGGGATTCTCTAGGAAAGAATACTGGAGGGAGTAACCATTCCCTTCTCCCAGAGATTTTTCTGGCCCAAGGATAGAACCTGGGCCTCCTGCATTGCAGATTCTTTACCACCTGAGGCACTAAGGAAACCCATAGCCAAGAATACTGTATTGCATATTTGAAAATGAATGAGAGCAGATTTTTAAAAATTATATTAATAAAAAAATTATGCATGTCGGTGCTGTTGTTTATGTATGATTATAACGATTTATTGTTGATCATTTTGTAGTATATCTATATATATATATAGGTAGATATAGATATAAGTGAGTAGCAAATTATTACACTATACACCTGAAACAACAACACCTGATTCAGATAATTGTGTCAGAAATTATAGATTTAAATGAATGTTCGATTTGGATAGGCACTAGAAGTCACTTATTCAGACTCCTTAAAATGCCTGTGATATGCCTGAAAGTTGATTGTATGTGATGGAAAAACAGATGCCTTCCCACAAGCCTGTCCCTCTACCAACATTTCCCCACAGGAATAAAAAATGATTCCTAAGTTTGTAAAGAAAAATGTTTTAGAATCCAAGGCCAGTTTTCATTTTACTAATTTCTTCTTCTTGAACAAGTTTCTAACATTCTGGAAAAGTTATTTACCATCTCGGTCTTTTCTTGTTTTTATCTGTAAAGATGAAAACAATTATGGAATCTGTTTCATAAGACTGCTTTAAGGATCAAACAACATTGAGCTTGACAATTATTTTAAGAACCGAACAACTGTTCAATGTTTTTAATAGTCAATTTTAAAAGACTGTATATTAAAAAATGGTCTCTATCATGTGACATAATGATTGCCCATTATTTAATCACATTTAGTGGCTGTTTGACTTGAAATCCTTGCTCTTTCAGTTTCTAGCTGGTTTCCTTGGTGAAATCATATAGCTTCTCCTGTTATTGTAATGATTCAATTACCTGATTATGTATGCTGCTGCCGCTGCTAAGTCGTGTCCGACTCTGTGCAACCCCATTGACGGCAGCCCACCAGGCTCCCCTGTCCCTGGGATTCTCCAGGCAAGAACACTGGAGTGGGTTGCCATTTCCTTCTCCAATGCATGAAATTGAAAAGTGAAAGTGAAGTTGCTCAGTCATGTCTGACTCTTAGCGACCCCATGGACTGCAGCAGGCTCCTCCATCCATGGGATTTTCCAGGTAAGATTACTGGAGTTGGGTGTCATTGCCTTCTCCATGATTATGTATAAAATCTTTCAAATAATGCTTTGTGTATATATATATGTATATATATCAACAGAGTATGATAATATCAGAATGTTGATACTGATAATAGTTATAATAGCTTCTGCTTGGACTGAATAATAATTGTAATAGCTTCCTGTAAGGAGATCAAACCAGTCAATCCATAGGAAATCAACTCTGAATATTCACTGGAAGGACTGATGATGAAGCTGAAGCTCCAGTATTTAGTTACCTAATGTGAAGAAAAGACTCATTGGAAAAGACCCTGATACTGAGAAAGATTGAAGGCCAGAAGACAAGTGAGTGGCAGAGGATGAAATGGTTTGATAGCATCACTGACTCAATGGGCAAGATTTTAGCAAATTCTTGGCATCCTGCAGTCTGTGAGGTTGCAAAGGGTCAGACACAAATTAGCAACTGAACAACAGCAACAGCATACTAGCTTCAGCTTGAACGCTAATGCACTGCTTAAACCTGAGATGACTTTTTTTTCTGGATTTTAATACTCCATCCTTGTGCTAAAGGAGAGACAAGGGGGAAAAAAAGACAAAAAAAAACTTGGTACCATAATGCTCAGGGGCTTCCCAGGTGGTGCTAGTGATAAAGAACTTGCCTGTCAGTCCAGGAGACATAAGAGACACAAGATCAGTCCCTGAGTGAGGAAGGCCCCCTGGAGAAGGTTATGGCAATTCACTCCAGTGTTCTTGCCTGGAGAATTCCATGGACAGAGGAGCTTGGCACGCTACAGTCCATGGGGTCACAAAGAGTTGGACACTAGTGAAGTGACTTAGTGTGCATGCACCTTAATGCTCAAAAATTCTACGGTCTACTGTATCAGGTTTATTGTACCGCAATGTCTATTAAGGCAACTTGACAGTGAGACCATGGTTCACTAACATGTCTTAACCAGTTATCAATTATGCTATATCAAATATCTTACTGCTGCTGCTGCTAAGTCACTTCACTAGTGGTCAACTCTTTGTGACCTCATAGACGGCAGCCCACCAGGCTCCCCCATCCCTAGGATTCTCCAGGCAAGAACACTGGTGTGGGTTGCCATTTCCTTCTCAAATGCATGAAAGTGAAAAGTGAAAGTGAAGTCACTCAGTTGTGTCTGACTCTTTGCAACCCCATGGACTGCAGCCTACCAGGCTCCTCCGTCCATGGGATTTTCCAGGCAAGAGTACTAAAGTGAGTTAAAACAGAAGCTTGTGAGCATTTATAAAAACAAAGGAAAGGATTTCCTTCCATGGGAATTTGCTGTATGACTCAGGGAACTCAAACAGGGGCTCTTTAACAACCTAGAGGGATAGGGTAGGGAAGGAAATGGTCTATAAAGCAGTTGTCCTTCAATTAAAAATAAAGTGGCAAAAAAGGGATTTCCTGATCATAAAGTCAGTCTTACTCATTTTGACTTCATGTGTGCTTCTTTGAGTGAGAGACAGAAATATAGTTAATAACAGTGAAATTAAAGCAGAATTTATCCCCATTATTAGTATGATCTCAAAGAAACAAGTGCCATCTGTGAATTACTGATTAAAATAGAAAAAAATGCATAAGTTCTTATTATAAATTTTAACCTATCCAAATGCATAGAAATGTCCATGTATCTGTTCAGGGTCCTGGAGAACTGCTGTCTTTCCTTCAGCAATCTGATGCAGACTAATTGAAAGCTGAACCTTCAGGCAGCATCTTAGAAAATCAGGACGTTACATACGGAGTCCACCCATAATAAAGGAGAAGCCAAGACCGAGGTGGTTTTGCTCACCCACTCCAGGCTGAGCCTGAGGGAATAGGCATTAGGGGTATTTTGCATCTCCTCAGAAGCACTTCTTTGTTTTTGTGTAGTCCTGGGGGATCATGAAAACTGAACCCTGTAAACTCCCAGAGCTAGACGATTTGGAAACCAGCGCTACAAGTCCAATGGCTCAGCAGTCATGAATTCCCCTACCAGTGCAGGAGCTGCAGGAGATTTGGGTTTGATCCTTATGTCAGGAAGATCCCCTGGAGGAGGCAATGGCAAACCATTCCAGTTTTCTGGCCTGGCAAATTTCATAGACAGGGAGCCTGGTGGGCTACAGTCCGAAGAGTTGCAAAAGAGTTGGACATCACTGAACACACACAGGCATGGGTGCCTATTAAGTCCTAGCCCTGCCAATTAAGGTGGCAGATGTGTGGACAAATTTTTGACAAGGAGAAGGTAAAGTCCTGGTTTTGCTTTTAGTGCCACCTGTGGGCAAACAGCAAGGATCCAACCCACCAGGTCTATAAGGTTCCTGGTGGGTCCTAGTCACCTTCCATAGGCAGGCTGATTAGAAGCCAGAAGCTTAGGTAGCAGCAATGAAGTCAAATATCTTACAGGGAGATACTGGGAGATTGATATTTTTACCTTTTCTTCTCTATACTGAGCCCAGGTGTATAGTCTTGAAGAGTGCTCTTGACTGTTTAAAGTCAGTTATTTTTGCTATAATGGTGCTATAAGTCTCTTGAATGCAAATTCTGCTGTCTGTCAGTGCTAGTGATTTGTGGGGGATTTTTCCCAGGTAGCTCAGTGATAAAGAATTCACCTAATGCAGGAGCCACAGGAGATGTGGGTTCAATCCCTGGGTCAGGAAGATCCCCTGAAGGAGGAAAGGGCAACCCACTCCACTGTTCTTGCCTGGAAAATTCCATGGACAGAGGAGACTGGTGGGCTACAATTTATGGGTTGCCAAAGAGTCAGGCATGAATAAGCACATAAATTAAAAAAAAAATACTAATCCTTCAGATAGTTTTAGATAGCTAGTCAGACATGAGCGGGCCCTGCCCCATTCTGGAAAGGATCATTTTCCCTCTCACTTGAACACTGGTAGTCTAGCACATCCAGAGATCCTTTCTTTTTTAGTCAAGGACGTGCTTAGTTGCTCAGAAGTTTTGTCAAGGACCACTGCTAATTCCCCAGTGTTATCAGGTTGAAGCAAGATGGAACCACCAGCATAGACTCACCGAGACCCAAAAGTTGATTCAAAGTCAACTAGGGTGAAGAATGTAATAATTATGTAAATTAGCAATGTGGTTACCCTCTCCTTGTGGGTGCTTATGTGTAAATGCCTGCATACCAAAGGAAAGGCTTGTTTTTGTTCAGTCCCTATGTCGTGTTCCCCAGGCCTCCCCACCTTTCACTATTTCCCGGAGTTTGCTCGAATTCATTTCCACTGAGTTGGTGATGTCATCCAACCATCTCATCCTCTGTCGCCCCCTTCTCCTCTTGCCTTCCATGTTTCCCAACATCAAGATCTTTTCCAGTGAGTCAACTCTTCACATCAGGAAGTACTGCCACCTCTCTGTAAAACTCAAGTCTACTCCCACTGCTGCTGCTTCTGGTTTCCAGACAGCCTTCTCTCATCCTTTCTTAAGAGTGCACCTTTGCCTCTCTAAATAAAACTCCTGTTGCTTGAAACTACTCTATGTCTCATCTAAATTATTTCCTTCAAGAGGACTAGAACTGAGGAAATCACCATTCTATCAGGAATAGTAGCCACTGTAAGCGTTGGGACCTAGATGTGTGGACAAGCTCCTTTGAAGGAGCTGCTAGCAACTCGGTTTTGTTGTTTAGGTGAGTGAGGCAGAAAGATGCAGAAAGCACTCCCTAGCTCCTTTATGCTCTGGTGATAATTCTAGTCAGCCCCTAGATGAAGGCTACTGAGAAGCCAGACATCTTCTTTGTAGCCAGCACCTGGGAAATAAGGCCATCATACCCTATCAGACTCCTTCTGGGGAAAACAGAGAGACTGGCATTTTTGTCTGTTCCCTCAGCACTGAGCCTGGAGCAAAAGCCATGCTCCTATTTAACAAATGCCTGTTTGTTTACTATAGTCCTATGGAACTCCTGACTGTAAACCTCATTGGCTATTAGAGCTGGGTGATTTGGAGGTCTGTCCCTTCAGTGGCAGCCTTAAAAGGGTGGGGTGTTAGTGTGACTCAAAATGTTTCCTCCTCATGGAGAGGCTAGAATTTCAGGGTTTCCTCCCAATCGTAAGTGAAACTGAGTGCCACTATAACTGAATCTGGGCTTCCCAGGTGGTTCAAGGGAAAGAGTCTGCCTGCAGTGCAGGAGACACGAGTTCAGTCCCTGGTTCCAGAAGATCCCCTGGAGAAGGAAATGGCAACCCATCCCAGGATCCTTGCCAGGGAAACCCCGTGGACAGAGAAGACTGGAGGCCAACAGTCCATGGTGTGAGCAAAGAGTTGGACACAAGTTCGTGATTAACAATAGCAACAACAAAACTGAACTGCTTTGTCAACTTTATGATCACTCTCTATCCAAAACTTTATTCCTTTTCTCATCCTGCCCCTCTTCTCTTCAGGACTGAAGAGTATCTCATTAAAGAGGGGGCTGAAACCAAGCAGGACTTGCAGGGCCTTCCCAAGTACAAAAGTTCCTCCATGTCCCCCATTTCTTATTTGTAGAAAAAACAATTTAGTCTATTGGGCCTTCCTGGTATTCAAAAGAGAAGACTCAAGCAGTTAATAATTAGAACCATGGAGGCACAATACTCCTAGTTTCTGCTGAAGGGACATAGGCTACAATCTGAGCCATATCTTTCAGTTGTTCAGCAAAAACTAAGACCATCTGCCATGGAGGATGACTACATTCTGACCATTAGCATTTAGGTTCCAAACTGCTAGAACTAGAAGATGGGTGATTGAGATTCCTGAAACTTCACCCCGTTACCTCACTACCAACTAGTCAGAAGAAAGTCCACAAGCTGAGCAGACCTCCTAGGACCCTCTCCCCTGCTTGGCTTTCTACAAATAAATGCTGCACTTTCCTTCACCACAGTCTAGTATCAGTAGATTTCCTCTGATGCATATTGGGAAGCAGATTCAAGCTTGGTTCAGCAACATAAGGTGCTGAGCTGGGACTAGAGTTTATGGTGGGCTTTCACATCCATTTTAATATTGTATTTTGTCAGTTGCCTAATATGTAGGAGTCATTCTATTGGTTCTGGATTTCTCTCAGAGGAAATTGACCCATTGTAGCTGTATATGTGGTAGGAGAAGGGAAATTCAGAAGCCTCCCATGTGACCATGTTGGTAACATCTATTCTTAACTATTATAAGATATTCAGCTCGATTATAATTGTTTTTGTTAGCAGAAATAGAAATGAGATCACCACTCACACATAAATTTGTATTTTACCATTCTTCTAAGAATTCTTCAAGATAAGCCTAAAAATAATAATTTTCAAAGGCTCCAAATAGAGCCAACTTATCATAAAAGACCTTGATGCTGGGAAAGATTGAGGGCAGGAGGACAAGGGAGTGGCAGAGGATGAGACAGTTAGATAGCATCACCGACTCAATGAACATGAACTTGAGTAGACTCCAGGAGATAGTGGAGGACAGAGGAGCCTGACATGCTACAGTCCATGGGTTCACAGTTGGCAAAGAGTCAGACGTGACTTAGAGACTAACCACCACCACCAAACAACAAATAGAGGATATGTACCTAGACAGACATAAACTTTTTTTTTTTGTATTTATTTATTTTTTTACACGAACTCCCAAACATGAACCCCCCTCCCACCTCCCACCCCACATCTTCCCTCCAGATCATCCCCATACACCAGACCCAAGCATCCTGCATCCTGCATTGAACATAGACTGGCAATTCAGTTCTTACATGATAGTATACATATTTCAATGCTATTCTCCCAAATCATCCCACACTCTCCCTCTCCCTCTCCTTCTCCCTCAGAGTCCATAAGTCTGCTCTACACATCTGTATCTCTTTTGCTGTCTTGCATACAGGGTCCTCATTACCATCTTTCTAAATTCCATATATATGTGTTAGTATACTGTATTGGTGTTTTTCTTTCTGGCTTACTTCACTCTGTATAATTGGTTCCAGTTTCATCCATCTTATTAGAACTGATTCAAATGTATTCTTTTTAATGGCTGAGTAATACTCCATTGTGTATATATACCACAGCTTTCTTATCCATTCATCCGCTGATGGACATCTAGGTTGTTTCCATGTCCTGGCTATTATAAACAGTGCTGC
>SJYX01003233.1:204481-223159 GCA_006410675.1 Oreotragus oreotragus
TTGTTTTTTTTTTTTTTAATAATTGTTTGTGGGGTTATTCTCTTTAGAATGTATCATTGACTAAAATAATGGATCGCTGGGATATTTGGAAGACTGAATGGAGCCTGTGTTCTTTTCTGGTGGAGGTGTACAAGTGAGCTCCCTGGCTCCAAATGTTTCTGGACATCTCTAACTTGTGACCCGTGGCAATTAACCTGCTTTCTTATCCCCCCTGCCTCCCCACCTTACCTTTGTTCTACATTTGCTCAACATTTTTGATACTTAGGTATTTCTATTTCTTTGAGGTTTTTGACATTGATTTACCAGGGTTGTGAATTAGTTAATTGAATAATCCATGTGACTAAACAGTGAAATGTTTCTAACGTTCTGTAATGTAAAATAATTAGGTTGTGGACTGACTATAGTGTACTGATTTTCTGACATGACGCAGATATTCAGAGCATGGGCTTTGGTGTTATTGCTGAATTCAAGTCCAAACTCTGCCAATTATTATTGTGCAACTTTAAGAAGATTAGTTAACCTCTCTAAACCTGTTTTCTCCTTTGAAAAATCAGGCATATCACTGCCCCTACCTTGCAAGTTGTGTTGAAGAATGTTAAGCACTCGACATGTAATTAGCTCTCAAATAAAAAGGACTCATTATTATTTGGGCGTTTGGCAGAAATTTTTTTTTTTTTTTGGCAGAAATGTTTAAGCATATGTTTTCTTGAATTTGTTAAAAGTGTGTGCGTGCTTGCGTTCAGTAGGTAAGTCATGTCCAACTCTTTGTGTCCCCATGGACTGTAGCCCACGAGGCTCCTCTGTGCATGGAATTCTCCAGACAAGAATACTGGATTGGGTTGCCGTTTCCTTCTCCAGGGGATCTTCCCAACCTAGGGACTGAACCCGTGTCTTCTGCACTGGCAGGAGGCTTCTCTGCCACTGAGTCACCAGAGAGTGTTAGTCACTCAGTCGTGTCGGACTCTTTGCCACCCCATGGACTGTCGCCTGCCAAGCTCCTCTGTCCATGGAATTCTCCAAGCAAGAATACTGGAGTGGGTAGCCATACCTTTCTCCAAGGGGCCGTCTCAACCCAGGAATTGAACCCAGGTCGCCCATGTTGCGGGCAGATGCTTTACCATCTGAGCTAGCGGGGAATTCCTTGTTCCCTAGGTGTTTTCATACGGCCATTTAGATAAAACGTGTAGTACAGAATTCTGATTTGAGTGTCCGGCGGTAGGCATATGGCCTTTGAAACCCATTGTTTAATAAGAGATTGTTTGCATCAAAATTCCAATATAATGCTTTTCAGTTATCATGTAAGTCTGGTTTTCCTGCCAGTGAAAACTTAATCTGATCTGAATAGTCTTTCAGTTTTTAAATAAATTGCTCACCTTTGTAAGAAGGTGGTGGGTGGACATGTATGCTACAGTATCTTTTTTCCTTTCTATTTAGACACAGCAACCTGGGCATTCCTGGAGTGTGGGCTTTTCACATAGGCAGCACTTCCCCATTGGACAACGTCAGGCCAGCGACCGTTGGAGGAGTCCTTTCCAAAGCCCGTCCTTGGGCTCCTCTGGGACAGTCCTTCAGCCATGCTGTGGCCCTGGAGGATGACTACACTCAGGACACTTTGGATGATTATGATGAGAATGAGGAGGAAATCGAATACCCGCCTAGTGAGCCAGCGGAGGCATCAAATGGCCCCAGCTTAGTCGATGCTTCTTTAGGAGGTAGGATCTCTGCTCCAGATTCTGACCTGGCCTCCCCTGTGCCACGTTCAGCATCTCGGGGTGGGCCTGAAACAGAATCTTCCCCCTTGGACCCTCACGCCAAAGAGAGGAGACCTCAGGGGGAGACCAATGCCCCGGATTTAAAACAGCGAGTCGAGTCTTCTGAACAGCCAGGGACCAGAGTCCCTGCTCCTCCAGAGACTGAAGGAGAGTCACCTGCTCCTCCTGGGGGAGCCCCGCCACCCTCCCTAGAGGGAGGAGCTGGGCCAATGGACCAGGATGCTCTTCCAGCCCATCCCAGAGGAGAGGCGGCCCATCCCAACTACCCTGGGCCCGACCACGCCCCGCACCTGGGTCACCGGAGGCAAGTGGTCGGGGTGGAGGACGACATCAGCTCCAACGCTGAGGGTAAGTGGATTTGAACCCTGGGTGCTAAGAATTCATTGAAAAAAAAAAAAAAATACTGGTCTTGCAGAGACTCATGAATTTTCTTTCAAGCATGTAGATGAAGAGTTTAGCAAAAAGAAGCTGGAGACTTATTTTTAAAACCCAAGTATCTTTTCTTTGCCAAAGAAATCTTGGCAGGCAAATTCTGTTTGGAATCTGTTGACCATTAATAATATTTTTTTTAAAAAAAGGGGCTTCTTGAAGCACGTGGGGAAAAACTGGGAGCTGCTCGTGCCAGCTACGCTCTCAAGTGGAATGAAGTATTTTAGTCTGAAAGTTCAACAAAGGTAAAGCGTTTTTGAGGCCTCACACATATTATGGTGATGGAGGGCTTCGGGCTTTAGTTTCAAGTGATGAGTTGTGCTGGCTGGGATGATCATTCCAGATTCTTCCTCCATAATGGGATGACCTCAGTGCTCCCCTCAGTTAGGGACCTGGTGGTGGAGTGTGTGGGAGACGGGACCCCTGGAGAGAAAACTTCGAACCACCTGTGTCTTGTCATTGCTGGTTCATGGCTGTGCAGCTGTGCTATTCAGCTCCCTGGAGCCTTGTCCTCATTTCATGACTCACTGACCAGAGCGAGGGGCCAGCAGAGAAATGCTCAGGGGAGGCCTCAGTTAATTAATGTAGACACGGAGCCCATGTCGCCTTCTCTTGAAGGCGAGACTTGTCAGGCCAGCTCTATGTGAACACCTGAATGGGAAACTGGCCACAGATTTATCCCATTTGTTCCAGGGACTGCTCATCTGACCTCTGACAGGAGGAAAGAGGTCAGAGGTGAAAGCATTCTTTAGAACCTCTGTATTTTTCCTTCACCTTTCCTGTTTCCCATACTTTTTATGGTAAAACAGGTTGACCTAGCAAGAGGCCTTTCACGTGGTTCTGCAGTGGCCCCTGACCTGCAAGAATTTGCTTGAAGAAGCGCTTCTTTTGCGAGGTGGGGGGATGAAACTATTTTGTGACTGCGGTGACGCTGGGTAATGATGACAAGGAGAATATTGGCGTCAGACTTAGGGTTGAATCTTGGCTGTCATGCTGGCTTCATGTAACCCCAAACCTCTAGTTTCTCCTAAATTTGTTGAGAGGATTGAAAGAGATAATGAAGGTCTTAGGTTAGCGTCTGTACTAGTTAGATCTTAATAAGTGGTGGCTGCTTTTACTAATTATAGAGGATTTAAAGCAGTGGGAATGGGGGTGGGGTTCTAGAGAAGGAAGAGTGGGTTTGTTAAGTACTTGTGCCTTAATTTGTGCCTAAGGACCGCCTTTCTCTCAAGAGAGAGATGTGAATTTTGTGGGGAGGCTTCAGAACTTTCACACCTTTTTAGTCTAGTCTCCTGAATTTTTAGCATAAGTGACGTATATCTAAAGAAAATATAAAGCCAAGTATCAAAGACTTGTTTTTTTCTTTAAAAAAAACACAAAACTTATTTTTAACTGGAGGATAATTGCTTACAATATTGTGTTGGTTTCTGTTGACCAAAGAGGTTTTGAGGTAAAGATATGCTCCAAAGTGGTCTTTTCATTTGTGGGTTGTGACTTCCTGCCCTGAGAAGAGCTTGGAATATTAGAGAGCAGATCCCTAGAGTGATTTGTTAAAGGGTTAAGAAGAACAGGCGGCATGCCCTGTTTTGAGCTGTGAGAGGCTGAGAGAAGCTGGTGTAACTGTAGGAGGCCAAGGGAACTGGCCCTAGAGAACAGAGGCAGCAGCCATGACTCTCGTGGGGCATGAACTATGATATTTACCAGCTGCTGGGTAACGCCTACCCCTGACATCTCGGAAATGGCAGCATGTGTTCGAAACATCTGGGTAATACAATGAGACATTTAGGGGAAAAAATCTATAAGTTTTTGAACTTTGAAAAAAAAAATCAGCCACCATATTAGCAGAGAGGGAAAGCTTTAAAACTTGAAAGCAGAAATGAAAACTAGTTGAACCTCTGGTTTCATCTCAGGCTTTAAGAAGACTCAGTATCCTTGCGGAATTTGTTCCAGGACCCCCTCTTCCCGTGCAGATCCCAAAACCTGTGTGTGCTCAAGGCCCTCAGTTAGCCCTTTGGATCCCCGGTTCTGCAACCTCAGCTCCCTTAGCTGTGGGTTCCCCTACCCGCGGATCTTAAATACAGCACAGGATCTGCAGCTCCTTGAGTATGTAGGTGCAGAACTTGTGGGGACCAGAGGTCTGACTGTATAGTACCATGCAATTATTAATTACTTGGTTTTTCTTGGCAGTGAAGTTTGTTTTTTTTTTCAAACAAAACATTAGCATCCCCCAGGTCTCTCAGGCAAAAGTGGACTCCCTCTGGGAAAGTTAGTGGATAGGGTGGCCGAGACTCATGTTGAACACTGCCTGCTAAAATGCCAGCCTTGAGCCATGTTGCCAGCTTTTTCTAATGATGGAGTGGAGGAGTGTGGATTTTGGTTTTCAATGGACTTGAGTTTGATTTCCAGCTCTGTTATGTGGTTTAGAATAAGACATTTGCTCTGTTTGAGTCTCATTTTCTTCAGCTGTGAAGCAGAGATAACGTGTGTGTGCTGTGTGTACTATGTTGCTTCAGTTGTGTCTAACTCTTTGCTACCCTGTGGACTGTAGCCCGCTTCTGTGCATGGGATTCTCCAGGCAGGAATACTGGAATGGGTTGCTGTGCCCTTCTCCAGGGGATCTTTCCAACTCAGGGGTCGAACCTAAGTCTCATATCTCCTGCATTGGCAGGCAGGTTCTTTACCACTAGCGCCGCCTGGGACCTCATCGAAGAGTTGCAAGAATTAAAATTGGGCATGGAAGCACCAGGCCCAGTAGATTTTACTTTCGCCTTTAAGTTTCATAGTGGTTAACTTGCTAAACCAAGAAATTAAATAGATTTCCCTTCTCTTTAGTCCCTAAGGAAAAAAAAATTTATTTTTATAGACTTTTTGTTGAGAAATCTGCTACTGCTGCTGCTAAGTTGCTTCAGTCGTGTCCGACTCTGTGTGACCCCATAGATGGCAGCCTACCACGCTCCCCCGTCCCTGGGATTCTCCAGGCAAGAACACTAGATTCTTTTTAGATCATGTCCACACCAGGCAAGAATTTCCCAATTTCACTGTAGTTCTAGCCTCAAGCTTATTGTTTTCTTTGTTATCTTTTTGTAGACCACAAAACTAGCAGTAAATTGGCTACACAAACTTTCTCTGTTTCAGGGGTATTGTTTCTCCAAGCAATTCTGGAAACTTGTCAAACCAAAAATTACCTTACCCTCCTCTGATCAGGGCACTAGTGGAAGTCTTCACTGATATTTATTGGGTGTCCACTTGGACTCTGAGCGGGAACTTTGCTTGGATGCCACTAGCGCAGTTAATCCTCAGAATTGCCCTGTGCAGTAGATCCTTCCCACAGTGCAGAGAAGGAGACGGAAGCCTGAAGTACTGAGTGATTTATTGGGGTAAGAGGCAGGCCAGGACTGCAGCAGAGCCGTGGAAGGTTAGAGCAAGCAGCATGCAGGGCAGATCCACCTGTGATGCATCGGGGACGTCTTCCTGGAGGAGGAGGACTTGAGCCAGGCCTTGAAGTCAAGGCCTCAGTTTTGGGAGAGAGAAAGTGGGGCCTATTCTGGACAGAGGAGTGACAAGAGTGGAGGTTGTAAGGTGGACATTGGGAGAGAGAGAGAGTTGCAGAGGGTAGGTGTAAGAGGCAGCTGCCAGCGAGGCTCTCACTGCCTGGAGCCAGTGTTGTGGGCAGCAGGGACGAGCTTGATTCACAGGGGCCACAGAGACTCTTAAGATTCTGAAACCTACCTGCCCAGGTGGTGCAATGAGGGGCTTAATTTGAGCTCGGTCTGCATGATGAATTGGAAAGGGGACACCTGGCTTTCAGCACCCTCAGGCATTCTCACACTGTCCTGCGATCCTGTTGATTGTACTTGGATGGCAGTCATGCAGGGAAGGCCCAGGATGTGAATAGGATTTCCCTGTGGCTTCTGGCCTTGGGAAAGGCCTGAGGGATGTGTCTCAAGTAGCTTCTACCCTGGAATGAACTGAAACAGGCTCTGCTGCCCAACCCAGCCTTCCAGACACAAAAGCCCCTCTCCAGGGGTGGGGAGCACCCCCAGGTTGCTGAGGGAATGTGAACAAGAGGGTCGCCCATACCACTAAAGACACCGTAAGGGAGTCAGATGTAACCTTCTAGGGTCAGATGTAACCCTACCCCCAACAAAAAATGGGGTCCTAATACCTGTTTGCCCAGCCAGCTTCACTATGTACCACACATATACACCAAAAACAAATGAACACTGGAGGGAAAAGACTACCAATGTTTTTCATTATAAAGCTGGATGTGGTTTTTCTTAATTAGTCTATCATGCTGTGAGGTGGGAAACTTAGAAAAAAATCTGTCCTGCAGTGAAAAATGTGGGTTCTTTATCTTGAGGTAGCGGGAAGAGCTGTTAAAGTAAAGGTCAGCCCAGCTGCCAGAGGCAGGGCCAGCTCAGGAAAGCCCTTGGTCCCCGTTTGCACGGTGAATCTGGTCTGTACCCTGGAGCCTGCCAGTCTTCCACGTGGCTGGGCCAGGGCTGAAGATGAGTGCTTAAGGGTTTTTGGAGAAATGAAGACTGAAGGATGGATATTAAGTGCAGAGGACGAGTTTTCCACTTGAAAATCTCCCAGTTAGGACAAGTCTCAAGTGCCCTGGCAGCGCCTGTCTTTCTTTTTCCTGATATAGCCCCGTGACTCCACCCTCATTTTTTCTTTCCGTTAAGGATAGGAAAAGAGTGAAAAAACATTCAACGAAAAAAAAGGAAATGACGTTTTTAAAATCCTCATAGGGAGATTCTTTTAGCAACTGTCTAACCTCATTTAACAAAACTGCTGCAAACTGAGTCTATTCACACCTGGCTGCCCTCCACCCTCCCGTGAGGTCCTAGCTGCCAGCAGACTTGTCTCTCCCTTGTGACAGGAGCCGCCAGGCAGAACGTGGGCCCCCAGAGCTTCTGGAGTGAAGCCTGCCCAGTGGGTAAAATTTGGGAGAGAGGAATCTGTGGGATGACAGCTAGAGTTCTTGAAGTGTGGCTCTAGTCCATTTGTGGCTCTTTCTTTCATGGCCCTGGTTTAAAATGCTGATTCCACACCCCTCCTCCACCTTCTGACCCAGAAGCTGCCTGTTTAAGCCAGGTCCCTAGTGATTCTGAAGCCCGCTTCAATTGAGTATTGCTGATATGAGGGAAGGAGTATGGGATTTAGAGCCAGAAGACCATATAATCTTTGTGGAACAGGAAGAAGTGTGTGAAAACACATTTACAGCTGTGAGATAAAGAGGCATAGAAATGACCACTGAGAAAGCAAAGGTACTCACTGCACATCTCATCCATCTGGGATTCAGGCGCTGATGCCCCACCTCCGTGGGGTTCAGCATCCTTGAATCTACCTGCAGTTCCCATAGAAGTTTGAGAAATCACATTGGCCAGAAGTCTGGCTTTTCTTGCCCGGATAAAGACCTGGGTCCTGGGCGCCTGGTTTCCTCCATTAAGGATCTTCACGTGCCACACTTGGAGAGTTAGCCTAAGTGGGCCATCCAGCGCAGCGTCCTGCTTCTCAGCCGGGGCAGGAGTGAATGCTACAGCATTCCCTGAAACCCGCCCACCCCAGGAGCTGCTAATTAATTGGTCAGATGAAATTCATTCACTACATGAAACAGCATTCTCCAACTCAGAAAGGGAAGGTTTGCAAATATGCTGACCATTGTCATCCATGGGCATAAGGGACCCCAGGAGTGGCTAAGGTGCAGACTCAGGATCTGCCCACTGAGTCTGAATTGGTAGGTCAAAGGTGTGCCCTAGGAATTTGCATTTTTAGTTGGGATCCCAGGTGATTCTGATGCAGCGGTTCCCAGAATTCATAGGAAGGAAGGCAGCGTTCCCTCTGCCTAGCACCATGCTGAAGATGTAAGTACCTGTCAGAGCCAGAGTGGAGCTTCTCAGGTGCCTCAAAGGTGCTGCCAGAACTGACCTCCCACAGACCTCCTCCAGTAAGTGGCAGCTCCAGCCTTCCAGTTCCCACGCCAGGAAATGAACATCCCTGTGGAGCCCTCCCTTGCTCCTCTTCTCCTCCCCACCCGCCTCCCCTCTCTCTACCTTACCCCCCATTCCTCCTCCTCTTCTCTCCCTCTATCCAGTCCATAAGCCTACCCGGACAGCTTCACCTCACAGCACTCCAGATCTGGTCTCTTCTCCAGCCCCTCCATCAGCACCTCCGACGACCAAGCCACCCCCCCCCCCTCCGCCCCACATCATCACCCTTCTGCTCCAAACCCTCCAGCAGCTTCCCACCTCACTCAGACTAAAACCTGGATCCTCCCCCTTGACCTTCCAGGCCTGACAGGAGAGAAGTGGCCAGGGCTACTTCTCCGGCCTTATCCCCTCTCCCTGCCCCTTTTTCTCCCACGTGCCTGCCTGCCTGACAGGGCATGCCTGCCCTCACTCATCCTCCCCTCCTCCAGGCCTCTGCCCAGAGTCACCTTCACCCTCCCTTCCCTCCCCGACTTAAGTTTCTGCATAGCTCTGGATAGTATCCCTCATGCCGAATAGTTTACCTGTCCGTTGACTGTTGTCTAGGGAGGGGGATACAAGCTTCAGGACAGGAAATTATTTTTTTAATTAATTTCTGGCCACTCTGGGTCTTTGTTGCTGCACGGGGGCTTTCTCTATTTGCAGCAAGGGGGAACTGGTCTTGGTTGCAGTGTGCAGGGTTCTCATGGCTAGGGTCTTCTCTTGCTGCGGAGCACAGGCTCTCTAGAGCACGAAGGCTTCAGTAGCTGTGGCGCATGGGCTTAGCTGTTCCGAGGCATATGGACTCTTCCCGGAGCAGGTATTGAACCCATGTCCCCTGCAAGGCAGGCGGATTTCCATCTACTGCGCCACCAGGGAAGTCCAGGACAGGAATTTTTGTTTCTCTTGCTCCCGGCTGTATCCTCAGTTCCTACTCCAGGGCCAGGTGCATAGGAAGTTCTTGGTAAATACTTGTTTGAATTACTGAAAGAAAATTGTAGCCTTTCCTTTCACCTAAGTTGACACTGTCAGTATTACATGTGCTCATCTGCACATGGAGGCAGGTCCAGAAAAGGAACTGGATGTTCCTCTGACCACGAGCATGCCCACGTTCCCTAGTTCCCCACCGTGTGGCCTGCATGATCTGGAAAGCACAGCTTGTATTCCTGGCTCAGCAAGTCCCATCCTGAGCATGCAGCTCCCCTCCCCCTACACGCACAGTTTTAAAAGATCCCCAAACCAGCCTACCAGTAGCCAACCCATTATAATTATAGTTTCAGTCATGTAACACACTTTCATGGGGGCCTAACTTATTTTTTGTTAGAAACATGCAGACAGTGTGCCCATAAACCTTTAAACTTTGACACAGTTGCATCTGTACCTTGCTGGCTACACTGCCGAGCCTCTCTCTTTACCCATAGCATAGCCATGCCTCCGCCTAGTAGTTTAGTTTAATTAACCCAACTCTACACATCTGTAGGACTTTCCTAGTGGCTTAGATGGTGAAGAATCTGCAATCCAGGAGACATGGGTTCAATCCCTAGGTAAGGAAGATGCCTGGAGAAGGAAATGGCAACCCTCTCCAGTATTCTTGCCTGGAGAATTTCATGGACAGAGGAGCCTGGCAGGCTCAAAGAGTGGGGTCACAAAGAGTTGGACACGACTGAGCAACTGAAGTGAATACAAACCCATCACTTATTAATTTGAGGGCAGAACAGTGTTTTTTAAAATTGGAATACGAACACTTTGCAACATTAATTTCTGATGTACAATGAAGTGAAACAGCCACATACACACACACCCCCACACACACACCCAGCCCCCCTATACCCCTCCTCTCTCTTTGGGCCTCCCTCCACCCACATTCCACCCCTCTAGATCATCACAGAGCACCGAGCTGAGCTCCCTGTGCTTTATAGCTATCTGTTTTACGCATGGTAGTGTATATATGTCAATCCCAATCTCCCAGTTCATCCCTCCTACCCTTCCCCCTGTGTCCACATACCTCCTCTCTCATCTGCGTCTCTATTCCCGCCCTGGAAATAGGTTCATCTATACCAACTTTTTTTTTTTTAACCTGAATTTCCTGAAGATGACTACCCTTTAGTCCTGCATCAGATCACCTTTTCACCTTTGCATCCAGAAGTACTCTAAGAAACGGTATGATTTCTGGTGATGCGGGGTGTGTGTGTGTGTGTGGGGGGTCATCCTGATTTTGGAGAGGAAGAAACAGACTCTGCATCTCTGTGGTTTCCGTGGAGCCATCTAAGCCAGGCTGCTGTTGAGTGTCAGATGTGGGATGCTTTGCCACCCAGTTCCCTTATGCTCTGGGAGAGGAGGGTCCTGATGGCAGCTAAGGCCATGAACATACTCACACATGTGCCAGTCCCTCCAGGGGCTGCTTCTTAACACTTAGTCATGACTTTCTGAGCTGGAAGAATCCAAGATTTTGACAAGTTACATTCATTTATTTTTACTCAAACTGGGATTTCCTCCCCTCTTTCTTATTAAACCAATGGTAAATAATGATGCAGTTTTTACAGTCTTTTTTATTATCTGTTTTATTTTTCTGCATTGAGTTTTGTGTCACTTTCCTGTTTTTATTTTTCCCCCAAATGTTCAGAGTGATGCCTAGTTTTCTATTTTTAACGAGCTGGAATTTCTCAGCCATGTGCTCAAGGCCCAGTACCAAATCTTGATTCACCAACTTTATTTTCTGTTCCCAGTCAGATATTCCACTTGAGTCAAGATTGTCTGTCCTGCCAGCCCTCAGCTCTCTGCTTGAGGAACCTGTAAACAGCAGTCAGATGCTGTCCAGAAGTGGCTGCTGCTGCTCAGTTCTCTTACCTGTGCTTTCCCGCCAGGGAGAGAGCCCTCGGGGGGATCCTGCTGTCTTCTCCCATTCCATCTGATACATGAAGTGTGACTCAAATTCTCCTGGTCGAAGCCTGTGTTGACTAACGCCGGTTACCTGACCAGCTCCTTTGCCTGGCTCTCAGGATAGACGTCCTTGGGCCCCACCAGCGGGTGGTCAGGTGCAGCTGTTAAGAATCTGGAGCAAGTGTCTCTGGGTTCAAATCCCACGTTAGCCACCTGTGTGACTTTAGGAGAGTCAGTTTGATCTGTGCCAAAACTTGTTTATTTGCATATAGGAATTTGAAAAAAGTCCCTGCTCTTGTGCAAACTGAAAAAATTAAGTTGAGGTTCCTAGCATTTAAAGTACCTGGCATTTATTAGGCACTGTTTCAACGTTCACTTTGCTATATTCTCACTTGCTGATACAAGTCTTTATGCTGGCTCCACTGTTAACTTCTATGGTGGTACACACCCCCCCCCCCCGCGCCCCCCGCAATTTTGTCTTCTGTTCTCTTCTGGAATACTGGGTAAGTATTGGTTTTTCCATTTCTTCCTCCCCTTCCTGTTTCCTTCTTTTCAGACCTAGTCCTGGAACGCAGCTGCCACTCAGTTTTTCCAAAGAGCAGGTTATCCGTGTTCCTCACAGCAGCTCCGGAGTCTAGCCCTAGAATCTGAGCCGTCTTCCCTCCTCAGTCCTCTCTGGGAGACTCCACCCAACTCCTGCTCCAGGGGATGCGGCGGCAGAGGTGTGCACAGCCGCTCTGCCTCCTGGTGGCCGTGCTGGGGACTGGCATCGTCCCCAGTGTCAGGGAGAAAGCCTTCTCTTGTCTGCCAGCACCCCTGGCCACACCCCAGCTCCTTGGCCATTTGCTGTAGTGACAATGGAATCTGCTCCAGTTCCTTTCTTTCTTGGCAGCACAAATGGTCCTCTTTCTTTTTCTTTTTTTTAAATTTTATTTATTTATTTTTTACTTTATTTTACTTTACTGTATTGGATTTGGCATACACTGACATGAATCCACCATGGGTGTACATGAACTCCCAAACATGAACCCCCCTCCCACCTCCCACCCCACATCCTCCCTCCGGATCATCCCCACGCACCAGCCCCAAGCAGCCTGCATCCTGCATCCTGCATCGAACATAGACTGACGATTCGTTTCTTACATGATAGTGTACATATTTCAATGCTGTTCTCCCAGGTCTTTTTTTAATGGGAAGAAAAAGCAGGAGATGGAAGAGACAGCTGCTGGAGCGCTGAACCTACCTGGGGCCACGTGGCTTCCTAGAGAGGGGTGCCTGTGCCCAGGCTCTCCACTACTGCCCAGACATCTCGCTTGGTCACACCCACCGCAAGAAACCCTGCGAAGGCCCAGAACTTTCCACGCCTGGGTTCCTTGCTCCTTCTCCATCTCGACCTGCCTCCCTCCCCATGCACGTTCTTTAGGGGGTGTGCATGTATGTGTGTTCTTTCTTTAACACCCTTCTCTTTCAGAAAAACTTTTTTTTTTCCTGGGTAGTAAGACAAGCTATAGGTTATTCTCTCTCAAGTTCAGGGTTACCAAAAAGAAGAGAAGAATGGTTAGACATAAGACCGCATTTGTTAGTTTTTCTCTTTGGTCATCCTCTCAGAAACTCATTGCTAGTAGTTTGAACCATATAAAATTGCTGACCTTTGGCCATTTTTTGACCCAGAAAATGGCCGTTTTGTACAGTTCAGCCTAAGACCTACTTCCTGGCTGGCTTTCCTGTCCCCACACAGAGGGTCTCCGCCTCATCCGTGCTCACCAGCTCTGCAGGGAGACCAGATGCGAGCAGTCAGCAGTGCTTCTTGCCAGAAGACCAAGCAAGTTCATTCCCCCTGTGCTGAATGTCATCCCTCTCTCTTAAACATCGAAACTGCATTTGTTTATTACACTCTAAATGGATTTTATGGAGCAGACGCTGTGTCCATGATGAAGCTTGGCAGCCACGACAGCAGAATCACTTAGTCCTTTTCATGCAAGTTTGTTTTACTTTCCAGTCTTCACGTACAATGCTGCCAACAAGGAGACCTGTGAACACAACCACGAGCGCTGCTCCCGGCATGCCTTCTGCACCGACTACGCCACGGGTTTCTGCTGCCACTGCCAGTCCAGGTTTTACGGGAACGGGAAGCACTGTCTGCCTGAAGGTGAGGGGTGATGGCTTGACTGGGGCAGGGGGCAGCTCTGGGTCTGTTCCTGCCACTTGCTCTTTCTAGCGGCCACCATGAGTTCTGCTTGTGGACATTGTGTCACTACTGTTTGAATCAAAGTGCTAGCAACTTGCAGGCCCTCCATAAATGTCTGAGGAATGAACATGTTTGAGCTGATTTCCCAATTTGAGGATTAACCAGAAATGTTTCCCCCCATTTTGCTAGTGCGTTAGAGTCGAAGTGGATGGGAGAGAGGGAGGATGGGAGGAGAGAGACGGAAGGCAGGTCTGTCCGGTACCTAGATGGCCAGTGGGGTGTTAAGGAGTTGGGAAAAGGGCTGAAGATGGAGACTGGGGAGTTGGTGGGTGGCTCTATCTGTGCGCCTGGATGATGGTCAAGGTTGAGAGGGTTTGTTGTCTCTCAGGGGCACCTCATCGAGTCAATGGGAAGGTGAGTGGGCACCTCCTCGTGGGCCATACACCGGTGCACTTCACCGACGTGGATCTGCACGCTTACGTGGTGGGCAACGACGGCAGAGCCTACGCGGCCGTCAGCCACATCCCCCAGCCTGCTGCCCAGGCCCTTCTCCCACTCACGCCGATTGGAGGTCTATTTGGCTGGCTCTTTGCTTTAGAAAAACCAGGCTGGGAGAACGGCTTCAGCCTCACAGGTGAGCAAGACCGTGGTCACGACCGCTTTGGTGGCTTGGAGGCTTGGGTTTCCACTTAGTGGAAGAGGATTCACTTGCTCCAGAGCCACACAGGTGGGCATGTTCTGTCCATGGTAGTGGGGGGTGGTTTGGCCTTGCAGGACTGTTTTTAAGACCCCATGATTCCTTCTAAATGCTTTCCAAGTTGTTCTGGGAAGTACGATGATTCCATTTGGATCATTCATGGTCTCTTAGCCCATTTGTTGAAGCCTGTGTGTCACACCCCATGTAACTGAGTTGTCATGCACATATCTGTTAAATAGGGATGCACATGAAAATTCTAGGGCACCTGGAGGTGATTTCACTTCATGGGGCAGGGTGCCTTTCCTCTTTGTCCCTTGATGACCTGTACCTATAATGGTATAGACAGCACTCCTTAGACTTTAACCCACATGCACATCACCTGGGCCCTCAGGAAAGGGTAGGTTCTGATTAAGTGGCGGGAGGAGAAAGGTGCAGGGAAGGGGGGCCAGGGGTATCTGGGAGCCTGTTTTCCTAGCGAGCTTTCAGGAGATGATAATTCTGGTCTGAGGCCCACCCTTTAATAGCAAGGGTGTAGGGAATACATCCTGGCTTCTCACCTCAGTACACCTTGTTCCCCAGTGGATTTATCTTTATTACACATAAAGTGTGAGAGAGAATTTCTTTGCCCACTTCCAGCTATAGAGCTCAATAGCTATTCGTAGGTTCTTGTTTTTAATCAAGGTTTGATAAAACCTTGAGTCAAAAGTAGATAAAATACAGTATACCTAGTTACATTTGAATTTCAGATAAACAATGATTAATTTGAATAATTTCTGTAAGTATGCCCTAAATATTGTATGGGACATAACTTATACTAAAAATCTGTTTTTTTATTCATCTGAAATTCAAATATAAATGGGTGTCCTGGGGAGTTTTGTTTGGTTTTGCTAAGTCTGGCAGCCTTAGAAAGAGAAAGGTCGAGGATATTCATAGGGGTTTATTTTTCAGAGAAAACAAGTTCCTACAAAGAGAAGCAGTGTGAAATGGGATAGGATGGAACCACACTCTTGAACAGGAAGTTTGGGGAAACTCATGAAATCAACAGCTGATAGTACTTTATCCTGCTTATCAGATCTCCTTAGGTAACTGTCTCCAACAGCAGCAGAAATTGGGAAGTGGAAGTATGCACTGGTGATTATTGCTGAAAGATGCAATGCTTCTTTTCATTCCTGTGCTGAATTTTTATTTCACACTCCAGGTGCTACCTTTATCCATGACGTGGAAGTTACTTTCTACCCAGGAGAGGAGAGGGTTCGAATCACTCAAACTGCTGAGGGGCTGGACCCAGAGAACTACTTGAGCATTAAGACCAACATTCAAGGCCAGGTGCCTTACATCCCGGCAAACTTCTCCGCCCACATGGCTCCCTACAAGGAGCTCTACCACTACGCAGACTCAGGTGCATGCTGCAGTTCTCGCGTCTGTTAAATGGGGATGGTACACATCTCACAAGATAGTTATGAAGCTGATGTGAGTCACTGCATGGAAGGTCCTGAGAACAGTGCAAGGCCCATGAAATGAGTTCAACATTGGTTTGATTATTCTCGNAGACTCAGGTGCATGCTGCAGTTCTCGCGTCTGTTAAATGGGGATGGTACACATCTCACAAGATAGTTATGAAGCTGATGTGAGTCACTGCATGGAAGGTCCTTAGAACAGTGCAAGGCCCATGAAATGAGTTCAACATTGGTTTGATTATTCTTGTTATTTTGTTAGTGTGAGAAAGGTGCTGGCTGTTGTAACACAAGGATATCAACATCCCTACCCAGTATTGCAAGTAATAATAACATAATCAGTTACAACCTTGTCTGCACAGTGGGAAGGGATGGTATAATTACGTATGGTTTTTAACTCTCGTCCTCTCTGGACCGTGGAAAAGTACTGATTATTGGAATTTATACTTGTTCTCTAACCTTGTTTGGAGCTGCAGTGTTGTAAAACTGTTAAATTTGGAGTCAGAAGATAGGAATTTTTGTCACAATGTGCCTAAAGAATTTGGGGAAGAAGGTCACTTACATCAGAGAGCCTGTTTGCTCATCTCTAGAATAATAACCCACTTTCTTTCTGTCTCACGTGGGTGACATGTTAAGTGTGATGTGTTCTGTAAAACACCACCTGCTTTCAAGATGCTGCCCCGATCTCAGCTCCTATCCTGCAGCACAAGGGTTTTGATTGTACCTTTGCTTCTTCTATGATGAAATCAGGCNCTTTCTGTCTCACGTGGGTGACATGTTAAGTGTGATGTGTTCTGTAAAACACCACCTGCTTTCAAGATGCTGCCCCGATCTCAGCTCCTATCCTGCAGCACAAGGGTTTTGATTGTACCTTTGCTTCTTCTATGATGAAATCAGGCAAGAGGCATAGGGAAGAGAATGGGCAGCAGAGACTGGCCTGGGCACAGGGTGACTGATGGCCAGAAAACTGTCAGGCCTCCCTACTCTGCACTCAGATGGAGATAAAAGACGCCCTCCCCAACTTCCTTTCCCCAGAAGCCTTCAGACTTAAGTGCAAGGCGTTGGAAAGCTTCTTTTCTGTGCACTGATGGATGGATTGGCTGAAAACTTGGGAAGTCGAGTCAGGCCAACTTGAATTTCAGTTACCTCTCTGTGCTACCAGCCTTGTGTCTTAGACTACTTCTTAACTACTCCTTAACCTCTGTAAGGCTCTCCATACAGGATGACACGGTCCACCTTACTGGCTACTGTGGGGAGTAAATGAGGCAGTGCGTAGAGTGCTGGGCACGGCTGGCAGATAGCATGGTGTATGCTTTGTGAGTATAGACAGCAGGGTTTATATCTCCTGCCCTCAGCGCTTTGGTTTTACTTTTACACCAGTTCTTGGGGTTGCCTCACAGGCTCCTGTTTAAACTCAGGAACTTCTGAGGGGGACATACTCCAGCAACTTTTTAATATTTGCAAATTTTCTTGTTTGACTGAATGATGTCTGTTGCAGCTGTGACCTCCACAAGTACCAGAACCTACTTTCTCGTGTCTGGTGCCATCAACCAAACACGGTCCTACCGCATCCACCAGAACATCACTTACCAGGTGTGCAGGCATGCCCCCAGACACTGGGCCGTCCCCATCACCCAGCAGCTGAATGTTGACCGGGTCTTTGCCTTGTACTCGGATGAAGAAAAAGTGCTCAGATTCGCCGTGACCAATCAAATTGGCCCCATTGAAGGTATGGTTTCCCTTTTCTGTTCTTACTGGGCAAAAATTACCTTGAACCTTCTCTCTTCATTCCTTTTTAGTGCCTCAGAACGATTTACACAGGTTACTAAGGGTAACTGAGTGGCAGGCTCTGTTAGGTGCTGGGTGTAAGGATGAATAAAGCAGGATCCTGTCCTTGAGGTGGAGACAGAGGTAGAAATGGAGCTTTTAGACAGTGTCCCTGCCAAGATTGGGAATAGAGCATTATACATGAGGCTGGTTTGTTGCAGCACTCAACTGTGTGCACCCATCTGTGTTGGGGACACACCTGCGATCAAGGCGTGGCCAAGTTAGGAGGGAGAATGATGCTGACAAATATTTGTTATGATAGTGATAAGCACAGGGTGCTGTGAGCCTAGTTGGGAATTTCGGGGAGGATGTCCCCAAGGAAGTGACATTTAACCTAGTTAAAGGGTGATAAGGATTTCACCAAATCAAGGTGGGACAAAGACCCAGTGCCTGAATTGAATGCAGATAAGTAGTCAGTGGGGGCTGGTCATTGCAGTTATGGTCCTGGAGATAATGATTGTTAGGATGATGATAAAGATGATGATATTTGTTAGTACAGGAAGGATATAAACTAACATTTTTCAGAGAATGGGCTTGATAGCTTATTTAACTCATTTTACATTACTATAGAGTATAGTGTAATATGGTAACACAAAGAGTTTTGAATTCTTAAGGCCAGGTTCAATTTCTATAATTCTAGATATATGAGGGTTTAAACCTGTTACTTTTTCTAGCAAAGAAACTTTTATCAGACTTTTTTTAAAAAAGAATCTTTTTGTCTTTATTTTTTCTATTTATTTTTGGCCGCACTGGGTCTGTTGCTGTGGGCGGGCTTTCTCTAGTTGCGGTTGGTGCCTGAGCTTCTCATTGCGGTGGCTTCTCCTGTTGAGGAGCATGGGCTCCAGAGTGCGTGGGCTCAGTGGTTGCACTGCATGTGCGTGGTTGCCCTGGCCATGGGCGATCTTAGTTCCTGGACCAGATGTTGAACCTGTGACCCCTGCATTGGCAGGCAGACTCTTAACCACCGGGCTACCAGGGAAGTCCCTGTCATATATTTCTTACGTTTATGGAGGGTGATGTTTGATGTTATAATAGGTAGTGAGATGTGTCATAGGCATGGGAGCTAGTGTTAGTGGTGGGAAGTCTTTTCAGAGTAGATACATTAGTTGATCATATGGGAATCGAGGGTAAGATGCTTTCAGTTCAGTTCAGTCGCTCAGTCGTGTCCGACTCTTTGCGACCCCATGAATCGCAGCACACCAGGCCTCCCTGTCCATCATCAACTCCCGGAGTTCACTCAGATTCACGTCCACTGAGTCTGTGATACCATCCAGCCATCTCACCCTCTGTCGTCCCCTTCTCCTCCTGCCCCCAATCCCTCCCAGCATCAGAGTCTTTTCCAATGAGTCAACTCTTCGCATGAGGTGGCCAAAGTACTGGAGTTTCAGCTTTAGCATCATTCCTTCCAAAGAAATCCCAGGGCTGATCTCCTTCAGAATGGACTGGTTGGATCTCCTTG
>SJYX01003233.1:228804-245328 GCA_006410675.1 Oreotragus oreotragus
ACCACTTCAGCAGCAGCATCTTTTAGGATTTGAAATAGCTCAGCTGGAATTCCATCACCTCCACTACCTTATAGTTGGACAAAAATCATCCGTACAAAGTCAATTTTATAATAATGTGTTGAACATCGCATGCAATTTGTTGAATACTACACTGAAAGTGAAAAACACAATAGAAGTCTGGGTACAGAAGGTAGTTCACCCTCATGATCACATGATTGACTGTATTGCAGGAAAATGGAAGAATGGTCATAATTCAGGTCTCCAGGGAGTCCCTGGGAGGGGCCACCAAGTAAGCATCCTTGGCTTCATGCAGGAAGGTTTCAAGAGTCATGGTGGTAAAGTGAAAGCACGTTTATTGAGAGAGATAGACATTCCATAGGCAGAATACAGTCTATCTCAGTTGGTGAGAATGGGGCTGTGGGGGGGAGTTAGTTTTTTATGAGCTAGATAATTTCATAGGCTAATAAGTGGGATGAATAATCCAACTATTTTAGGGAAGGAGGTATTTCTAGGACTTGGGGTATTGCTCACTTTTTTAGTCTGCATTGGAGCTGTCATAATGCCTGTGGGCATGTTATTTAGCATATGCTAATGTATCACAATANGGGGGGGGGGGAGTTAGTTTTTTATGAGCTAGATAATCTCATAGGCTAATAAGTGGGATGAATAATCCAACTATTTTAGGGAAGGAGATATTTCTAGGACTTGGGGTATTGCTCACTTTTTTAGTCTGCATTGGAGCTGTCATAATGCCTGTGGGCATGTTATTTAGCATATGCTAATGTATCACAATAAGCATATAACGAGGCCCAGGTTCTAGTAGGAGCTTCCCAGGTGGTGCAGTGGTAAAGCACCCTCTGCTAATGCAGGAGATGTGGGTAAGATGTAAGAGATGTGGGTTCAATCCCTGGGTCAGGAAAATCCTCTGGAGGAGGAAATGGCAATCCACTCCAGTATTCTTGCCTGGAGAATCCCTTGGACAGAGGAGCCTGGTGGGCTACAGTCCACAGGGTTGCAAAGATTGGGACACGACTAAATGACTTATAACAACAAGGTCTACTAGACGTTGAATCCTCTGCCATCTTGGGTCTCATAGTTTCTAACCAGTTTTTGTCGTGTCTTTGATGGCTCCGTGATTCTTTTAATGGTTGTGCCCTGCCCCTTCCTTCCTTCTAAACTTGGAGCTGTGGTTTGCTGCCCAGCATTAGGACACAGTACCTACTGTATGTTGTTAGCACAGGAAAAGCTCAAAATTCAAAATTTGGTTTTTATTGAATGTGTGTCGCTTTCACATCTCCATAAAGTAAAAAAAAAATCGTAAGTTGGATGATCGTAAGTTGGGGACCCTCTGATTGAAACAGAACCAGACCCTATTTTCCTTACCCCTCACCTGGCTGTCCTGGGTCTTTCAGAGGAGTGCTGTGGCCGTAACAGTATATGAACCTGGTGCTACTTATGACTAGCTAACCCAAGTAGGGGGCTTGGGGGACGTTCCCAGCAGCTGCCAAAATCATTTGTTTTGAGGACCCTCCCTGTTTTTCCCCTCAGCACTGGCTGCCAACTTACGCTTTTCCTTGGTGACATGGAACTTTGCATTTGGGATGAGCTGACGAGCTCCAAGACCAGGTAAGTTCACCGGCGTGCACACAGGCACCCTTCCTATCTGTGAGTTCTAGCGAGGTTTGGGCATTCTTGCCAATTGGTTCTAATGTCTATCTGCCATTCATGAGCGTTTGTAAGTGCCAGTGCTATTTGGGAACTCTTACCAGTTGGTTCTGATGTGTGTCTGATGTTGGGGACCATTTGTGAACACTGACTGCTGTTTGGGCACTTTTGCCAGTTGGTTCTGAATGATGTCTATCTGCCATCGAGGACCATTTGTGAGCATGAGGTGCTAGTTGGGCATTCTTGCCAATTGGTTTTGATGTCTGTCTACTCTGAGCACCATTTGTGAGCACTGAGTGTCATTTGGGTATTTTGCCAACTGGTTCTGACATCACTACCACTGAGGATCATCTGTGTTGCGCAAGTGTTCGTTTGGGACTCCGTACCAGTAACCCTCAGAGAGGGATTATCATAGATTTGTTGTTTGGTCTGTGAGTGTATATTCCATTTGTATGATTGGTACTCTTGTTGCCTTATGTAAAATGGGACATTTAGGTTCAATTCATTAAGAAAAATTTTAGCTATGAAATTATGACTATAAAAAAGAAAGATTATTTTTTTTGGACAATGTATGGCAGCAGTATTCTTTAGACTCTCGAGACAATTGGTTAAGATAAAACTCTTGAAATTCAAAAAAATCAGTTCTTTTGGCATANAAGAAAAATTTTAGCTATGAAATTATGACTATAAAAAAGAAAGATGATTTTTTTTGGACAGTGTATGGCAGCAGTATTCTTTAGACTCTCGAGAAAATTGGTTAAGATAAAACTCTTGAAATTAAAAAAAAATCAGTTCTTTTGGCATATGCAGGTAGGGAAAGCTAGCTTGATAAAAAGTTTTTTTAGACCCTGAGAAATTAAAATATGACTAGGAGAAACTTTGAAGTTAATGCTTATCATGCCCTTGAAATACAAACAAAGTCCACTTTGCCTGGATCTTCAGCCATTATATCTACTATTGTGGGCAAGAATCCCTTAGAAGAAATGGAGTAGCCATTATAGTCAGTAAGAGTCCAAAATGCAGTATTTGGATGCAATCTCAAAAATGACAGAATGATCTCTGTTCATTTCCAAGGCAAACCATTAAATATCACAGTAATCCAAGTCTATACCCCAACCAGAAATGCTGAAGAAGCTGAAGTTGAATGGTTCTATGAAGAACTACAAGACCTTCTAGAACTAATACCCCCAAAAGATGTCCTCTTCATTATAGGGGACTGGAATACAAAAGTAGGAAGTAAAGAGCTACCTGAAGTAATAGGCAAATTTGGCCTTGGAGTACAGAATGAAGCAGCAAAGGCTAACAGAGTTTTGCCAAGAAAATGCACTGGTCATAGCAAACACCCGCTTCCAGCAACACAAGAGAAGACTTTACACATGGACATCACCAGATGGTCAATACCGAAATCAGATTGATTCTATTCTTTGCAGCCAAAGGTGGACAAGCTCTATACAGTCAGCAAAAACAAGACCGGGAGCTGACTGTGGCTCAGATCATGAACTCCTTATTGCCACATTCAGACTTCAATTGAAGAAAGTAGGGAAAACCACCAGATCATTCAGGTATGACCTAAATCAAATCCCTTATGATTATACAGTGGAAGTGATAAATAGATTCAAGGGATTAGATCTGATAGACAGAGTGCCTGAAGAACTGTGGACAGAAGTTCATGACATTGTACAGGAGGCAGAGATCAAGACCATCCCCAAGAAAAAGAAATGCAAAAAGGCAAAATGGTTGAGGAGGCCTCACAAATAGCTGTGAAAAGAAAAGTGAAAGGCAGAGGAGAAAAAGAAAGAGATACCCATTTGAATGCAGAGTTTCAAAGAATAGCAAGGAGAGATAAGACAGCCTTCCTCAGCGATCAATGCAAAGAATTAGAAGAAAACAATAGAATGGAAAAGACTAGAGATCTCTTCAAGAAACTTAGAGATACCAAGGGAATATTACATGCAAAGATGAGCACTATAAAGGACAGGAATGATATGGACCTAACAGAAGTAGAAGATATTAAGAAGTGGCAAGATTACACAGAAGAACTATACAAAAAAGATCTTCAAGACCAAGATAATCATGATGATATGATCACTCACCTAGAGCCAGACATCCTGGAATGTGAAGACAAGTGGGCCTTAGGAAGCATCACTAAGAACAAAGCTAGAGGAGGTGATGGAATTCCAGTTGAGCTATTTCACGTCCTAAAAGATGATGCTGTGGAAGTGCTACACTCCATATGCCAGCAAATCTGAAAAACTCAGCAGTGGCCGCAGGACTGGAAAAGGTCAGTTTTCATTCCTATCCCAAAGAAAGGCAGTGCCAAAGAATGCTCAAACTACCGCACAATTGCACTCATCTCACATGCTAGTAAAGTAATGCTCAAAATTCTGCAAGCCAAGCTTCAGCAGTACATGAACCGTGAACTCCCTGATGTTCAATTTAATATTACTCATGTATAAAAAAGAAAACATTTGAGCCACTTCTAATGAGGTGGGTGAACTGGAGCCTATTATACAGAGTGAAGTAAGTCAGAGAAACACGAATACAGTATATTAATGCATGAAGTGAAAGTCGTGTCCGACTCTTTGCAACCCCATGGACTGTATAGTCCATGGAATTCTCCAGGCCAGAATACTGGAGTAGGTCGCCTATCTCCTCTCCAGGGAATCTTCCCAACCCAGGGATCAAACCCAGGTCTCCTGCATTGCAGGCAGATTTTTTACCAGCTGAGCCACAAGGGAAGCCCAAGAATATTGGAGTGGGTAGCCTATCCCTTCTCCAGTGGATCTTCCTGACCCAGGAATCAAACCAGGGTCTCCTGCATTGCAGGTGGATTCTTTATCAACTGAGCTATCAGGGAAGCCCATATTAATGCATACATATGGAATTTAGAAAGATGGTAATGACAATCTCATATACAAGGCAGCCAAAGAGACACAATTGTAAAGAACAGACTTTTGGACTATGTGGAAGAAGGCGAAGGTAGGATGATTTGAGAGAATAATATTGAAACATGTATATTACCATATGTAAAATAGATGACCAGTGCAAGTTCAATGCATGAAGCAGGGCACTCAAAGCCGTTGGGTGCTCTGGGACAACCCAGAGGGATGGGGTGGAGCAGGAGGTAAGGGGGGTTCAGGGTGGGGAGACACATGTGCACCCACAGGTGATTCATGTTGATGTGTGGCAAAAATCACCACAATATTGTAAAGAAATTATCCTCCAATTAAAATTAATTTAAAAACAAAAGAATCTACCTGTAATGCAGGAGACCCCAGTTCAGTTCCTGGGTCAGGAACATCCGCTGGGGAAGGGATAGGCTACCCACACCAGCGTTCTTGGGCTTCCGTGGCTCAGCTGGTAAAGAATCTGCTTGCAATGCGGGAGACCTGGGTTCCATCCCTGGGTTAGGAAGATCTCCTGCAGAAGGGAGGGAAACAGCTATCTGCTCCAGTATTCTGGCTTGGAGAATTCCCTGGACAGAGGAGCCTGGCAGGCTACAGTCCATGGGGTCACAAAGAGTTGGACACGACTGAGTGACTAACTTTCACTTTCATCATCATATTAACACTATTGCCCTTATTGGTCAATAGATTAGTCCAGTATAAAGCTAAGAGTCAGTTTGCTTATTATTGAGCTTGAATGCTTTCTTAATTGGTGGCTGCATTTAAGCCAACTGTGGTGTTGCTTTTAACCTCTAGATAAGGTTATATCCATGTCTAAAATCTAACTTTTTTATATTAACATTTAAAAATACATTAAAATTTTTAATTTTTTGGTAATTTTAAAAGTTGAACTAAAATTCATTTCCTTGAGAACCAGCTATCACTAGGCTTGTTAGACTTGTCACCTCTACTTATATATCTTATTTTGCTACATAGATGAGTCTGTTCTTAAGTAGCTCTTCTGGTTTCAGGATATTTAACTTCTCTTTGTTAACGTTTGCTAGTTAACTGATTATGCAAAATGTATAAGGGGCAAACTTTTCATTACTTTTAATGTTTCTTTCATTATTCCCTTACTTTCTCTATAGTGCCAGAGGGTATTTTGAATTTCTGTCTCCTATACTTTAAATGTTGAGTGAATGTTTTATTTAATTTGCTTATATTAGTAAAACTTGTGGGGGGTTGGCTTGACTTAGTTCAAAGTATTCATAAATTATGAAATCTTCTAAGTGTAATAGATGCTTTTATTTAAACCATGTTTTGACTTATTTGAGCACACTTTCCAGTATACTTATTTTGTTCTGATTTGTCTCCTCCCATATACTTAGTGTTTATTGCAGTACTTGGGGAAGGTGATGGGTGGTGTATGCGTGCTCCATGGCCTTATTCAATTAAGCATTCTGTTTTCTTTAAAAAACAAATATTCATTTTTGGCTGCGCTGGGTCTTCGTTGCTGTGTGTGGGCTTTCTCTAGCTGTGGCCAGCAGGGGCTACTCTCCAGCTGCTGTGCTGGGGCTTCTCATTGCAGCGTCTTCTCCTGTTGCAGAGCACAGGCTCTAGGCACGTGGACTTTTGTAGTTGCAGCACGTGAGCTCACTAGTTGTGGCACGCAGTCTTAGTTGTCCTGAGGCATGTGGGATCTTCCTGGGTCAGGGATCGAACCCATGTCCCCTGCATTGGCAGACGGATGCTTAACCACTGGACCACAGGGAAACTCAAGCATTCTATTCTTAATTTACTAGTAAATCCTCCTTTGGTTTTCAGTTTTCATAAAGACTTTCGTGTAGTGAGAAATATATTCTTGAGATAGAAAATACAGCCCATTTCTTTCCACCCCATCAGTTATACCTTGACTTAACATTTGTATTTATGATAATTACGCTTTTATTCCTTTCTTAGGGTTTGCTAGAGACAGTGGTAGATAGACTGAATTAGCAAGGGTTGGTGGGGTTTATCGATTATAGAACAGGCTCCTGTAGAGGCGTGTGAGGCATAGCCACGTCCTTTGAGTTTTGAGTTGTTGCTAGTAATACTCTGGTGAATAATTTTGTTATTTTAATTATTTGGATTTAGGGCCAAGCATAGTGGGGTATCTAATTCCACTTTGAGTCTTAGTTGTCATGTCGTTAGGAAATCTAGTCACTTTCATAGTCTATTTTTATTTAGCTATGGCTTTTTACAGCTTAGTTGAAATTTAACTTTATATTACTCTTTAACATGTTTTGCACTAAATTTCTATTAATTTGAGTTAATTGTATGATCTTGGTGGCTGGCATGGAATTTACCAACCCTAGTTAATATAACTTAGTTGAACTTTTGTTTATGCCTTTATTTTTATTCCTACTGGCTTCCATGGGGGTGTGGTTAAGCAACATGTTATGAGCTACTGCTGTTGGTGTGCTTGATGCCAGCTCCTTTAAATCTTAGTGATAGAGGGCATTCTCATTGGGTGTGGGTGATTGCATATGTAGTTTTATGGAGATGTGGACACAGAGAACAGAGTTATGGACAGAGGGAATAGAGAGGGTAGGACGAATGGAGAGAGTAGCATGGAAACATTTATATTACCATATGTAAAATAGATAGCCAGTGGGAATTTGCTGTGTGATGCAGGGAGCTCAAACCGGGGCTCTGTGGCAACCTAGAGGGGTAGGAGGTGGGAGGGAGATTCAAGAGGGAGGGGACATATGTATACCTGTGGCTGATTGATGTTGATGTATGGCAGAAACCAACACAATATTGTAAAGCAGTTATCTTTCAATTAAAAAAAAACAAAACTAATAGAAAGGCTGGGACCAAACCTATGTTTATGGAATTTGATAAACTTATCTAGGCATTTTCAGTGCCTTGCTTTAGGTTTTAAGCTACATTGACAAGTTGTGTTTATATAGCGAAGTAAGATGTATATAATGTTTTGTGTGATTTATGCTAAATTTAGTGTTAAACTTTTTATTAAAATGGTTGATGGATCTTGGGAGATATCTGTCTATATAAATAGTAAATATCTAAGCAAGTCTTTGGTATGATTAATGCTTATTTTCTAGGTCTATTTTATTTTGCACATTACATTGTTGGATAGATTAAATTCTATGTTATATGTTTCTGCCCTGTTTGGGGAGTTTGACAGGGCATTAAGGACTTGTAGAGCATGGGATTTAGTGGGGAATGAGGGGAGTTTGTTAAATAGATCATTTACCTCTTCAGTCTGTACATGTATGTACATGTGTGTAATTTCCTTGTTTTGTAACCATTGACTGAATAACACCTTATGGTTGATGTTGGTAAATAATATTCAATAATATTCAATTATCGTTCAGTTTATTTGACTGTGTTAAGGCCTCAGATGGCCATAACTGAGTCACAGCATCCCTTTATGGGTTTTTTTTTTTCATTTATTTTTAATTGGGGGAAAATTGCTTTACAGTGTTATGTTGGTTTCTCCTGTACCACAGTGCAAATCAGCCATAATTATATGTGTATCGCCTCCCTCCCCGCCCCCCCATTCCACCCTTCTGGGTTATCGCAGAGCACCAGGCTGGGCTCCCTGTGTTATACGGCAACTTACGGAATGCCTTTAAAAATTAAAAATATACCAAATGCATGAAACCAAAGTTATGTGTGAGCATGGCTGATTAGTCATTAGTCCATCAAGATGTCTTATTTAAGAGAAAAGGGCAGGTCATTTTAGGTCCTGAAGAACCAGATATCTGATGAAGTTCAGACATTAATAGAAACCACCCCAGGTTATCGGCCTGGAACAAGAGGAGGGACGCCAGCCAAGAGGGGTTTATGGTTTCATGTGACTTACTAATTAAACTTGTGATCTATTGGATATGATGCACATGTTGACTGTAATTGATTTGACTTAATGTACTATGTACAACCAATAATATGTACCATGTAATAATATATAACATATATGGTTTTAAGCATGGAGTAAATAATGAATTTATGTATAGTGTATTATATACTATCAGTAGGTTCATGTGCATGCTTATAAGATGGGGTAAATAACAAATAATTATACGTGTAGTATATTATGTATAATATGTATTTGTACTTATTAATGTGGTAATACATGTTATGCACGAAGTACATAGAAATTTATGGTAAAAAGAGGTTATTTTAACACTGAGATGATACTTTGTAAATCTTGTAAATATCCCATAACAAATCTTCAGGGACTAGTTTAAACAGAATTTCAGCTTTGGGTGCTGATGGTGGAGCTGGAGCTTCTCCCTTGAGTCTTAGGGAGACGTATTATTCTCCCTTTCTGGTTTACAGGACCAGTATTATAGATATACTACAAAGACTTCATTTTAGGAGGTTATTTTCAATGATGCTGGTTACTGGCATTATGTGTGTGCATGCATGCTAAGTCTCTTCGGTTGTGTCCAACTCTGTGACTGTAACCAGCCAGGCTCCTCTGTCCATGGAATTCTCCAGGCAAGCATACTGGAGTAGGTTGCTGTGCCCTCCTTCAGCGGAGCTTCCTGATGCAGCGATTGAACCCAGGTCTCCTACATTGCTGGTGGATTCTTTACCACTAGCACCACCTGCGAAGCCATACTGGCATTGTGCTAGAATTAAAAAGAAATACATGAATGCTAATTGCTGGATAATAATGAAGGGGTGCTCTACAGGTTGTCCTCCAAATTGTGTCAGTGTTACAGGTCTGTTACTAGTACTCAAAATACATATTGACCGAGGGGTCAAAACATTACACTTCATTATTTGGATATGTGAAACATTGGGATAAATACTAGAATTAAAACTGAAAGGATTAGGGTCAATACTCCCAATTTTTAGGAATTGGCTGTAGAATTGCAAATAGAAAGTATCACTCTGGTTTGATACGAAGTGGTGTGTTGAGAGAATTTGCTGGGGTGTAGTTGTGTAGGCCTCCTAGTAAGTGGTGAAAATACTGCTAATGTTATTAGTATTAGAATTAGTAATGAGGCACCTAGGATGTCTTTGCATGCATGTGTGCATGCTCAGTTGCTTCAGGCATGTCCGGCTCTTTGCAACCTCATGACTATAGCCTGCCAGACTCCTCTGTCCATGGGGCTCTCCTGGCAAGAATCCTGGAATGGATTGCCATTCCCTTCTCCCCGGGATCTTCCTGACCCAGGGATTGAACCTGGGTCTTCTACGTCTCCTGCGTTGGCAGGCAGATTCTTTACCAATTGAGCCATAAGGGAAGCCCCTTTGATTGTACGGCAGGAATGAAATGGGATTTTGTCTATATGAGATGAGATTCCTGTGGGGTTATTAGATCCTGTTTTGTGAAGGAGTAGTAAGTGGACAGCTGCTAGTGCTGCTATGATAAATGGGAGAATAAAATGGAAGGTGAAGAATTGTGTAAGATTTACTTTATTTACTTAAAAGTCACCTCAGGTTCATTTGATGCAGCTTGTGCTAATATTTGGAATTGCTGAAGGGAGATTAGTAATAACTGTTGCCCTTCAGATATTTGTCCTCCAGTATGACATGGCCTATAAATGCTGTAGCTAGGAATATAAGTTGATTTCAGTGTTTCATGTTTCTAAAAACACGTGTTTCAGTGTAAATAAGTTGATTTCAGTGTTTCGTGTTTCTAAAAAAGTGTGGGATCAGTAATATAAGCCTTGTCCTACGTGAATAAATAGGCAAATAAAAAATATGGAGGCTTCATTTGCATGTAGATATTGGATAACTCATCCATAGTTTACATCTTGGCAGACATGTGTTACTGATGCAAAAGTGATGATTGTGTCTGATGTATAATGTCTTGCTAGGAATAAACCTGTCAAGATTTGTAGAAGTGAGCAAATGCCCAGTAGGGAACCAAGGTCTCATCATGATGAAATGTTCGATGGAGCTAGGAGATCAATAATTACATTGTTAATAATTTTTATTAATGGGTGTGATTGTTGGATGTTGATCATCAATGTTCTTTTTAAAATTAATTTTTGGCTGTGCTGGGTCTTCGTTGCTGCATGGGCTTTTCCCTAGTGGTGGGAAGCCGGGGGCTACTCTCCAGCTGGTGGTATGCAGGCTTCTCATTGTGGAGCAAGGGCTCCAGAACACACGGGCTTCCGTAGTTGCGACATGTGGGCTCAGTAGTTGCGGCTCTGGGGCTCTAGAGCACAGACTCAAGAGTTGGGACACACAGGCGTACTTGTTCTGTGGCATGTGGGCTCTTCCCGGAGCAGGGATTGAACCCGTGTCCCCTGCACCAGCAGACAGATTCTTCACCACTGAGCCACCACGGAAGTGTTCTTATAGCTGAATTAACAGTGATGATTCTTCATTTCGTTGGCTATGGTTAGAGTCCATGTAAGAACAATAACATACATTGTGTTTAAGTACTATTTTTGTGATTAGTTTTGCGGGGTTTTCTTCAAAACCTTCACCTAATTATGTGGACTTAGACTGATTGTAGGTGGTGGTATTGGTTGTGGGCTTGTGTTGAATTATGGTGGTTCATTTCAGGGTTAATAGTATTTTTATTTAGGCAAAATGTTAGTAGTATTTGGTTACACATCAGCTATGGCTACTGAGAAGTATTCAGAAGTTTGAGTCTCTAGTAAGACTGTTGTAGGTATATTTCTTTCAAGGTTGATGATAGAATTTTCAGTAGTATTTTGTGTCTTAAATGGTGAGGAAGGGGAGATTGTGTTTAAGTTTAATGGGCTAGATAATTGGGTTATTTATGATACAAGTAATTCTGAGTTTTTTGATGAAGAGGTACAGGAATTGGGGTGTTGTACAGCTCTGGTACTTGATTGATAATTGTTACTGGTGTATCATTGCTTATTGGTGTTGCGGTTATTATGAAGGTTCAGTTCAGTCACTCAATCGTGTCTGATTCTTTGTGACCCCGTGGACTACGCACGCCAGGCTTCCCTGTCCATCACCAACTCCTGGAGCTTACTCAAACTCATGTCATGTCAGTGATGCCATCCAACCATCTCATCCTCTGTCATCCCCTTCTCCTGCCTTCAATCTTTCCCAGCATCAAGGTCTTTTCTAATGAGTTGGCTCTTTGCATCAAGTGGCCAAAGTATTGGAGCTTTAGCATCAGTCCTTCCAATGAATATTCAGGACTGATCTCCTTTAGGATGGACTGGTTGGATCTCCTTGTAGTCCAAGGGACTCTCAAGAGTCTTCTCCAACACCACAGTTCAAAAGCATCAATTCTTTGGCGCTCAGTTTTCCTTATGGTCCAACTCTCACATCCACACGTGACTACCGGAAAAACCATAGGTTACTCATGGTAATTTGGACTATGAATAATAGATACCATATAAACAGTATGGCCTTTAAAAGGGGGTGCATGCAAATATGGAGAAATGCTAGATAAGATTGGTTAATATTGATTATTAATAATTATAAGGCCTAATAGGGGCTTCCCTGGTGGCTCAGATGGTAAAATGTCTGCCTGCAATGCGGGAGACCTGGGTTCGATTCTTAGGTCGGGAAGATCCCCTGGAGAAGGAAATGGCAACCCACTCCAGCACTCTTGCCTGGAAAATCCCACGGACAGAGGAGCCTGATAGGCTACAGTCCATGGGGTCGCAAAGAGTCGGACACGACTGAGCTACTTCACTTTCACTTTGTCGCAAAGAGTCGGACATGACTGAACTACTTCACTTTCACTTTCAAGGCCTAATTGGCTTGAAGTAGGGAAGGCAACAATTTTTTAAATGTCATTTTGGGTAAGAGTGCATATTGCTGTAAATAATGTAGTGATAGTTATCCAAATATAATGTTGTTTGGATAAATTTATTATTCTGTTAAAGGGTAAAAGTGGATAAGTAGGAAAATCCCTGCTACAACTACTGTGCTTGAGTGGAGTAGGGCTGAAATGGGAGTAGGGACTTCTGTTGCTGAGGAAAGTCAAGAGTGGAGGGTGAATAGGGCGGATTTTCCAGTTGCAGCCAGTGCAAGTCCTATTAGAGGTAGATTTGAGTAAGTGATTTAGGTTAAGCATCAAGATTTGTTGTATGTCTCATGGGTTTAAGTTAAATAGAAATTATACTACTGATATAATCCAATGTCTCCAGTGTGATTATATAAAATTGTTTGAAGAGCAGCTATATTTGCGTCTGCTTATCCATATCATCACCTGGTAAGTAGGAAAGATATAATTCTGACTCCTTTTCACCTGATGAAAAGTTGTGAAAGATTGTTTTCAGTGACAAGAATTAGTATTGTGATAAGAAAAAGTAGTATTTAAATATCATATTGAAAATTCCTTAACTGGTCATGTGAGAAATAATTCTAATGGAACAAATATTATTGAGAAATAGTCTAATTTGAAGCTAAGTGATGATTTAAGGGTTCTGCTGCTGCTGCTAAGTCACTTCAGTCGTGTCCGACTCTGTGTGACCCCATAGACGGCAGCCCACCAGGCTCCCCCATCCCTGGGATTCTCCAGGCAAGAATACTGGAGTGGGTTGCCATTTCCTTCTCCAATGCATNACTCTTGCCATCTCTTGTTTGACCACTTCCAATTTGCCTTGATTCATGGACCTGACATTCCAGGTTCCTATGCAATATTGCTCTTTACAGCATCGGACCTTGTTTCTATCACCAGTCACATCCACAGCTGGGTATTGTTTTTGCTTTGGCTCCATCCCTTCATTCTTTCTGGAGTTATTTCTCCACTGATCTCCAGTAGCATATTGGGCACCTACTGACCTGGGGAGTTCCTTGTTCAGTATCCTATTATTTTGCCATCTCATACTGTTCATGGGGTTCTCAAGGCAAGAATACTGAAGTGGTTTGCCAATCCCTTCTCCAGTGGACCACATTCTGTCAGACCTCTCCACCATGATCCGCCTGTCCTGGGTTGCCCCACAGGCATGTCTTAGTTTCACTGAGTTAGGCAAGGCTGTGGTCCTAGTGTGATTAGATTGACTAGTTTTCTGTGAGTATGGTTTCAGTGTGTCTGCCCTCTGATGCCCTCTTGCAACACCTACCATCTTACTTGGGTTTCTCTTACCTTGGGCGTGGTGTATCTCTTCACGGCTGCTCCAGCAAAGTGCAAAGTAATGTCTCTGAAGGTTCCTCTAATTCTTGGAACTCTGAGGGAACTCTTCTCCAACCCTGTACTGAACCGCTTGAATCCCAGAGGCATTTGACGCCCCAGAGTGGAGAGAATTGATATCTCTGCCCAGTTTCTCATCTGATAAGGCAACTACCTCCAGTAATAAACAAACACTGATAAAAATCACCTACCTAAACTTACTGAAAAAAAAAATTAATTTCCCTATCACCCTTCCCATCTTATTTTCTCTCCACAAAATGGGTAGATTCTTCTAGGGTCATCAAGTTGCTTTTTTATCACATGTGTGTAAAGCATCATCTAGAATACGAAGTAGTTGTTGAGAGCCAAGAAAAATCAAGTCTTTTATCTTGTTCTTAACTAATCTCTGAGAGCCTCAGTGTTCTATTTGTAAACTAGGGATCATGACATTACCTCCTTCTGGAGTTTTTTATTAAGTGAACAAAATGTAAAGTGATAAGCACATTGCTGCTATGTCGATTCAGTCGTGTCTGACTCTATTCGACCCCATAGACGGCAGCCCACCAGGCTCCGCCATCCCTGGGATTCTCCAGGCAAGAACACTGGAGTGGGTTGCCATTTCCTTCTCCAATGTATTAAAGTGAAAAGTGAAAGTGATGTCGCTCAGTCATGTCCGACTCTTTGCGACCCCATGGACTGTAGCTTACCAGGCTCCTTCATCCATGGGATTTTCCAGGTAAGAGTACTGGAGTGGGTTGCCATTGCTTTCTCCAAAGCACATTGCCAGGCACCAAATAAATAGTTCATAAGTGTTATTTCTAAATGCTGGCTGTAACTCAGATATATGGGTAAAGAGGCCAAATACATTTGTTTCATAAGGTGGAGTTTTTATTTTAAAACGTCACCTGGGAACTTCCCTGGTGCTCCAGGTGGTCTGTGCTCCCAATTTAGGGGGTGCAGTTTCAATCCCTAGTCAGGGAACTAGATCCCACTGAGAGTTCACATGCTGCAACTCAAATATACCAAGTACCGCAACTAAAGTTCCTACATGCTGCAACTGAAAAGTGTGGGGAAAAGATCCTGCATGCAGCAGGAAAGAACGGAGATCCTGTGTGCCACAACTAAGACATGGCCCAGCTACATAAATAAATATTTTTTTAAAATTACCAAAAATTGCAACAACTTAAAAATAACTTAAGTCTCTTGAGGTAGGGATTTTCCTCTACTTTTGTAATTAGAGCCTAGGCCCTATGCAGCCCTCTGCCTGGCTGTTGCTGAGGCAGCCTTACCCTGCACCCCATTACTAGACAACGGTTACTGTGAGAGCACCAACGGTTGCGCAGCCATTGGTCTGTGTGACAATGGGCCCTTCCCCCAAGTGAGTAATTGTCAGTAAGCGACCGTTAGTGGTCTTGCTCAGCCATTGATTGGCGCTGTAGCAGGCCCCTCCCACAAGCAACCAACTGTCAGTGAGCCACTGTTAGTGGGCCTGTTCAGCCAACCCGTGGACCAAGTGGAGGTTGTCAGGAGGAGAGCGAAGTGAGAGGCAAATTTCAGCCTTCTACATGGAGCCCTGTGGCTTACCTGGCTTCGGGCCAGTGGGTGAGCTGGGGAGCCCAGGGAACAGGCTGGGGCTGTGTCCTTTAGAGTTCCAGAGCCCTCGCCAAGGCTGCCCCCTAGGGAACCAGGCCTTGAGGCAGTGGTGACCCTCTCCCCAGTCCGTGTCTCTGTGACCTAATGGCAGCGGCCATCTGCATAGGACACAGCCTATGGGACCTGCCCCCCACTGTACAGCAGCCTGAGGAGCTTGCAGGGCCAGTGGGGTCCTGGGTCCCTGGGTCCCTTAGTGATGATAGCTGATCAGGGTCTGCGGACCAGGCCCTGAGGGAGCCACCAATAAGCTCTGCCTCCTCTTAGCGAGAAACTGGACCTTGGAGGGTGACTTGGGGCCTGTCCCTTTCTTGTCAGAACAGAGAATAACATTTGTTTGGTGGTGGTTAGTAGGAACCTCCTTACCTGACTATAAGCTGACCTCAAGAACAAAGGCTCTGGGACTTCCTTGGCAGCCTAGTGCTTAAGATTTTGCATCGCTATCCTGAGGTTTCCCTGGTGGCTCAGACAGTAAAGCATTTGTCTGCAATACAGGAGACCTGGGTTCTATCCCTGGGTTGGGAAGATCCCCTGGAGAAGGAAATGGCAGCCGACTCCAGAACTCTTGCCTGGAAAATCCCACGGACAGTGGAGCCAGGCAGGCTACAGTCCATGGGGTCGAAAAGTGTTGGACACAACTGAGTGACTTCACTCTTTGTGCAGAGGGTAGGGGTTCAATCCCTGGTCAGGGAGCTAAAATCCCAGATGCCTCCTGGTCAAAAAAACAAAACATAAAACAGAAATAATATTGTAACAAATTCAATACAGACCAAAAAAAAAAAAATTCTTTAAAAAAAAAAAAAGAAGAAGAGGCGGTCCTAAGAGGCAGAGGAATAGGATGGGGAGACCACTTTCTCCCTCACAAATTCATCAAAAGAACATTTAAATGCTGAGTAAATTCCACAAAACAACTTCTGAATGCCGGCAGAGGACATCAGGCACCCAGAAAAGCAGCCCATTGTCTTCAGAAGGAGGTAGGAAAAATATAAAAGAAAAAAAAGAGAGAGAAAAGAGGTAGGGAGAGAGCTCCATCCTGGGAAGGGAGTCTTAAAAAGAGAGAAGTTTCCAAACACCAGGAGACACTCACTGCCGAGTCTGTGGTGCTCCTTGGAAGTACAGTTCAGTTCAGTTCAGTCACTCAGTCGTGTCCTACTCTTTGCAGATGGTGACTGCAGCCATGAAATTAAAAGATGCTTACTCTTTGGAAGAAAAGTTATGACCAACCTAGAGAGCATATTCAAAAGCAGATAC
>SJYX01003233.1:250658-283847 GCA_006410675.1 Oreotragus oreotragus
AAAGACTCTGATGCTGGGAGGGATTGGGGGCAGGAGGAAAAGGGGACGACAGAGGATGAGATGGCTGGATGGGATCACGGACTCAATGGACGTGAGTCTGAGTGAACTCCGGGAGATGGTGATGGATAGGGACACCTGGCGTGCCGCGATTCATGGGGTCACAAAGAGTCTGACATGACTGAGCGACTGAACTGAACTGAAGAAACAAAGAAGACACTACATAGTGATCAAAGGATCAATCAAAGAAGAAGATATAACAATTATAAATATATATGCACCCAACATATGAGCACCGCAACATGTAAGACAAATGCTAACAAGTATGAAAGGGGAAAATAACAATAACACAATAATAGTGGGAGACTTTTACACCCCACTCAACCCTTGGATAGATCAGCTAAACAGAAAATTAACAAGGAAACGCAAACTTTAAATGATACAATAGAGCAGTTAGACCTAATTGATATCTATAGGACATTTCACCCCAAAACAATGAATTTCACCTTTTTCTCAAGTGCACACGGAACCTTTCCAGGATAGACCACATCCTGGGCCATAAATTTAGCCTTGGTAAATTCAAAAAAATTGAAATCATTCCAAGCATCTTTTCTGACCACAATGCACTAAGATTAAATCTCAATTACAGGAGAAAAACTTAAAATTTCCAACATATGGAGGCTGAACAACACGCTGCTGAATAACCAACAAATCACAGAAGAAATCAAAAAAGAAATCAAAATATGCATAGAAATCAATGAAAATGAAAACACAACAACCCAAAACCTGTGGGACACTGTAAAAGCAGTGCTAGGGGGAAAGTTCATAGCAATACAGGCATACCTCAAGGAACAAGAAAAAAGTCAAATAAATAACCTAACTCTGCACCTAAAGCAGCTAGAAAAGGAAGAAATGAAGAACCCCAGGCTTAGTAGAAGGAAAGAAGTCTTAAAAATTAGGGCAGAAATAAATGCAAAAGAAACAAAAGAGACCATAGCAAAAATCAACAAAGCCAAAAGCAGGTTCTTTGAAAGGATAAATAAAAATTGACAAACCATTAGCCAGACTCATCAAGAAACAAAGGGAAAAAAATCAAATCAATAAAATTAGAAATGAAAATGGAGAGATCACAACAGACAACACAGAAATACAAAGAATCATAAGAGACTACTATCAGCAATTATATGCCAATAAATTGGACAACGTGGAAGAAATGGACAAATTCTTAGAAAAAGGGATTCTCCAGGCAAGAATACTGGAGTGGGTTGCCATCTCCTTCTCCAGGGAATCTTCCCGACCCAGGGATCAAACCCAAGTCTCCTGCATTGCAGGATTCTTTACCACTGAACCACCTGGGAAGCCCACATTGGCAAGTACTTGCTAGTAAATTTTTCCTTGTCTTTATCTCTGACCTCTGAAACTCACCACCTACTCTATCAGACTATAGCCCAATGCAGATCATAGTGGAGAATACACAGGCAAGTCTTGTGAAAAGTGCTGCTTCAGCAGGAAGAATGACAGGGAATTATCGATGGCATGGGTGTTTTGGGGAAAACAGAAGTGGACACAGCTGCTGAAGTGGTGAAAGACTGGGGAGTTTCCATACTCGGAACTTGGGGTAACAGGAGGCCGCTGGGCCACTGCCACGAGAGACCCACACACTTCCTCGTGCGCCGCCCCTGCCCAGTGTGGAGCTTCCTGAGCCGTAGGTCACCACCTTGGTCAGCACAAGCCTCACCCCGTCCCTCCCCCTGGGGCAAGGTCCAGCCGTAAAGTTCAAGGAGTCAGAGACAAAGGCTTCAGCAGAGGTGAGCTCAGAGCTGAGCACACAGGTATGTTCTGGGCGGGGGAGGGTATTCGGGGAGAGCCAAGCAGGGGTGAACTGGGGAGGGGAGGGGGGCAGTGAGGGAAGGTGGACATGGAGTGGGGGGTCAGCAGAAACAAAGACACAAGAGGTGGGGGGCCAAAGGGAGGGGTGAGAAAACAGAAAGACCACTCCAANGAGAGCCAAGCAGGGGTGAACTGGGGAGGGGAGGGGGGCAGTGAGGGAAGGTGGACATGGAGTGGGGGGTCAGCAGAAACAAAGACACAAGAGGTGGGGGGCCAAAGGGAGGGGTGAGAAAACAGAAAGACCACTCCAAGGCACACACCACCCAGGGCTGAGACGGGCCAGGTGCAGCCAGCAGGTGGCCGCTGTTCTCCAGGTGCTGGAGATGAGCCGTGGGCAGGAGAGGGTAGGTTTTCTATCTCCCAGCGTGGAGGTCTCACTCGCCACTGAGTTCTCCCTTCTGCCACGGCTTCACTGCCATCGCCTACCTCACCCGCCACCCATCTGGACACTGCAACCAGGATTGTACCAGGAAAGGTTAAATGAGTGGCCAAGCTCAGGTTACAGGACCGCAGGTCTCTTCCACATCTCTCTCCTTAGCAGAGCAGAAGGCAATTTGGGGATAAAAACTGTGGATGAACATTCAGTTAACTATCAAGTTAGGAAGAAAAAGAGGAGGATTTTATTTGAGCTAAATCAAGGATTATAACCCAGGAAGCAGATTCTCAGAAAGCTCTGAGAACTCTTCTACTTGTTAGAAGTCGAACACAGTCATACACATCCTTGACAAAGGGATCATCCATCAAAATAATATATTTTACAAAAAGTTCACCAAAGATACATAGTCCAGGTAAGCACATATAAAGCAAGCTGCACATCACCATGGCCCCTACAGAGCTAGGAAAGAACAGTGATCTATTAAGAGGTTACATTGCTAGCATCAGAAGAAGGGGAAAATGGATCTTTATGGTCCAGCGGGCACTCCCATCTTTGAGGAGCTCTGGTTAATGAGTAATGGAGACACACCTGGCACATTAGGGAGTTGAGGAGAGAGGGAAGAGGCCAAAAAAACACAGAGAGCAATGTCTATGTTTAATTTTTTCTTGTCCTGGTTTGAAATGCAAATTTTATCTCATCATCCCCACCCCCACTTTAATCATTAATCTTTTGATAGAAAGCATTAGGTGAGCCAGCATTTGGTCCCCCAGTACCATGGTGGTTGCTTACCTGCCCTGGATCTATCATGTCCCCCAGTGCCCCATCTTAATACCCCAGTTCTTTCTTACCTTTTAAGGGGTTAAGCTAGTAGAATGCTTGCCACAGGCTGACAGTCAACTCTAAGTGGTACAGTGGGACTTATGTCAATTTTGCTCTGTATGTGCACTGTGTGGAGGGAAGGCAATGGCACCCCACCCCAGTACTCTTGCCTGGAAAATTCAATGGACGGAGTAGCCTGGTGGGCTGCAGTCCATGGGGTCTCTAACAGTCGGACAGTTTCACTTTTCTCTTTCATGCATTGCAGAAGGAAATGGCAACCCACTCCAGTATTCTTGCCTGGAGAATCCCAGGGATGGGGGAGCCTGGTGGGCTGCCGTCTATGGGGTCACACAGAGTCGGACACGACTGAAGTGACTTAGCAGCAGCAGCAGTGCACTGTGTGTGGTCACTATTTTATATCAAATAATAGATATGATCAATAGCCATTCGAGCATCATTATTTTAGGTGGAGTCTTGAACACACACAGAGGCACAAGGCTTCCCTGATGGCTCAGCAGGTAAAGAATCTGCCTGAAATGCAGGAGACGCAGGAGACGCAGGTTCGATGCCTGGGTCAGAAAGATCCCCTGGAGAAGGAAATAGCAACCCACTTCAGTATTCTTGCCTGGAAAATCCCAAGGACAGAGGAGCCTGGCGGGCTGAAGTCCATGGGGTCACAAAGAATTGGACACAACTGAGTGACTAACCACACACATGTCTATTGAAACTATTTTTTATCAGGTCTAACCCATATTTATGAGGTGGGGTCAAAATTTCCCCTTTTTGTTGCCTAATCTGCCTCTCTTCTTTAGTGGTGATTTCTTGCGCCTGTAGAAATAAATTTTTCATTGAGTCTGCAGGGTTAACAGAGAGCAGTGGACATTCTGGAGGCTGGACAGGATGAATATGTAAAGCTGCCCATTTGGCTGCAACATCAGCAAGTTGATTTCCTCCAGCCTCCACAGTGCCAACTTTGAAAGGCTCTGTTGTTTTCATAATTGCTGTTTTGGCAGTTGTGTCATGATTAATCCATTTATCCATTAATCCATTATCATGCAGTCCAATGGGGTCACAAAGTGTTAGACACAACTGAGCGACTGAGCTGAACTGATCCTGATTAATGGCTCTTCAACCTGTTTTCTATTTTTTGTGTAAGATGTTGTGATGAGGTTTAAAACCTCGTTGCTTTCATAGCATTCCAAAGTTGTGTGCCACTCAAAAAGCATACTGAACATCAGTATGAATATTTGTTACCTGGTCTTTAGCTAGCTGACAAGCTAGAGTTAAGGCAGTTAATTTGGCTTGTGGTGCTGACTCTGTTTCTGGTAAATAAAAGTTTTCAATTATGCCCATTGTGGATCTTGTTGCATATCCGGCTTGATAATGTCCCATTCGTCCCATAAGTAGGAGCTATCTGTAAATTAGATCAGCCTTATCAATAGGGGCTTCTTATAAGTCATTCCTGGGAGCAAGAAGATAAACCGTTAACAAGATGTGATCATAGTTGCTTTCTTCCTGTGGTTCTGGAAGCAAAGTTGCAAGGTTAATGCTATTACATCAAATCAAGGTAGTATTGGGAAGAGAAAGCAACAACTTCTTAAAAAGTTAGCTGGCTTACAGAATTGTGCTGAGGGTGGCAGGAGTTTAGAAGAGACTCAACAGAATGTGGGACCTGAGCAGTTAAAGGAGGCCCTATTACTACGTCTTCAGCAGGCTTACATGAGAGAGCTGTTTCTAAAATAACCCTCATACAAGGTGGAAGTCCTTTCGCTACCGAGTCTAACTTATTTAAGGAGCAGAAAATCTCCCTACAGGCACTTTTGAAAAGCATCAGATTAAGACCATAACCGTCTATAAATAACAGAAGACTTGAAAAGCATGGGTAAAGACCCGATCACAATGCAACTGTCAGGGCAATTTGTTGTGACATACAACATTTCAAGACGATAACTAAAAATATGAGTGACGGCATACCAGGATGTTTCAAATTTTAGGAACTTTATATAATTTCTAGAACTTTTATATTAATAATATTTACCTATAAAATAGAGCTTTAGAAGATTTTTTGTTACTCATCTGACAATGTTTCCCATGCAATTTAATATAACAAATAAAGCAAGTTATTTTAATATCCCTCTTTGAGATGTTCAGGAGCCCTCTGAAGCATCCCAAAGTTAGCTAGCAGTCAAAAGAATTTCATTTAAAGTTTGATTTGAGAAAGTTTGTCAAAGATATCAGAGTTTGACCAAGTAGGATCATAAGTAACTGTTAAACAATGTTCATAAAACTATTAATAAAATGACAACAAAAGATTTCAAAGGCAAGTGTAGGAAGTTACTGGTAAAGAAACTTTGTAATCTCTTACCAAAAGCAGAAGCAGATCAATATTTCAAAACAAAACTTTGTCCTCACAACAGAGAAAAAAGGTCTATTTTATATCATTTCATCTTTAATATTAAAATTCATTTGTTTAATTAAATCTAATCTTAGTCTTAACCATTCCTAAAACTCTTTGCTGAAGGTTCCCTTTTAAAAATTAATTTCTAGAAATATATGCCATTTCACAGTCTTTCAATAAAGCACAAAATATATTTATTAACAGTTTCAAACACTAAGTCTCTCTGGAATAAGAGGTCAAAAGTAAGTAAAAATAAACTTCTTTAGCAATTAATGTTACAGTATTTTATCTTATTAACAATGATCTACATACTTCCCTGGTTGTCCAGTGGCTAGGACTCCATGCTCCCAATACAGGAGGCCCAAGTTTGATTCCTGATCAAGGGAACTAGATCTCACAAGCTGCAACTAAAGACCCCACATGCCATAACTAAAAACCAGTATAGCCAAATAAATAATTTTTTTAATGATCTAGACATTCCAAGAATTTTTATCATTTAACTTAGCAGAATCCTGAAGTTTCAAGTCATCAGAAGTCTGGACAAGTTGTTCTTAGGATCAGTTCAGTTCAGTTGCTCAGTCGTGTCCTACTCTTTTTGACCCCATGAATCACAGCACGCCAGGCCTCCCTGTCCATCACCAACTCCCGGCTCTTTCACCCAAACTCATGTGCATCGAGTCAGTGATGCCATCCAGCCATCTCATCCTCTGTCGTCCCCTTCTCCTCCTGCCCCCAATCCCTCCCAGCATCAGGGAGGGATCTAAAGTTACATTTAGAATGTTACATTTTCCAATGAGTCAACTCTTCACATGAGGTGGCCAAAGTATTGGAGTTTCAGCCTCAGCATCAGTCCTTCCAATGAACACCCAGGACTAGTCTCCTTTAGAATGGACTGGTTGGATCTCCTTGCAGTCCAAGGGACTCTCAAGAGTCTTCTCCAGCACCATAGTTCAAAAGCATCAATTCTTCGGCTCTCAGCTTTCTTTATAGTCCAACTGTCACATCCATACATGACCACTGGAAAAACCATAGCCTTGACTAGACGGACCTTAGTCGGCAAAGTAATGTCTCTGCTTTTTAATATGCTATCTAGGTTGGTCATAACTTTTCTTCCAAGGAGTAAGCGTCTTTTAATTTCATGGCTGCAGTCACCATTTGCAGTGATTTTGGAGCCCAAAAAACTAAAGTCTGACACTGTTTCCACTGTTTCCCCATCTATTTCCATGAAGTGATGGGACCAGATGCCATGANAATATGCTATCTAGGTTGGTCATAACTTTTCTTCCAAGGAGTAAGCGTCTTTTAATTTCATGGCTGCAGTCACCATTTGCAGTGATTTTGGAGCCCAAAAAACTAAAGTCTGACACTGTTTCCACTGTTTCCCCATCTATTTCCATGAAGTGATGGGACCAGATGCCATGATCTTAGCTTTCTGAATGTTGAGCTTTTTTTTTTTTTTTCAATATTTATGTGACTTTATTCCTCATTCCCTCTGCAGCAAATAAATATTTAGAGCATATACTATATGCAAAGAATTGTCATAGATATTCTGGAAAATAATGAAATCACCAATAACACATTTCCTTCCTCTCAGAAAAACTAAACACATATAAAAAAACAACATTCTGACAAGGCATAAAACTGCTGGAAACCAAAAAAAAAAAAAAAAAAACCAACATTCCTTCTGTTTTCCTGACATTTTTCACTTTTTCTCTTAGGTACTTCTTTTTTTTTTTTTTTGTATTTATTTATTTTTTTACACAAACTCCCAAACATGAACCCCCCTCCCACCTCCCACCCCACATCAACACTCTCCGACCTGAATCACAGCAGGATCCTCTATGATCCGCCTCCCAGAATACTGGAAATAAAAGCAAATATAAACAAATGGGATCTAATTAAAATTAAAAGCTTCTGCACAACAAAGGAAACTATAAGCAAGGTGAAAAGACAGCCCTCTGAATGGGAGAAAATAATAGCAAATGAAGCAACTGACAAACAACTAATCTCAAAAATACACAAGCAACTTATACAGCTCAATTCCAGAAAAATAAACGACCCAATCAAAAAATGTATGTTGAGCTTTAAGCCAACTTTTTCCCTCTCCTCTTTCACTTTCATCAAGAGTGTTCTTAGGTAGACACACCATAAAACATAGTATTTTCAGAAAGTTTACCCAAAAGGCTTTATCCCCTTATCTCTCTTCTATTACTTATGAAAATATCATCATACCATTAATTGTCTCATTACAAATTTTGGAACAGAAATAATATGAGTTTATCGATTTTTAGTAAACCAAGGTACAATGAAAGTATTATACTTAATGGTGAGACTCTAAAGACATGTCTGTATTAATTAAACTACCAATTTAAACTGGTTTTTAGTCATTAAAAGTTAATCCTGTATCACATGATCCTTTAAGAAGTGGGCTAAAGTTACATTTAGAAATATTTGATTTGTAAGCACTTACCTTTAAGTCAAATAGAGCTCTTTTACAAATTAATTTTGATAACACTATACAGAGGTAGGGACATACCATGTTTATAATGTACACACAGAGAAATATATCCAGACAGACACAGATAGAGATGTCATAAGTTTCCTACTTGAGTTTTTTAAAGCCTCTTTCCTTTTTCTTTTCTCCTTTCAGTTTTAAGGTCTACTAATTGAGCTAAGGCTGTGGTCTCATGTTTCAAGGACATAGTATGAGTTATAACTTCCTTCAAGCATCCTCTGAGGAATATTTTTATTCTCTCAGGGTCAGAATTTTGAAAAGGTCTTTTATCAAGCTGGCTTTTTCTAGAATGTCCACAAAGCTCCATCCTGGCCATTTAAGAGTGAAGATTAGTACCTGCAAGCACCAGCTTTGTTCCAATTACATGAATTCATGCTGCCTCTGCGTCTAGCTGCCCAACGAGTTATCCCAGGTCGGTCTGACTCTCTTACATGTCTTGGTTCCTCCCTCTGACAGTCTAAAACTGTCCTGGGTGCTTGGAACTTGAAATGATCAGCCTTTGTTATGCCTGCCCAGCAAGCAGGATTTTTTTAATGATTATACTGAGACTCTCTGTGGGCTCACTACACATCACGAGGATAGATCCTCAAACACTTCCACTAGGTTCTCAGTGACCTGGAAGCACCTTGTGGCCGGAAGGAGCAGATGTCCTTTTCTCTTTGGAGTTGAGCAGGCTTGGTCTTCATTTCACTGGCAAACAAGTTTGTTCTGACCATATATACATAATCTTTCCAATTTAAGCCAAATCTTTAAGAAGGATAGCCAACCTGGCTCATGCCAAAGCTTCCCCTGGGTCCCCACCTAAGAATATCCCCCAGGTCTCCTGCCTAGGAAACGTACAGTTACCCACTTTAGGACTCCAAGAAAAACAGAGAAGTCCCAAGAAAAACAGCTTGAGGGACTGCCCTGGTGGCCAGGTGGTTAAGACTCTGTGCCTCCAATGTAAGGGGCACAGGTTTGATCTATAGTCAGGGAATTAAAATCGCACATGCTGCATAGCACAGCCAAGAAAAGTTTTTTCTTAAAGAAAGAGAGTGAAAAATAGGTCCAGTAAAATTCAGGACATCATTTAAAGCAATGATGTCTGGATATCAGGAGACCTCACCAAAGCACCTGAAGAAAACCCAAAATGGGGTGAGACTCAAAGAGCCTGTGCTGGCACCAAGCTTCAGTGTACGGGGTCCCCAGGTGCCTCTGATAGACTGCCAACTGTGCCAAGGAAATGCCGATGAAAATTCAATTAACTGCCAAGTTAAGAAGAAAAAGGGGGGACTTGAATTGAGTTAAACAGAGGATTATAACCCTGGAAGCAGATTCTCAGAAAGCTCTGAGAAGAGTTCCATTTGTTGGAACTTGAAGGCATGATCTTATACGTTTTCAAGACAAAGGGATCATACATCAAAATAATATATTGATATTTTACATTAAGTTCACCAAAGATACATAGTCCAGGTAAGCACATATAAAGCAAGCTACAAGCCACCATGGCCCCTACAGAGCTGGGAAAGAAGAGTGATCTTCTAAGAGGTTACGTTGCTGGCATCAGAAGAAGGGGGGAAAATGGATCTTTACTGTCCAGCGGGCACCCCCATCTTTGAGGAGCTCTGGTTAATGCATACTGCAGACACACACGGCATGTTAGGGAGTAGGGGAGGGAAGAGGCCTGAACAAACACAGAGAGGAAATTCTATGTTTAATTTTTTTCTTGTCCTGCCTTAAAATATAAATTTAATTTCATCAGAGGTTAAGACGAAAGGGGCTTGGATACCAAAAAGACATGGAGGAGCATAAATGCATATTACCAGGCCAAAGAGGCTAGTCTGAAAGGGCTGCCTGCAGTATCACCCTGACGGCATGACATTCTGAAAAAGGCAAAACTATGGAGACAGTAAAGAGATCAGTGGTCAGGGAAGGAAGTGAAGGGTGAAGAGCTGGAGTAGAGAGAATGTTGAGGGCCCTGAAACTGCTCTGTATGGTCCATAAAGATGGATGCAAGTCTTTACACATTTCTCAAAACCCACAGCATGTACAGCACCCAGAGTGAATCCTCATGTAAATTACTGGATGACAATGATGTAGAGCCACAGACTGTAGCAAGGGTACCACTCTGGTGTGGGATGCTGTTAGCGAGTCAGGCTATGTGAGGGGGGAGAGGAGACAGGAGGCGTATAGGATCTCTCTGTACATCTCTCTCAATTTTGCTATGAACTTAGAAAGTTTCTAAGTCGAGTCTAGTTTAAAAAAGAAACTAGGCTGGACCAAAACTTAATAGTAGAACAAGAACTCACTGCTTATCTTTCTGCTCTGGATTCACTTAGCAACCCTGAGAGCTTCCCCACCCCTTCAGGCTGGAGAGGAGATCACATGAGTCCCCGAAACTCCCCACCAGGGATGGGAGGTCAAGACTGTAGTGTCAGCTCCAGAGGGTGAGCCATGAGACCCTGACCACAGTCTCCCCTCACAATGGAAGGGAAAAGGACATCATCTCGAATTGCCCCCTGGGATGATGACATCCTGAGGTGCCCTCCTCATGGCCTTGGCCTGAGGTCACCAAGTGGTCACAACTGTGGGGCATCAGTGAAGAGGCCAAAGAAGCTCGGCAGGACCAGCCACCCCATTCTCCCCTTCACCTGTGTGGGCACAGGTCTACAACGGAACCAGCTGAATCACTCTACATGACTCATAAGTTTAAACATTCTGACACCAGAGAGTGTATCCTCATGTTGTTCAGTCGTGTCTGACTCTGCGACCCCATGGACTGCAGCACGCCGGCTTCCCTGTCCTTCGCCATCTCCCAGAGCTTGCTCAAACTCATGTCCACTGAGTCAGTGATGCCATCCAACCATCTCATCCTCTGTCGTCCCCTTCTCCTCCTGCCCTCAGTCTTTCCCAGCTTCAGGGTCTTTTCCAATGAGTCAGCTCTTTGCATGAGATGGCTAAAGTATTGGAGCTTCAGCTTCAGCATCAGTCCTTCCAATGAATATTCAGGGTTGATTTCCCTTTAGGACGGACAGGTTTGATCTTGATGTCCAAGGGACTCTCAAGAGTCTTCTCCAGAACCACAGTGCAAAAGTATCAGTTCTTCGGCACTCAGCCATCTCTGTGGTTTAACTCTCACATTCTTCATGACTACTGGAAAAAAAGATGACTAGCTTGCATTTCTCAAGTGCTTCCTAGAAAGTAGGCTTTGTGCTAAACACTTTATCCTTATTGTCCAACTGATTTTTCCTAACAATTCCATAAGTAGGTACTTGCATTGTTATTTTCCATTTCACTGTTGTGAGAATGGAGGCCCAGAGAGTTTAAGCAAGCTGCCCAAGGCCACACAGCTGGTCCTAACGGTAGCGTGTATTAGCACTAGAACCGTCGACTCTTTGAACTTCCACACTACATTTCAAATTTCATATCCGTATAAAAAACATTGCGTTGTATCAAAAACACTGTTTTGACACAACACAGTTTTGCTGCCAACACCCATGGCACAGCCAGCACGCTGTAGCATTTTGGGGGAGAGGCACTGTGAATATCTCAGTGACCTAAAGCTGGAGAGATAGCGCTTCTGCCCCGCAGAGATAAGGCACAGAGGAGGGGAAAAGGAGTCTGCACATGTTAAGAGTATCCTTGGGACTAAAAGAGTTTACAGACCAGGGAGGTTACAGACCAGGGAGCAGAGAGCAGAATTCAAATCGGAGGACTGCAAGCCAGGCGGTGAGTCCGTGGGAAATCATAAGGTCAAGGGCCAGGGTAATCCAAGACCCGACCTGGGGGACACTCACTTCCTCCCACAAAACTGCCAAGCTCATCTCCTCTGCTGCATTCCAGAGCCATGGGGCGGGAGGCCCTGGCCCTCGGCTGGGCGGGCGCTGCCATCCTGGTGTTGCAGATGCTGGCGGCGGCAGAGGGCGCCCCGCGGACCCCTGGCGACAAGGGCAGGGTATTTGCGGACCTGAGTGCCCAAGAGCTCAAGGCCGTGCACAGCTTCCTCTGGTCCCAGAAGGAGCTGAGGCTGGAGCCGTCCACCACGCTGACCGTGGCCAAGAACTCCGTGTTCCTCATTGAGATGCTGCTGCCCAAGAAGCAACACGTGCTCAAGTTTCTGGATAAAGGCCACCGGCCTCCCGTTCGGGAGGCGCGAGCCGTCATCTTCTTCGGAGCCCAGGAGCAGCCCAACATCACCGAATTTGCCGTGGGGCCGCTGCCAAGGCCCCGTTACCTGCGACACCTGCCGCCTAGGCCCAGGCACCAGGCCTCCTGGGCCTCCAGGCCCATCTCCAAGGCAGAGTACGCCCTTCTGAGTCAGACCCTGGAGGAGGCCACCAAGCCCCTGAGCGCGTTTTTCCGGCGCACCGCGGGCGCTGTGTTCGGAAACTGCTCCCAGCAGTGCCTGACTTTCACCGACGTGGCGCCCCGGGGCGTGGCCTCTGGCCAGCGCCGCTCTTGGTTCATCCTGCAGCGGCAAATCGAAGGCTACTTCCTGCACCCCACTGGGGTGGAGCTCCTGCTGGACCACGGAAGCCCGAACCCCCGGGACTGGACGGTGGAGCGGGTCTGGTACAATGGGAGGTTCTACCAGAGCCCCGAGGAGCTGGCTCAGAAGTACGACGACGGAGAGGTGGAGGCGGTGGTCTTGGAGGACCCGCTCGCCAAGGGCAAGGACAGAGCCAACCTGCCTGAGGCGGCCCTCTTCTCCTCCTACCAGTTACGCGGGGACTTGGGCGTCTCCCAGAGCGGCCCCCGCCTGGTGCAGCCCCAGGGCGCGCGCTACAGCCTGGCCGGCCACACAGTGCGCTACGCCGGCTGGAGCTTCTCCTTCCGCCTGCGCTCATCCTCGGGGCTGCAGGTCCTGGACGTGCGCTTCGGCGGTGAGCGCATAGCCTACGAGGTGAGCGTGCAGGAGGCTGCGGCGCTGTACGGAGGACACACGCCGGCCGGCATGCAGACCAAGTACATGGACGTGGGCTGGGGCTTGGGCAGCGTCACTCACGAGCTGGCCCCTGGCATCGATTGCCCGGAGACGGCCACCTTCGTGGACGCCCTCCACTACTACGACGACGACGGCCCCGTCCTCTACCCCCGGGCCCTCTGTCTCTTCGAGATGCCCACGGGGGTGCCCATCCGGCGGCACTTTAACTCCAACTTCAGCGGTGGCTTCAACTTCTATGCGGGGCTCCAGGGTCAGGCACTGGTGCTAAGGACCACGTCGACGGTCTACAACTATGACTACATCTGGGATTTCATCTTCTACCCCAACGGCGTGATGGAGGCCAAGATGCACGCCACCGGCTACATCCATGCCACCTTCTACACCCCCGAGGGGCTGCGCCACGGGACCCGCCTGCACACGCACCTCATGGGCAACATGCACGCCCACCTCCTGCATTACCGCGTAGACCTGGATGTGGCAGGTAGGACCCGGGCTTGGGACCACCCCCCTGGCCAAATGTTTGCATCCCCACGGTAACTCACACTCCTGGGAGATGATGGTGCCGAGTCTCCCGTGGAGACATAATGTCAGGAAAGTTTACCCAGCCTGGAGGTGTAGGGCCTGCAGAAACCTGTGTGCCCCTGCAAAATGGTGACGTAAACAGTGCCAGGGGCTGCTCCTGCACTGACCCCTTTGGAGGATGGACCCTGTGCAAAGGTGTGCATGCGGCGGGGGAGGGGATAATGCCTAGGTGTAAGACACATCCCTGGAGCTTTGAGTGGATGCAGTGTCATTGGGAATACTCCTTGTGTCTCTTGAATTAGTGGTGTCACCACAAAAGATTGGAGAATCTTTTCTCCAATGGAGTGGGAACAGCAACCCACTGCAGTATTCTTGCCTGGAGAATCCCATGGACAGAGAAGCCTGGCGGGCTACAGCCCATGGGGTCGCAAAGAGTTGGACACAACTGAGTGACTGAGCATGCGTGCCTTAAAAGATGGCATGGGTGTAATGACAGGATTTGGCCTGATATCAAGTGCCATGTTAGAACAGGCCCCCAGGAGCAGCTGGGCAGCTTCTCCTGCTCCCCCTTGTCTGCTCCTGACCCAGAGGGCATTGACATGCGCGCCCCCCCCCCACCCTGGGGAAAGGCCAGCCGCCTGTCTCTGGGACCACAGCTGCAGCAAACAGGCTCGGACGCCGCTCTCAAGAGGAACTACCCACGGTCACGGTGGAGTCACTGCTGCTGCTGTGCCAGCTCTGAGCTGCCGTCTAGTTCCTCAGGCCCTTCCCGCCACCGCCATCTGGCTCAGTGCCTGTCCCCAACATCCCCTTCAGTCCATGGTCTGCTGCTGGGTGTGGTCCCGGATTGAGGGCCCAAGGGGGAATGAGGAGGCTTCAGTTCCAGGTTCTTGACTCCGACTCCTTCCGTGTACCCGCAGGCACCAAGAATAGCTTCCAGACCCTGCAGATGAAGCTGGAAAACATCACAAACCCCTGGAGCCCAGGACACCGCCTGGTTCAGCCGGTTCTCCAGCAGATGCGGTATTCTCGGGAGCGCCAGGCGGCCTTCCGCTTCGGACAGACTCTGCCCAAATACCTGCTTTTTACTAGCCCTGAGCGGAACCCCTGGGGCCACCAGCGCAGCTACCGAGTGCAGATCCACTCCATGGCCGACCAAGTGCTGCCCCGAGGCTGGCAAGAGGAAAAGGCTGTCACCTGGGCCAGGTGAGGAAGGCCCAGGAGGCTGGCAAGGACTAGAGGCTCCCCTCTGTGTCTCTGTGTTCCCCTGTGTCCGTGTGTGTCTGTGTTTCTGTCCGTGAGATTCTGAATCTATCCAGTGCTATATCTGGGTGTGTGCACATGTGTGTGTGTGTGTGTGTGTGTGTGTGTGTGTGTGTGTGCGTGCATGTTCCTGGGTGTATGACTCTGTGTTTGGGGATGGAGGGTGCAGAGCCCCTGTGGAGCCCCGGAGCCTCCACTGACAGTGAGTCTGGCTAACTCCCAGGGGATGATCCTGCATATAGGGGAAGGCAGTAACTTTCTCCCTTCATTGACCCTGACGATGTTCCCTGGGAGGGGCTGGGAGGCCCCCAACACCCAGAGTCACGCGGCTTCTCTGCCTGGACAGGTACCCCCTGGCAGTGACCAAATACCGGGAGTCAGAGAGATACAGCAGCAGCATCTACAACCAGAACGACCCCTGGGACCCACCTGTTGTCTTTGAGGAGTTTCTCCGCAACAATGAGAACATTGAAGACGAGGTACCAGCTCTGCCTTTTTCCAGCCCCACCCTGAGACAGATCCCTGTCCAGTCTCAGGATCCCTGCCAGGTCCCAGGTCCCCTGTCCAGTCCCAGGATCCCTGTCCAGTCCCAGGATTCCTGCCAGGTCCCAGGACCCCTGTCCAGTCCCAGGATCCCTGTCCAGTCCCAGGATCCCTGCCAAGTCCCAGGAGGGCAAGAACCCGCTTCCTGGGTGGAAAGCCAGCTCTGGGTTCACCAGATTTGCCCTTCCTTATGCCCGGGGCTTGGGTGCAGACCGCCCCTCCCCCTCTGAGCCTCCCCAGCACAGCCTGCCCCTCTCTCCCCCAGGACCTGGTGGCCTGGGTCACAGTCGGCTTCCTGCACATCCCCCACGCGGAGGACATCCCCAACACGACCACGCCCGGCAACTCCGTGGGCTTTCTACTCCGACCCTTCAACTTCTTCCCAGAGGACCCGTCCCTGGCGTCCAGAGACCTCATAATCGTGCGACCTCTGGAAAATGGCTCCACCTACACCCAGAGCTGGATGCCTGAGGAAGAGGGGGACTGCTTGAAGCCACCCTCTTTCAGCTACAAGGGAACCTACAGGCTTGTGTGAAGGCCCCTGCCCCCTACTGAGTCTCACCTGAAGCCCAAGCGCCCCACCTCCTCCAGGGATAGACAATAAACCCCTCTGGGGCAGCTTCCTGGGGGAGGCACAGTGGATGAGGCCACACCCCAGGCCGGGCATGTGGGACACACACAGATGAGAAACCCAAGGCCTTGGTCTCCACCCCAGAGAAGACCTGCATGGCTATGGCAAATGACAGTCACCGAAATACTAGGTTGGCCTGTGAGATCAGTATAAGGAATCTGAGGCTGATGGCTCCCTCCTGGGAGACTAGGGGTCACTGATGGGCATGCCAAGTAATGCAAGCACAGGAAGACACTGGAAAAATCCAGTGAAACTGCTGCCTCCTCTACCCTTTGATTTACTGATCCAGCTTCTTGGAGTTATTCTGGAGATCTACCTACAAACCCCGGAAAAATAGATGTACATGGCAGTTTACTGAAGGACTGTTTGTACTGGCAAAGTCTGGGAAAAAACCCAAACCTCCATCTACAGGAGAGAGCCTATAGATCTTAATAAACCTTGCAATGCCCACACAATGCGATTGTAGGTGACTGTGAAAGAAACGTATGTACAGGGATATTCACTGTCCTGATAGGGAAGAGCTTCAGGAAGTGCTCAGAAAACAGGTATAGAACAATAGATGCCATGCTAATCTTTGTATAAGAAAAGAGAGAAATATATGTACTCATAAACACTCTCGAAAGATAACACGTGATTCTAATAAAAGTGGTTACCCGTAGTCTTCATCCATTTGAGTTACTGAAATATTGGGTTGGCCGAAAAGTTTCGAGTTCTTGCGTGACATCGTACAGTACCACGGTCTGGGTGGCTTATCAACAACGAAAGTTTATTGCCTCCAGTTCTGGAGGGTGGAAGTCCAAGATCAGGGTGTCAACAAGGTCAAGTGAGAAGCCCTTTTCTGGGTCAAAGACTTCTGACTTTTCACTGCATACTCCCATGGCAGAGGGCTAAGGGGTCTCCCTGGGGTCTCTTTTATAAGAACGCTAATCCATTCATGAGGTTCCACCCTCATGACTTAAGCACCCCACAAAGGCCCACCTCCCAACACCATCACACTGGGCATCAGGCAGGACACAGACGTCCAAACCACACACTTAAAGAGGTGCGGAGAAATGGGGTGAAAGAGACGGGATGGAGCAGGATTGCTCAGGGGAACCTGTCTATTTTGGGGGTGGGTTTCTTTGAGAGCTTCTTCCTTTTTGGATGAAGAAAGCTTGAGGGGACCCAGGGTGGAGAGGGTGGAGTGATGCTGGGGAGAGGGCAGAGTGATGGGGGCAGGGTCTCCTCTCTCCCTCTGGGTGTTGAGGGAGCCTCTGAGTGTCCCAGCCACAGTGCAGACCCAGACCTGTAGGCTCCCAGGTGCCGTGGCCTCCCACCCCGGTGCTGTTTTGTTTCTCTTTTTTAATCATAAGAATGTATGGTGCTTAGTCACTCAGTCATGTCCAACTCTTTGCTATCTCACGGACTGTAGCCCCCCGGGCTCCTCTGTCCCTGGGGTCCTCCAGGCAAGAATACTGGAGTGGGTTGTCAGTTCCTTCTCCAGGGGATTTCCTGACCCAGGGATTGAACCCACATCTTCTGCATCTCCTGAACTGGCAGGCAGATTCTTTATCACTGAGCCACCTGGAAAGCCCCTACTTAATAAAAGCTAAATTTTAGAAGGAAAATAGGAGGAAGGAAGCGACTCTTATTGCTGATTACTGGGATAGAGCAGCTGGCCAGGATGAACGGAGGTGCCAGATTCACCCCGCCCCCACATCCTAACCTCCTGGTGACTTGTGAATATAGTCACTTTACCCAGCAAAATGAAGGCATTCAGCAGGTGTGATTAAGGTAAGGCTCCTGAGACGGCAAATTCTCTTAGGTTATCCGGGTGGGTTCAATATAATCCCAAGGACTTCTCGACGTAAACCTTCTATATTGCTGTTGGATTGGGGGTGGATTTTTTCCTTAACGAGAGAAGCAGGGGTCAGACAGGAGGCTGGCTCTAAAGTCAGAGGAGGACCAGTAAGCTGGGGAGGGCAGTGGAAAAGGCAAGGAGATGGATTGTCCTTGAGAGCCGCCGTTAGCAACACAGCTGTGTAGACTCTAGACTGTAAGAGAATAAACATGTTGTTTGAAATCACTAAGCTTGTGGTTTATTTATAGCAGCAATAGGAACTAATACAATGGGTGTGGCGTTCCATCTGGGGGACTGTGGGCTAAAGGAAGCTGAGCAAGTGGATCCTCCTCTGCGCCCCACCCTAGTTTTGTGTCCCTGACCTCTGCTCAGAGTTCAGCCACTCGGGCCAGCCCAGTTCCAGGATCTGCCCACAGGGGACCGGGGCACACCGGGGCAGGGGGCCGAGTCCTGGGTCTTTGACTGGTCCTACCTCGGCTACAAAAGCTGTTTTCTCTGTTCATTATTTCACATTAGTAAGAGGATGAGATGGTTAGATGGCATCACTGACTCCATGGGCATGAGTTTGGGTAAACTCTGGGAGTTGGTGATCGACAGGGAAGGTTGCAAAGAGTCGGACAGGACTGAGCAACTGAACTGAATGGAACTGAACTGCCTCCATGGACTTGAACTTGAGCAAACTCCAGGAGACAGTGAAGGACAGGGAAGCCTAGCATGCTGCAGTCCCTTGGGTCGCAAAGAGTCAGCCACGACGGAGCAACTGAACAGCGATAGTAACATTTGGGTGGTGGAACTGCGGACGATTTGTCTTCTGTAATCCTCACAGTGCCTCCACTTTGTGAATTATTTTTTTAAAAAGCCAAAGGAAACCAAAAAACAGCATTTGCTGCCAAGTTTCCATCTTATCAGATGTGGAACCTTGGAATAATAGTGAGACAGAAAGGGCAAAACTAAAGGGGTGCGTCAGCAGCGTTTTTTGGTTTGATTTTTTGTTTTTTTTCTTGCAAGCTTTTATTCAAGGTCACCAATCCACCGTGAGTTTTAGACCTTGTTGAAGGCAGCCACATCCACAGACAGCACACATTCATCAAAAGCAGTGATCTGCTCCTCCAGCATACCTGTTCCAACTTTATCGTCCTCAACTACACACTGTGTGTGAAGTTTTTCAGTTCCACCCCCCCCACCGGAACTGGTTTAGAAGAGCCCCATGCCAAGGCAAGCATTCCTCAGCTCGAATGCTTCTGACGCACTCCTCGAGAGTTGCCCTATCTGTCTCATCACCCCAAGGTTTCACATCTAATAAGATGGAAGACTTGGCAGCAAGCGCTGGTTTTCTTTATCCCTTTCTTTTGACTGGATGTTAAGTATATAGATTCCAACCTTTCCCCCCAAACAGAAGATCATGACTGGTTGAAGGGGCTCAGGTGAGAGCAGGTTAGAAACCAGAGGACAGGGGGCTCCTTTACAGGCCTTTTGTTGTGTGGGGGGGGCTGTTGTCTCCCTACCCACCCTGGGGGCTGCTTGAAGGCCAAAACCCCTCCCTCCTCTGCGTCTTCGCAGCAGGTCTGATCATGTTGTGCATTCGGTGGAACTTCAGTGCTTGTTGAGTGACTAAGTGACCAATAGCCCAGGAAACACACATTCCAGATTATGCCTACTCCCCACATCCTCCTTTCCTCCACCCTGTCGAGTTTTTGTCCCTTGGCCCTAATGATAATCTTGGCCATCCCCTGGCTACGACAGCACTGCCTCCTTTACCTGATGAGAAGGCAAGAAAACCTGACTCTCACCCCCTGAAAATAGCCTCAACCTCCCCAGGGCTGTCGTCACTTTCCACTCTTGCAGCTCCCAGATCCCTGGTGGTCCCTGCAGGCAGCCATTCTCCAATCTCCTCCCCTTCTCATCCCTTCTCAGCATGTCTTTGCTTGCCCCTCCTTGTTCTAAGCATGATGCAAACTCCGAATGTGACAGGCCAGGGATGCAAAGAAGAGGAAAGCTCAGTCCCCACCCTCGAGACATCCACCTATGGCCGTGCTGGGGAGACAAGCAGGCCTTAGAGACGTGCAGCCTGCGGGGTGCTGTCACATGCTATAGTGAGAGCTAGGCTTCTGATGGGCATCTTCTCGTTTTATAAAGACTGGAAGTCTGCTCTGACTCTAGAGCTGCAAATGACCGCCTAAAGTGTCATCCTAGCATGACCTTTGTGAACAGTTGTCAACAGTTCATTGTTTGACCCCGACTCTCAAGTACACGCATCCCTGGGCTAGGAAGGCCAGACCCCCCTGGCAGATGATTTCTCCTTGAACACCATGTACATACTCGGGGCCACTGCACTCATTTCAGGTCTTCTCCAGGTGGGAGGCACTTCACTCTGAAGGACCTGGGTTCAATCCCTGGTCAGGGAACTAAAAAAATTTTTTAAACACTGAAAACATATCAAGTAATCATAATATATGAATCTTACTGGGATCCTAATTTGAGCAAAGAAAATCAAAATGTTTATGAGACAATTAGGAACTTTGAACACCATGGATATTTAATGATATTAAGAAATTACTATTGGCCACTTGATGCAAGGAGCCAATTCACTGGACCTGATGCTAGGAAAGATTGAGGGCAGGAGGAGAAGGAGGATGAAGTGATTGGATGGCATCAGTGACTTAATGGATATGAATCTGAGCAAACTCTGGGAAGCAGTGAAGGACAGGGAAGCCTGATACGCTGCAGTCCATGGGGTCACAAAGAGTCAGACACAACTGAAAGACTGAAAAACAGCAACAAAGAAATTATTATAAATTTTTTAGGAGTGATAACAGTATTGTGATTATGTTTTAGTAAGAATTCCCTATCTTAGTAAAAGGTACTCGTGGGGGGTCAGGCTGCTCACCACTCAATAAGCCAATAAGCGGGCCAGGTTGGTGGAAAAGAAAGTTTGCTTTATTTCAGGTGCTGGCAACTGCAAGGGTGGGTGGTGGACATCTGTCCAAAGGCTGACTCCCCACCCACCCCCACCACCAACAAGCAAGGGGTGAGAAAAGTTTCCAGGCAGAGTCGGGGGTGGGCAACATCCAGAAACAGCACCATTATCTCTAACAGTCATCTTCAGATTGGTCATCAGTGGTCTGCCTAGCATCACCTTGGTTGTTTTAAGACAGTTAATTAATCTTCTGGAGAAGGAATGGCAACCCACTCCAGTATTCTTGCCTGGAGAATCCCAAGGACAGAGGAGCCTGGCAGGCTACAATCCATAGGGTCGCAAGAGTTGGACACAACTGAGCAACTGAAGAGAGAGAGAAAGTGAGTCTTCAGCTCCAGGGTGCACTCGTTTCCATCTCTTTGGGGTCAGTTCTCAGAACTGTGGCAGCTCGAGTCCTGGGTACAGTCTGGTCATCATGGAGTTAACTTCTCCCCTGGGGTTTTGGTATCTTTTGCTTTACATACCAAAATGCTTCACTTATATCACAGTTTTTAACCCTTGAAAGTTTTAACAAAACCAAGAAACAAGAAACAAGTAATGAAAATGTTACACCGGCATTTTCTGATTGGCAAACTTAAGAACATATTTCATAACCTCACAAACTATGCACTTTTTATAGCACAATTTTTCTTCAGTGTACAATATATATGCTTAATAAACCCAAACATCTTTAGTTTCCTTCCTGGTCTTACAAGGAGACAAAAGTAGGTAAATTTAGATTTGTTCGATCTGGAAGTATGAAATGGAGCAGAACCATATGGTCCTTGCCACCCCCCACCGCGTCCTCTGCCTGCTTTTTGCCCTTGGAAAACTTCAGTGAAAGAATAAGTTTAATCAGAGAAGTGAGAAATGCTGAAACAAAGGGAAACAGTCAAAGGAGACTGAATGATAATGATGTAGTCACTAAGCAGCGTCAAGGACCTTTAGCTCTTTCTCAAGGGCTGTGGATAATATTCTGAGCCATATCTTATTGAGCTGTCATATAAATACTAAAACCCCAGGTGGAGAAGTTAACTACAGGACTTCAGCTGCCACAGTTCCAAGAACTGACCCCAAAGAAATGGGAACAAGTGCACCCTGGAACTGAAGATTAACTAACTGTCCTAAAACAACCAAGATGATGCTAGGCAGACCACTGGTGACCACTTTGAAGATGACTGTTACAGATGACTGTGCTGTTTCTGGATGTTGCCCCCCTCGACTCCCTATAAATGCTCTCACCCACTGCTTATAAGTTAAATAAGCAGAGTGACAATATACAGCCTTGATATACCCCTTTCCTAATTTGGAACCAGTCTGTTGTTCCTTGTCCAGTTCTAACTATCATTTCTTGACCTGCATACAGATTTCTCAGGAGGCAGGTAAGGTGGTCTGGTATTCCCATCTCTTGAAGAATTTTCCAGAGTTTGTTTTGATCCCCACAATCAAAGGCTTTGGCATAGTTAATAAAGCAGAAGTAGATTTTTTTCTGGAACTCTCTTGTTTTTGCTTTTTTGATGACCCAACAGATGTTGGCAAATGTGATCTCTGGTTCCTCTGCCTTTTTGAAATTCAGCTTGAACATCTGGAGGTTCATGGTTCACGTACTGTTGAAGCCTGGCTTGGAGAACTTTGAGCATTAATTTGCTAGTGTGTGAGATGAGTGCAATTGTGCAGTAGTTTGAACATTCTTTGGCATTGCCTTTCTTTGAGATTGGAATGAAAACTGACCTTTTCCAGTCTTGTGGCCAATGCTGAGTTTTCCAAATTTGCTGGCATATTGAGTGCAGCACTTTCACAGCATTCTATTTTAGGATTTGAAATAGCTCAACTGGAATTCCATCACCATATATTGTCACCCTGCTTATTTAACTTATATGCAGAGTACATCATGCAAAACACCAGGCTGGATGAAGCACAAGCTGGAATCAAGATTGCCGGAAGAAATATCAATAACCTCAGTATGCAGATGACACCACCTTTATGGCAGAAGACAAAAAAGAACTGAAGAGCCTCTTGATGAAAGTGAAAGAGGAGAGTGAAAAAGCTGGCTTAAAATTCAAACATTCAGAAAACTAAGATCATGGCATCTGGTCCCATCACTTCATGGCAAATAGACAGGGGAACAATAGAAACAGTGAGAGACTTTATTTTGGGGGGCTCCAAAATCACTGCAGATGGTGACTGCAGCCATGAAATTAAAAGACACTTGCTCCTTGGAAGAAAAGCTATTACCAACTTAAGCAGAATATTTAAAAGCAGAGACATTACTTTGTTGATAAAGGTCCGTCTAGTAAAAGCTGTGGCTTTTCCAGTAGTCATGTATGGATGTGAGAGTTGGACTATAAAGAAAGTTGAGCACCAAAAAATTGATGCTTTTGAACTGTGGTGCCGGAGAAGACTCTTGAGAGTCCCTTGGATTGCAAAGAGATCAAACCAGTCAATCCTAAAGGAAATCAGTCCTGAATATTCACTGGAAGGACTGATGCTGAAGCTGAAACTCCAGTGCTTTGGCCACATGATGCGAAGAACTGACTCACTGGAAAAGACCCTGATGCTGGGAAAGATTGAAGACAGGAGGAGAAGGGTATGACAGAGGATGAGATGGTTGGATGGTATCACCTACTCAATGGACATGAGTTTGAGCAAGCTTCAGGAGTTGGTGATGGACAGGGGAGCCTAGCATGCTGCAGTTTATGGGGTCAAAAAGAGTTGGATAAGACTGAGCAACTGAACCTAACTGATTCCCTGCTTGTTGGAGAGGGGAGCGTGTCTACCTTTAGACAGATGTCTGCCTCCCTTTCCCCAAGTTGCCAGCATCTAAAATAAAGCAAACTTTCCTTTCCACCAACCTGGCCTGTTTACTGGCTTTTGAGTGGAGAGTAGCTGGACCCCCAACGCATACCTTTCAGTAACAAGTACTTATATTTTTTTAAGGCCAATTAAATAGAGTTCCTTTACTAATTAACCTCAGAGATATTATCCAAATATGAAAATACATATTGAGACATATAAATATCAGACAAACAGAGATCTCGTTTTCTCTTTTTATATTTCATGAATTAGGCATTGCAATTAAGCTTATCACTTTATGGATAATAATCAGAATAGCCAAATTACACACTCAGTTTTAAAAGGCTTTCCTTTTTTTTTTTTTTTTTTTCTTTTTCCTTAGCTTGAAGTTTTACAATTAACCAAAGGCTAGAGTTCCAGGCAATGTGGACTGTGTTTGTATTTCAAGGACATGATAAGTGTTAACTTCAAGTTTTCTCCTAGGCATATTTTTGGTTTCTCAAGGTCTGAAAAAAGTGTTTTATTAAGTTAGATTTCCCTAACTGCATACGCAAAAAGAACCAGTATTTTGAATTTCAAGACTTTCATCTTAACCAATCTTCTCTGGAGTCTGACGAATACTATAGCCATACATTATCCAAAAAATTATTTCTTTTTTAGTCATAAATTCACAACTAAAAATTTTAATGAGTTGAACCTGAATTCCCCATTTTACATAAGGCAACAAGAGTACCAATTATACAAATGGAAATACACTCACACACCAAACGACAGATCTATCATAAACCCTCTCCAAAGGTTACCAGTAAGGAGTCCCAAACATTTCCCTGACACAAATGGTCCTCAGCGGTAGTCAAATATCAGAAGCAATTGGCAAAATACCCACATGACACCCGGTGCTCACAAATGGTCCTCAACAGTAGTCAGATGTCAGAACCCATTGACAAGAACGCCCAAAAGCGCTTCATGCTCACAAACGGTCCTCAATGGCAGACAGACATCAGAACCATTGGGAAAAGTGCCCAAATAGCAATCAGTGCTCACAAATGATCCTCAACATCAAACACAGGTCAGAACCAACTGGCAAGAATGCCCAAATAGCACTAGCACTCGGAAGTGGGAAGGCTGCCCGTGTGAACACCTGTGGACCTACCCAGTCTTAGAGGCCGGCAGCTCACCCCAAATGCAAGTTTCCATTCCACCAAGAAAAGCGTGATTTGGCAGCCAGTACCAAGCAGGGGAGAAACAGGGAGGATCCTCAAAACAAATAGTTTCAGCAGCTGGTGGGAACGTCCCCCAAATCCCCTACCTGGGGCTGGCTAGCTCCGAGCAGCAGGCTAATACAATATCATAGCCACAGTTTTCCCCTGGAAGACCCAGGAGAGCCAGGTGTCATGAAAGCACAGAAGCCAGCAGTAGCCAGCCCCACGTTGGGCACCAAAATCTGTTACCAAAAGGTATGCTTGGGGAGGTCCGGCTGCTTGCCACTCAAAAGCCAATAAGCAGGCCAAGCTGGTGGAAAGGAAAGTTTGCTTTATTTCAGATGCCAGCAACTGGGGGGAGGCTGGTGGACATCTGTCCAAAGGCCAACTCCCCCCCTCCAACAAGCAGGGGTGAGAGCTTTTGTAGACAGCGTCTGGGGGGGCGGGGTACATGTAGAAACAGCACAATCATCTGTAACAGTCATCGTCAGTTGGTCATCAGTGGTCTGCCTAGCATCGTCTTGGTTGTTTTAGGACAGTTAGTTAATCTTCAGTGCCAGGGTGCACTTGTTCCCATTTCTTTGCAGTCAATTCTCGGAATTGTGGCAGCTCAAGTCCTGGGTGCAGTCTGATCATCATGTAGTTAATTTCTCCACCTGGGGTTTTGGTATCTGTAAGACAGCTCGCAGGATATGGCTCAGAATATTATCTACAATACTTGAGAAAGGATTAACGTCCTTGACTATGCTTAGTGACATCATCATTATTACTTAGTCTCCTTTGACTGTTTTCCTTTGTTTCAGCATTTCTCACTTCTCTGATTAAGCTTATTCTTTGACTAAAGTTTTAGGCAAAAGGCGAGCAGAGGACATGATGGGGGGGGCGAGTGGGCAAGGACCATATATACGGTCCTGCTCCATTTCACTGAGACTTCCCTGGAGGTCCAGTGGTTAAGACTCTGCTTCCATTGCAGGGGGCACAGGTTCGATCCCTGGCCAGGAACTTAAGATCGTGAATGCCGTGTGGTGTGACCAAAAAAAATGTATAGTTAAGAATCCCTTATCTTTTGTAGATAGACTCCAACGTATTTACTAATAAAATGATCTGGATGTTTGTCATTTACTTCAAAATAATCCAGTGGAAGAGATGTGGAAGACTTTGTGGGATATAAATGAAATGAGAGCAAACCACGAGTTGTTGAAGCTAGATGACAGGTTCAAGAGGGTTGGTTTTATTCTTTTCCCTCCTTCTGTATATGCTTGAAAGAGGATGATACATCTTGATAAAAGAAGCAATAGATGAAGAAGACACAACATATGTGCGCCTAGCAAGACTCTCTCCGGTGCGAGACGGAAACAGTGCAGACGTCTCGGAAACTGATAGGTCAAGCAGAAGAAACATAACAGAGATCGAGGTTATCTGAATAATATATTTAATAAGCTCAAACTTATGTGCAAACCTCTAGACTCTGTTTGAAAGTTTCTAAGAGAGGAATTCTTAAAAGCGCTCACTGCAAGAAAAAAAAAACGTTTATAAATATGTGAGGGGATGTATGTTAACTGGGTTTGTTGTGGTGATCATTTTGCAATACATCATATATCAAATCGTTGTGGTGTACACCTAAAACTAACCCAACGTTATATGTCAATTGTATCTCATAAAACGAGTGAAATTTTCAAATAGAAAATAAAGTATATGGCATGAACAAATATGTGACAGGAATATTTCTCCTAGTCTCAACCTCCTACATTCAAGAGCTGAGTCAAGAGAACAAAACACTGCATCGAAGTCATTCAGAAATTACTGTTTTCCTAAAAACAATAATAATAATAACAAAGACCGGGCCAGAGGAAAGAGGGAAAAATCATCATTTTGAAATCTGTGGTGCCGAATAACGGTATTTTATAAGAATACCTACGAAAGCAAGGATACGTGTCAACTTGAAATAGAAGGAGGACTCCGGCTGTCCCTGCGCTTCTTGCCCTCCTTTCGCAGCCGACGCTTTCCAGGCACCGAAGACGGGTTCCTTGGGGGTTCCACGTCTTTGCTCCTTTTTGGAGAAAGCGAGGCGCTTGCCCGGCGCCGCCGCCGGCTGGGCGCTAGGTGGCGCCGCTGCGCTTCTGCGCCCCGAGCGCCCGAGGTCCCCGCAGGAACCGAGCGCCTCTACCGTCCTGCATGCATCATCACTGGGCCCAAACTCAGCGTCCAGACGGGTGCACCTGGGGAGGACTGGGAGGGATGCAAGGCTAAAGACAGAGTGCCAGATGCTGCCTTCCTGTAGGGGGTGTCTTCTCCTAAGCCCAGTATGCTCGTCTTATTCCATACGATTCACTTCTCTGACTTTTTACTGACCCTCCTCGGGGTTCATCTCTCCTCCTCCACGACCTCTAAGAATGTGCCTTGAGCTCCTGTTTCCAAACCTCCTGGGTTGTTTCGGGTCCTCTGGCGGCTCGATTATGAATGCGAAGAGCAAGCAACACGTTTGTCAGAAAGTCGTTCAGTCACCCAGTCGTGTCCGATTCTGTGGATTGCAGCCCGCCAGGCCTCTGTCCCTCACCGTCTCCTGAAGTTTGCCCAAGTTCATGTCCATTGCATCAGTGATGCCATCCAGCCATCTCATCCTCTGATGCAGCATCAGGGACTTTTCCAATGAGTCAGCTGTTCTCATCAGATGACCAAAATACTGGAGCTTCAACTCCAGTATCAGTCCTTCCAAAGAATACTCAGGGCTGAATTCCCTTAAGATTGACTGGTTTGATCTCCTTGCAGTCCAAGAGACTCTCAGGAGTCTTCTCCAGCATCACAGTTCAAAGGCATCAGTTATTCAGCGCTCTGCCTTCTTTACGGTCCAGCTCTCACAACTTTTCATGATCACTGGGAAGACCATAGCCTTGACTATACGGACCTTTGTCAGCAGAGTAATGTCTCTGCTTTTCAACACACTGTCTGGGTTTGTCATAGCTTTCCTGCCAAGAAGCAAACATCTTCTGATTTCATGGCTGCAGTCACCATCTGCAGTGATTTTAGACCCCAAGAGAGGAAATCCGTCCCTACTTCCACCTTGTCCCCCTCTATTTGTCATGAGGAAATGGCACCCCCCTCCAGTGTTCTTTCCTGGAGAATCCCATGGACAGAGGAGCCTGGTAGACTGCGGTTCATGGGGTCGACAAGAGTCAAACTTGACTGAGCAACTGACACAACACACAACGCAATGGGGCCAGATGCCACGATCTTACTTTTAAAATATTTTTAGTTTTAAGCCGGCTCTTTCACTCTCCTCCTTCACCCCCATCAAGAGGCTCTTGAGTTCCTCTTTGCTTTCTGTCATTAGAGTGGCATCATCCCCGTATCTGAGGCTGTTGATGTTTCTCCCACCTATCTTGATTCCAGCTTGTAACTCATCCAGCCCGGCATTTCTCAAGATGTGCTCAGTGTAGAAGTTAAACAAATAGGGTGACAGCAGACAGCCCTGTTGTACTCCTTTCTCAATCTTGAACCAATCAGTTGTTCCATACAGGGTTCTGACTGTTTCTTCTTGACCCACACACAAGTTTCTCAGAAGACAGGTAAGGTGGTCTGGTAATCCCATGTCTTTAAGAGCTTTCCACAGTTTATTATGATCCACACAGTCAAAGGCTTTGGTGCAGTCAATGAAGTAGAGGTAGATGTCTCTCTGGAATTTCCTAGCTTTCTCTGTGATCCAAAGAATGTTGGCAATTTGATCTCTGTTTCCTCTTCCTTTTCTAAACCCAGCTTGGACATCTGCAAGTTCTTGGTTTGCATAATGCTGAAGCCTATCATGCAAGATTTTGGGATGAGGATTGACCTTTTCCAGTCCTGTGGCCCCTGCTGGGTCTTCCAGATTTGCTGATATATTGAATGCAACACCTTGATGGCATCATCCTTTAGGATTTTGAATAATTCTACTGGAATTCTTTCACATCCGCTAGCTTTATTGATAGCAGTGCTTCCTAAGGCCCACTTGACTTCACTCTGCAGAATGTCTGGCTCTGGGTGGCTGACCACACTGGATCGTGCCAATCCAGTTCATTTGAATCTTTTTAATACAGTTCTTCCGTGTACTCTTGCCATCTCTTCTTGATCTCTTCAGCATCTACTAGGTCTCCACCATTTACATCCATTATTGTGCCCATCTCTGGGCAAAATCTTTCCTTGATATCTCCAATTTTCCTGAAGAGACCTCTAGTCTTTCCCCTTCTGTTGTTTTCTTCTAGTTTTATGCTCTAAGAATGTGCCTTCAGCTCCTGTTCCCAAACCTCCTGGGTTGTCTCAGGTCCCCTGGTGGCTCAATTCTGAGCAAGCCAACACGTTTGCCAGAAAGAGCACCCGCCAAAAAGTGTGACACCCCTCTCACATTCAAGGAAAGAAGCACCGATTTATTGAATGAGAGAGTTATCTTAATTCTGTAGATGAGCCTCACCTTGCCTGTTGCTGAAGTCACAGAGCTGTCTCCAACTAGGCTCAGTACGAGGGGAGAACGTGTGACCAGCACGCAGGGCTGTCTGTACGTGACTGGCCGTGAACTAATTCTGGAATCTTGCTACCCCGTGTACATTACCCATCTCCCGGTTCAGAGAGGATAACCAGGGGCAGGCGGGGATAACAAAAGTGGCTTTGAGCAGTGACAGGCTCCACTCTTTGGCCGCCTTCCAAAAGGATCAGCCAGGCTCCCAGCTGACCAGACTTGACCATCAAACTTGTAGGTTAACACGGGACAAGAAAGCGTGGAGGATGCAAGTTAGAAGAGAAGCCTGCTTCCTCCTGGACCGCCACCATCCCCAGCTTTCAACTCCGTTCCGAGAAGAAGACATGGGGGGAAAAGGAATCGGCCTGTGGGTGTAGCTGGCTCTCCCCACCACCATGCCTCAGAATGAAAGAACTGGTGCCAGTCCCACCTGGGAGATGGCCCCACCCTGCCCATTCCTGTTCTTCCTGATCATCTATCAAGATCAGGGGGTGGGGGGTGGCAAGGGTGCAGAGCACACGTGTTGTCATTCTCTTCTCCTGCCCACATCCACATCCAGCTGGTGGGAGAATCTGAGACCATCTGCGGTTAGAGGACTCACAGACACAAGCTCACAGAGCAGCCCGCAATCTCTCCTCTAGTCTCCCCTGAAGGCGTCGGGACCCCCAGTTAACAACTCGTGTGGCCTTGCTTGCCTTTGCTGTTGCTCCTGCTTGCCCATCCCATCCCCCANGGTTAGAGGACTCACAGACACAAGCTCACAGAGCAGCCCGCAATCTCTCCTCTAGTCTCCCCTGAAGGCGTCGGGACCCCCGGTTAACAACTCGTGTGGCCTTGCTTGCCTTTGCTGTTGCTCCTGCTTGCCCATCCCATCCCCCAGGATGCCAGTGAAGCAGAATTATTCAAGGTTACCTGGTGTCCAAGGGATGTGAATCAAGCAAATAAGGTTCTGCCTTGCACTTAATATTCCAGCGTGTATACATGCTCAGTCATGCCCATGCTTTGTAACCCCACAGACTGTAGCCTGCCAAACTCTTCTGTCCGTGGGATTTCCCAGGCAAGAATACAGGAGTGGGTTGCCATTTCCTTCTCCAGTGGATGTTCCCGACCCAGGGATCAAACCCTTGTCTCATGAGTCTCTTGCATTGGCAGGCAGATTCTTTACTACCACTGTGCCACCTGGGAAGCCCTTACTATTCCAGAAACTTGTCTTAATAGCTTTTATTTTTCCAGCAGTAAGAAGGTAAATCTTAAATCTTTCATCTTAACATTGGACAAAGCAGTTTTATAACAACTGATACACTATTTCAAAAATCAATAATTTTTATCCTCTCTATCGTTTTTGAACTTTTGAGGTCATCTGAACATTCTTTCAAAGCTTCGAAACTACTAAAATACAATGGATTATGAATGTCTATAAGAGAAAAAGGAAAATAGCAAATCTTTTAGCATTAGGGGAAAATCCAATCTTCTTAAACATAAAGGGTAAAGGGTTACAGTTCAGTAGAGAATAACCTTGTAAAGAGGAGCCAGGAAATGTGTTTGCTTTGAAACTCTACTTTTAACCTTCAAACTTCCTGAAGAAACAGTTTATGATCCTTAAAAAAAAATAGCTTTTTTTAACTTTTGTTCATAGTTTCCTTGAGTTAAGAGGAGTGTCTTCGACATTAATAGCACTCCACATCTCAACATCATCCTTAACACCTGACATAGTCTATTATTAACCCATAAGTTAACAAAATCCAAAGAAAGACAGAGGGAGGGAATAAAGGACGGAGGGAGGAAGGAAGGAAAAGGAAGGAAAAAAGGAGAAGTCCACTTGCAAAATGGTGGTATGAGGAACTGCAAATTTCCTTCCCAGCAAAACACTCATAACTGCTCAAAAAAATTTTAATTGTATTTTTGAGCATTTAAACTCTCTAGAAATTGTCCTTGATAAGAAGGGTGAGAGTCTATGGCACTTGAACAATGACCCAATCCCTCTTCACTGCTCACCTTAACAGATGCTCTACTCTGGGTGGGTGTGGCCAAGAAAGTGGGGCTCCCGCCACCCCCAGATCCCAGTCAAAGAAGACAGCAGATCCCCAGGAGGAACAGGCCACCCGCATTCCTCAGCCCTCACATCACACAGACTAAATTCCTGGTGAGTGCAGCTGAGAGAATGGTGGCTCCCTTCTTCCACTCATAGCAGGAGGCGCTACCCCAGACAGGAGAAGACAAAGTTACCCAGCCCCTAGTTCCTCCTGCCTCCGTTTGCTTGTAGGTCAGAAGTTCCGTGCTGGGAGCAGCCAGCTGAGAAGACCAGGGGCTACTGCTCCACGACAAGGCCCCGCTGTGTAGAGCAGGAGCGCCGCTCAGAGAAGGAGGCCACTGTCGCTGCCCCAGCGCAGAAGCAGTGGCTCAGGTCGCGCCGTGGAGAGAGAAGGCCACAAGTCTAGAGAGCAAGGAGACCGAAGAAAGACAGGAAAGAAGGAAGGAAGGAAGAAACAAAGGACGCTGCCGTTATTCAGAGCAAAATGTGAGGGGAGTTCTAGCACAAGGGCGCTCTCAAAAACAATGGGGATTTTGGTGGAAAACAGCGAAGGGAACAGTGGCAGCCCCATAACAGCAATGAGCTAAACTGCAGGTCAGCTAATTTGCCAGAGAAAACAGAGAGACAGGAAGCTAAGACTCCCCCAGGAGTCAGAACAAACGTCAAAGCCGACTTCAAAAACCGCTCCTGGGAAGAGGCCCAGATGTAACTGGATCAGACCGTGAGGCACTGTTATACCCCCAGGCATGGTTGAAACCAACAGTGCGGTCAGCCGGGCCTCAGTGGAGCCTAACGGCTGGGTGTGATGCCAACAGAGACAGGTGGTTTAACAGAGGAGTCAGGGGAGAGCAAAGCACTGTCGGCCCAGGGTGAACGTGCACAGCCTGGGTCTGCACCCTCTGGGGAGTGACATCAGAGGGTTCACAGTGCAGGGAAACACACTCACAAAAATAATCCTGCAATGTCACTAAAGCAACACACCAGCCACAACAGGAAGGCCGGGCGGCGGAGGGGTCGAGGAGTGGCAGAGGTCAGTATCCACCAGCAGTTTGTCCTAACTGTCTTAATGATCTAAAGAAAAAGTATTTAAATTTGACTTCACTACTATTAAAAACTTTTGTTCTTCTAAGGCCCTTATCAATGAAGCAAGAGGACAACCTACACAAATATTTACATATCATATACCAGATAAGGGTCTAGGGTACAGAATCTATAATACACACACACACACTCCATCAATAATAAAAAGACAAATAATTTAATTAAAACTGGGAAAAGCATTGAACAGACATTTCTCCCAAGAAGATGTCAGATGGCCAGTGAGCATGTAAAAAGATGCTCAGCATAATTAGTCATTAGAGAAATACACATCAAAACCACAAAGAGATACAATCTTACATTCACTAGGATGCTATAATCAACAAGACAGATGCTGGCACACATCGGTGAGCATGTACAGAAATGGGAACTGTCATGCATTGCTGGTGGGGATGGAACGTGGTACAGCCTTCCTACTATTTCTGTAGATTAATGATCGCCTGGGGCTGGTGAGTGCTGGGAAGAAATTGGGAGTGGTTGCTGATGGGTTTAGGGTTTCTTTGGGGAGATGATAAAAAAAATGCTTTAAAATCCAGCATGGTCATGGTTGCACAGCTCTGTGGATATACTAAAAGCCATTGAATTGTACACCTTAAATGAGTGGGCTGTGTTGTGTGTGCATTATTTTTTTAATAAAACTGTTGTAGTTTTCAAAAAGAAAGGAAGAAAGATGGGAAGGGAGGGAAGAAGGAAGGACAGGGCCCATTCGCCCCTCATCATTTCTTACACCCTCCTACAGGACTTAGAAATTAGGAGTATTTTGTGCCCCAAGCTGCAAAGATCTCTGCTTCTACACAGGAATTCCTGGCTGTGATCCATCAGCAGTCCATGTCGACGAGAAAGAAGTGTTAGCATGAGAGTTAAACCCAAATGACCTGGCTGCTTGCTTCAACCACCCCCCCCC
>SJYX01003235.1:0-103936 GCA_006410675.1 Oreotragus oreotragus
ATCTTGGCTGAGCGATGCATGTGCCACCAGGAAGGACTCTGAGTCAGAATGATTGGCCAAAGACAACCCAGAAACTAATCCCATCACCATAAAACCCTGGACTACAAGCCACATGGCAGAGCAGTTCTCCTGGTTTCCCTTACCCTGCTGCTCTCTGCCCTGGGTGCCTTCTTCCAGTAAAGCCTCTTGCTTTGTCAGCACGTGTCTCCTTGGACAATTCTTTTCCAACAAGAATGTTAGACAAGAGCCTGCTCTTGGGGCCCTGAAGGAGGCTCCCCCTTCCTACAAAGGCAGACTAACAGGAGAAGTTGGGCAGAAAGCAGGACTGAACCTTAACCAAGGAACTGGCAGAAGTAATTCTGTCAGAATTTAGAATTATTAATGATGAGTGACTGTTGTGTACCTCCCTTATCTTCTCTTTTTAAACTGAAATGTCAGTTATCATCTTACACCTGACAGCTGGGGCTTCCCAGGTGGCACTAGTGGTAAAGAATCCACCTCCCAATGCAGGAGACAAAAGAGTTGTGGGTTCAGTCTCTGGGTTGGGAAGATCCCCTGGAGGAGAGCATCACAATCCACTCCAATATCCTTTCCTGGAGAATCCCATGGACAAAGGAGCCTGGTGAGCTATAGCCCATAGGGTCACAAAAAGTTGGGCACAACCATAGCAACTTAGTATGCACACACACACACCTGACAATTATTGAATACTATGTGACTATGAAGCAGATAACTGATCTCTTTAGTCTTCAAGAGGAATCATACTAGGGAGTCAAATTCAATGACTGTTATTCACATGTAGACCTGTTTTAGATAACAAAAATCTGAATCTTGACCCTGGTTCTCTAAAAGGATGAGATTTGAGAAAGGTGTTTGAAAGAATGAGTATATTTTGCATAGTGGAAGAATATAAATAATTTTTGGCCAAAACAGTCTGTAGAAATTTTAAAACATTGCTGCAAATCTTGAATATTCATTCCTTTGAGATGTAGGAGTATATGCCTTCTCCCCTTGAGCCTGTGACTATTTAAATAATATTTAATAGAATATATTGACAATAAAAAATTATGCTATGTAATGCAGAGGTGAAGTCATAAAAAGTCTTTCAGCTTCTGCCTTACCTGCTGTGACATTCACTAATACAAAATATAAGAAGTCCAACCACCCTGAATCCATCATGCTAGAAGGAAACTCAGCTATAGGGAGAAGCCAATTGAAGACATTCAGCTGAGCCAGTCTTTGGATCAGCACAATAGTGTGCATGAAGACCAGTGCTTCACAAAGTCTAGTCCATGGAAACTCTAAGATGTACTGAAATTCTTTCAAGGAGTCTGTGAGCTCAAAGCTCAAGTGAAAATTCTTTAGTACTCATCTTTCTAATATTCTGTGTATCAAGATGAGAAATACGTATGAAGTACATTGCTGCATACAAAAGTATGATCCTTGTCTCAAGAAAAAGCACTTGGGCAATTGATTTGTGGGTTGAACTAGGTGCTTCTTTCAAAGAATATCATTTTTACAAGAAAGAATGACTGGAAAATGTAGAGTAATTCATCATTAGGTATCTGGAAAATGTTTTCTTGGAAAGCAAAGTATTTCAAAGAAAAAAGTTGACAGTATTGATTGTCAGTAATAAATTTTAAGTTTTTATCTGCCACAATCAGCTTCATATTTTCCCAGGACTTTCCTGATAAGATGGGTAATGACTTTAATAAATATCATTAAAAATTTTTTATAATGAAGTATATCAACATTTGCAAGATCTGCATAGTTGAGTAAAACAATACTTTCCTAATGACCTGTGTACATTATAAAAATCATTCATGAGTAAAAAGCCCACTCAAAGTACAAGATATGTGGATGGATTTTAATGTAACAGAGTGAAAAAAGTTCATTAGTACAGTCTTAGATTCCCTGTTGAAACTAAACTTTGAAAAGATAACTCTTGTCAAGTTTTTAAACAGTACTAAAGGAAAATTATCTCGAGGCTATTAAAATATTCCCCTCTTTCCCCACATTTACCTTCACATAGGGTCAGATTTTCTTCATATACTTCAATCAAAACAACATATTGCAGCATTGGGCACAGAAGCAGATATGAGAAACAGGCTATTTTCTAGTAAGCCCAAAATTAAGGGGTTTTGCAAAAAAAAAAAAAAGTGCCACTTTTTACAAATTTTTTTTTGCTTTGGAAAATATATCTTTTTATTTTAAAACTACGTATGGTATCAATTAAAGGGATTATAACAACTATTTTTAAAAATTAAAATAAATATTTAATAAATATGCTTTAATTTTAGTACAATGAATACCAATGGTTATAATCCACATAACAAAGACCCTTTGAGGTCCTGAATTATTTGTTAGCCATGTGAAAGTATTCCCTGAATAATTTTTAACCATGTTAAAAGTGTTCTGAGACAAAAAAAGATTGCTCCAGATAATTGTAAATAGCAGTTGTCCCGGTCACCCTAGTCATTCAGATCTTTCCAGGTGAGGCCAAAAACATCATGGAGCAAACACAAGCCATTCCTGCTGTGCTCTTTCTGAATTCTTCACTCACAACAACCATGACCATAAAAGAACGGTGGTTGTCTTATGCCACTTAGTCAGACTGGGTTTATCCTACAATGATAGATAATTAAAACACTAACTTGTGGTCTCTTGGTTTTGTTACCTGATCCCACTTTTTACATTCACTCCCTGCTTCCAGTCACATATGTTGGCAGCCTTGCAGTTTCTTAGATTTCTTCAACCTCTTCCCCCCAGTTTCCTGGATTTACCAAGTTTGACAGATTTTACATGGTAGCTCATGAAATCCTTCCATCTCCATAGCCAGGTATTTAACAGGCTGTTCAAGCTCTCATCTAAGAGATGCCAATAGCCTTCTAACGAATTTTCCTAGCTCCAGCCATCTTTTTAGTCAGACTACTACTTTGTGTCAGGGATTTTTTTTTTTTTTTAATTTAAGGATAAATTTGGCATTATTAGCTTCCTGCTGAAAAGCCTTCAATAGCTAGTCACTACCATCAGGATAAAAAGTAAACTCTTAAAGGGAACAATAAAAATTCAAGCAATCTGATTCCTACTGTCTCTGTGGCCTCATCTCCATCATAAATTTCAATATTCTGCTGTACCAACAGTAGCTTCCAGACTAAACCATTATCTCTGAAATCTCTGTACTTGTGCATTCACTTTTCCCTCTGCTATATCCTGCCAGCCTGTCAAGATCCATGTTAATAATCATCTCCTTTCAGAAGCAACATATGATTTCAGAAGAATGAATTAGATTTTCTGCCCTGTGTATTTATATTACACTAACTTTTACCTGCATTTTAACATTTATCAGAATATATATAACTTGTACTGTACTGAGAGCTCACTAAGAGATGAAATTACTTTCCTTCTTTGTATTTTTGAAATTCTGTTATCACAGTGATGAACAAATATCTGTGGGATGAATAATGGAATAGTTTTTATACGGTAGATATTTTCACAAATATTTGAAAATAATTTAGTCACTTGTAGTGAAAATGTGATATTAAGCAAAGATTCAGAATGAAAGAGTTATAAATAGTCTTTAAACAAGTCAAGAATAAAAGAAAGGCCATTACGGTCTAGGTAAATGTTATTATTAAGAAGACATCACAGATTCTATTAGTTTTAATCTAGGAGTTATTATACTCTGTCTTTTTTACTATTTAATATCTGCTTAATCTAGCATTCCAGAGCTGATTAATACTTTCATGCTTTCAAAGATATAAAACTACACAGTAACAGTCCACAACATAATTCTATGCTCAAATATGCTTTTCAGTGCAATATTCATGCTTCAAATATTTATACAATAGTTTTAGCTTAGCATAGCACAATTATTCTCTGTTTATTGCCAACTGAATACCTATCTGCTTCCTTAACAAACTTGGTTTCAATTTATGATGCAGAAAAAAGCATTAAATGGAGTAAGGGAAAGAAGGAGGGGTGTGACCAGAGAAATAACATAATATGGCATAGGCTTTAAAAAGATCAATTTGGCTACAGTTTTAAGAATAACCTTTAAAAGTGGTATACTGAACATCTTTCATTTGCAACTCTTGACTTATTCTCCATCTTTCTCAACCCTACCTCGCACCCCAGGAGATCCTTCCATAGGAATGTCATCAACTGACTCCCTTTCTTCTAGCTCCTAGTTGGATCTGGCCAACTGAAGTGCATTACATACCTTTTGTTTCCCAGGTGGCTCAGTGGTAAAGAATCCTCCTGCAAATGCAGGAGACACAGAAGATGCAGGTTCAATCCTTGGGTTGGGAAGATCCCCCTGGACAAGGAAATGCCAACCCACTTCAGTATTCCTGCCTGGAGAATCCCATGGACAGAGGAACCTGGTGGACTATGGTCCACAGGGTCACAGAACAGTTGGACACAACTGAGCATGTATGCATTCATCCTAGATACCTTCGGAATCCAGTTTTACATTCTTTTCAGCTGCAGCTGAACACTCAACTACTAGCTTTGACTCACTTATCTGTATAGCACTTAGACTAACCATTAAACAATATGGAATGGAAAAAAATGGAAAATGTTTGTCTCTGTTAATTTTTGGCTGACACAGCTAAAAATACTCTGTATGTTTCTGAGAAGGTCCAAGAAGGATCAAACTCCAGCTGCCTCTGGAGGGAATCAAACTCAGTAGTACATACTTGTATTGACTTTTCTGTCTTGTATTATTTCATTCTTTCTTATTCCTCTCTCAACTCCTTGTATGAGCTTCTGAATGATCTACCTGAGTGTGAGTAGTTGTTTGTTTGGAGGAAAGCCCAGACTAAGACACTGGTAGGGAGGCACTGATAGGAGATCTAGAAGTTGTAAAGACAGTTAAGTAAAGGTATCTATTTCTTTTGATGTATCTGCCACATCACTGTAGGTTTACTCAATCCTCTTACTATAAGGACAAATACAAAAATAAAAACAAGAGGCTTAATTCTCCAAATTGAACATATGAAAAGAAATTTCCTTTCTCTTTTCCTAGAGCATTTACTTTAGAAACTTGTTAAGTTCTTTTTCTGTCTCTGAAATGTATGTAAATCTTTTTAAGAGCTAAATAAGCCTCTTGCCAGGTTTACAACCCAAGCATGTCTTTCTCAAGGACCCTGGAGCCATCTCTTTGAAATGTAATCAAGGAAGATAATGCCCCTATCTCTTGGTTTCTGTGGGAAAGTAGGAGCCCAACTTCAGGGGCCTCTGTGGCCAAGTTGCAAAAATACCTCCTGTTATAAAAAAAACTTGAGACATTCACTTTTTCTCTGTATAAAGCCAATTAATTAGCACAGATGATCACCTTAATTATCAGATGAATTTAGGAATGAACTGTTTGTGACAAATGGTGCTGTCAAGTCCTTGTACTTGAGGACTAGTTACTGTTTATCTTGTATCTTGAGAACATGCACATAATTGATTGTGTCTGTTTGGCTATAAAAGGGTGAGATTCATCTCTGTCTTTTCCATCTCTTAGCAGATTGCCTGCAATGCACATCAAATTCGGTTTAATGTTTATTCAATCATAAAAATGTTTTCTTCTTTTTCTACATTATTGGTGAGGTTTTCTGGGTTGACTGGGGATTTTATTTTTAATTATATTTCCCCAATATTTCCAAAGGCTAAAGACTTGTTATAGCCCTATCCTGATTCTGGTAACTGCTCCCTCTAATGGATGCTCTAAGCCTAGGTGTGGTAACAGCTACCAACTGTTATTAGCCCCAAACACTGCGGCTTATTCTGTTGCTTTTCTCAAAGCATGCCAGTAAGTTTGTAAATAGTTCTTTCATTAAATTCTCCTAAAATTCCAAATTCGAGTGTGACATTAATTTCCTTTCAGAACCTTGATTAACAAAATAGAAGGGGCTGAAAGCAGGGAAATCATAGAATATATGATACGTATCATGCATTATTTATCCATTCATTTATCAGTGGGCACTTAGGTTGCTTCCATATCTTGATTATTGTGAATAATATTGCAATGAACATAGGGTTCATATATTTTTCGAATTACTGTTTTTTCTTTCTTGGATAAATACCCAGCAGGGGAACTGCTGAGTTGTGTGGTGATTTTAGGTTTAGTTTAGTGAGGAAACTCCTTATTATTTTCCTAGTGGCTGCTTCCATTTACGTTCCCACCAGCTGAATAGGGCAGTTCCCTTTTTTCCACATCCTTGCCCCAAAAGTCATTTGTTCTTTTTTTGATAATAACCAATTCTTATAGGTATGAGATGTTAACTCATTGTGGTTTTGATTTGTATTTCTCTAATGATTACTAAAATTAAGCATCTTTTTATATGCCTGTTGGCCATATGTACTTCTCCTTTGGAAAAATGTCTATTCAGGTCCTCTGCCCATTTTTTAATTGAGTTGTTTGGTTTTATGAAATTGCATTTTATGAGAATCATTTTTGACACTTCATTCTTTCATAAGCTCCAACTTGATACTTCTGAAAATTCTAATATTTCACTTTCAGAATAAACATAGAACCAACCATTTCTCAACTCTTTTATCAGCTAACCAAGCATCCTCACCTTCACTGATTATTAAAAGAGCTGTCTTATTATTCTGTTTTCACTCTTAAGGTTTTTGAGATATTCTCAATACAGAGAACAGAGTCACCTTTTTAAAACACAGGCAACATAGCAATATTGCTTTTTTTAAAAAAATAATAATTTTATTGAAGCATGAGTAATGTACAAAAGGGTACACACATTTGTGTACATTACTTGATGAGTTTGGAAATAAGTACATATCCATGAAACTATCACAACAATCTATGCCATAAACTCAGCCATATTCATCACCTGTAAATGTTTCCTCCTGCCTTCTTTATTTATTGTTACTGTTTTTTGATAAGAACACTTAACACAAGATTTACCCTCTTAGCAAAAATTTAAGTATATATTATAGTATAATTGAGTATAGGCAATGAGCTGGGACTTCCCAAGTGGCTCATTGGTAAAAGATTCCTGCTGCCAATGAGGGGGATGCAAGAGATGCCTGTTCAATCCCAGCTCGGGAAGATCCCCTGGATGAGGAAATGGGGCAACCCACTCCAGAATTCTTGTCTCGAAAATTCCATGGACAGAGGAGCCTGGCAAGCTACACACAGAGTCCTAAAGAGTCTGACGTGACTGAGCAACTGATCACGCATACAATGAGTTATACAGTAGATCTCTAGAAATTATTCATATTATATAACTGAAACTTTATACCATTTGATGAATACCTCCCTTTCCTCTTCCTCTCAGGTTCTGGCAACTACCATTCGACTCTCTGCTGTAAGCATTTGAATATTTCAGATTTTTCATAATTGATATGGGCTTCCCTGGTGGCTCAGATGGTAAAGAATCTGCCTGCAATGCAAGAGACTTAGTTTCAATCCCTTGGTCAGGCAGATACTCTAGAGAAGGAAATGGAAACCCACTCCACTATTCTTGCTTGGAGAATCCCACGGACAGAGGAGCCTGGTGGGCTATGGTCCCCGCGGTCACAAAGAGTCAGGCATGGCTGAGCATGCACATAGATTACACTGTTGGTATAATGTAGTATTTCCCTCTATCAGTTCAGTTCAGTCGCTCAGGCATGTCTGACCTTTGCACCCCCAAGGGCTGTGGCACAAAAGGCTTCCCTGTCCATCACCAACTCCTGGAGCTCACTCAAACTCATGTCCATTGAGTCGGTGATGCTATGCCATCCAACCATCTCATCCTCTGTTGTCCCCTTCTCCTCCAGCCCTCAATCTTTTCCAGCATCACAGTCTTCTCAAATCAGAGAGTCTCAAATCAGGGTCTTCTCAGCATCAGAGTTAGCTCTTTGCATCAGGTGACCAAAGTATTGGAGCTTCAGCTTCAGCATCAGTTCTTACAATGAATATTCAGGACTGATTTCCTTTATGATGGACTGGCTGGATCTCCTTACAGTCCAAGGGACTCTCAGTCCAAGGGACTCTGGTTCAACTTATACATATAATTTTAAAACTTAAAGAATCTATGTGTCTCGGTGAGACTTTGATTCTTTTTGCAATTCCTTATATGACCATCTTAAATCCTTTGTTTCTTGACTGTTTTTATCAAGTTTAATTCCTTTGCTGAAATAAATCTTTATCTTGTGTGTGTGGTGACTATTAAATACAACAGTTGATTGTCGCAGTGTGTTCTACTAATGAGCCGTAAGAAATTCTCTCTCCTGTCACTTTTATATAGCTGACTTCATTCACACTGCATAAATGAACACCTAAAAACATTTCAGTGTCAGTTTTTATTAATATGTAGTGGTTTTCAGATTGCAGTTATCACAACCAGAAAATGAATTTGTTGGTGAAAAGTGAAGATTAAAAAATGATGAATTTCTTGAGAATTGTATTTCAATTGCACCTTTCAGTGAAGTAAATATTGGAGATAGTATAGTAAAGGGTAAAGAACACAGAATGAGACAGAGTTGAATTTGACTACCACATTCTTTCCACTATTGGTTATGCGAACTTGAGGGAGTTAACCTCCTTGAGCCTCAAATTATCTGTATATAAAATATAATTCCTTTCTTACTAAATCCAGACTATCCAGAACAATTAAAAAAATATTTTAATACAGTAAGAGGCAAAAATAGTTTGTGAACCATAAAAATCAAGATATTAAATTTCCAAACCCACAGGGGAGGGGGGTGGTAACCATAAAAATCAAGATATTAAATTTCCAAACCCACAGGGGAGGGGGGTGGTAAAGTGAGTATAGAGGGCAGAAATGCATGGCTTGAAAGAGCTCATTAAGTGGATAAATGAGGTCTTTAGGCCTCATTTGTTTTTATATATTATAAAAACAAATATTTGTTTTTATATATATATTTAACTTATTTTTATATATTCACTAGCTGGCTCTTCCCCATGTCCAAGGTGATGCCTCTTGGATTCTGGGTCCCTATACTCCCTAATTGTCTCTTGTGCTGGTCTGTGTGTATTTGTGTTATACTTTTTCTGAGGGGAGCACTTGTTGTCCCCTTTGAAGAATTATGTTCCCCTTGACAAAGGCATAAAGATATTGGAGGATTGGTGTATCCTCCACCTGGCTCTGTTAAAATTGTTTGCTTTCCATCTCTGTTTTAAAATCACTTAACTCCATCCTACCAGGGCTCTTAATAGACCTATAGGCATCTCAAGGGAACTGAGGGCCATTCAGATGTTCCAACTATGGCCTGGTCACTGTGCTCATTCCCTTAACCAGTATATATTATCCTATTTTGCAGTGGGGCCTCTATTCAAGTCTCCTTCTGCTATCCTGTCTGGAACAAAGTGAATGCTCTATGCTTTCTGCAATCCTTGATTCTATTAAATGCATATCCAAAGATGGCCTCCAGTGAACTACACCTCAGGGTATTCAGTTTGGTTGGCCATAGGACTGATTTACCAGTGGCAGAAGTGACACTACAAGCCTTCTGAGTCTAGCCCAGAAGAAGCATGGCAGCTTCTGCCCTAGTCTATCGGAATGCTTTCTCTGAAGGCAATCCACAATATGAGGAATCTGAAAATGCCCAGTGAAGAAGCCCTGACTAGCTATGTTGAGTGGCCACATGGAAAGAAATGCTCAACCAGCTCTAGTTATCCCAGCCATCAGAAATCAGGTACTAGACACATAGTGGAAGATGCTTTTCAAATATCTTACTCTCAGTCTTTATTTGATGGTTCAAGGTAGAATCATCAACCAGACCATAACCCCAACCAATACCATTTTTACTCAGTGTTGTAAGCTAATATGCTTTGGTGGGGGGAGCATATGTTCTGAAGCAACAGATAAGCAGAATAACTCCTCTTATTCAAAATCCAAAGAGGGAGAATTGGGCCACAGTTCTGCTTTTTTTCAAACTATTATCTATCTCCTTTCTTTTCTTTCCACATTTCTAGGGACTGTAAATAAGTGGAAGCAGTTATGATCATGATGGCCCTGATGATTAACAACTATAAGGTTTATGTTGGTGGTGCCTTATGCTTTATTGTTTCATTCTTCTTCTTCTTCTATCTAAGCCATAATAGTTAACTGGTTTCTCTCCTCTACACCAAGAATCTCTAAACTTTTTTGATTTAATACACTTCCAAATAAAAGTCATTTTGAGAATTCACATGTAAATTATTTATTTAGGAAATGCACTCAAGTGGAAAAATTATTTAAAAATGGGTGAAGCAGAACAGAACAGAGAAAGAGACCAAGCAGAAGTATAATTTCAGGCCATCTTAGGTACATAGCTTTAGTCTGATTCTTAAGAGAAACCCTGAGTTTAAATTATGCTTCAAGAGTTTGCCCTGGCTTAAGGGAGGGAAACTGTTTTTTTTTTTTTTTAATTCCTATCTTGATTAGTCACTGGCTATCCGGTTCCATCACTCCATGGGAAATAAAGAGAAACAGTGGAAACAGTGTCAGACTTTATTTTTTGGGGCTTCAAAATCACTGCAGATGGTGATTGCAGCCATGAAATTAAAAGACGCTTACTCCTTGGAAGAAAAGTTATGACCAACCTGGATAGTATATTCAAAAGCAGAGACATTACTTTGCTGACTAAGGTCCGTCTAGTCAAGGCTATGGTTTTTCCAGTGGTCATGTATGGATGTGAGAGTTGGACTGTGAAGAAGGCTGAGCACCAAAGAATTGATGCTTTTGACCTGTGGTGTTGGAGAAGACTCCTGAGAGTCCCTTGGACTGCAAGGAGATCAAGCCAGTCCATTCTGAAGGAGATCAACACTGGGATTTCTTTGGAAGGAATGATGCTGAAGCTGAAACTCCAGTACTTTGGCCACCTCATGAGAAGAGTTGACTTATTGGAAAAGACTGATGCTGGGAGGGATTGGGAGCAGGAGAAGAAGGGGACAACAGAGGATGAGATGGCTGAACGGCATCACTGACTCGATGGACGCGAGTCTGAGTGAACTCTGGGAGTTGGTGATGGACAGGGAGGCCTGGCGTGCTGTGATTCATGGGGTCGCAAAGAGTTGGACACGATTGAGTGACTGAACTGAACTGAAGGTTTCCTTGGGAAAATAAGGTGGTGGGAAGATAAACTCCTAGGATTTGTATCTCTGAGCACCAGCAGACAAAGAAGCACCAGAGGCACCCATCCTAAGACAGCCATAGGTGTGGACCATTTAAAGAAAATAGAGACAGAAGCCGGGGAATCTAAAAACAAGGAAAAGAATCTAAGGAAATTTCACTGCACCAACTGAATGTGCTATACCCCACAATAAATGGTATGGTTGGGAAACAAGGAAAGACATAAGAATGTTTGGATTTGGAGTATACTTTATACACAATAAAGTTTAAGATATAGTAGTGCCATTTTGAAATTCATGGAGGTTTGAAAAACTGTTGTTTGAGATAGAGAAGGGGTAACAAAAAAAAAAGCAAATTCTCATTTTCAATTCACCACACTACTTTAAAAACAATATATCAGACAGAATTGTATAGAAATCAATCCAAAAGAATTTTTTTTAGGTACTTCTAAAAAGTCATCTAACAAATCAAAAACTCATAAAAGGAAACTAAGACAACTGATCAGTCAGAAATGATATTATTTTAAAGCTGGACTGGCAAACAAGTAATAGATATAATTTTTCAGGAAATCATATAAACTGGATTCAGGAAATCCTGAAGTGAAGTCGCTCGGTCGTGTCCGACTCTTTGCGACCCCATGGACTGTAGCCTACTAGGCTCTTCTGTCCATGGGATTTTCCAAGCAATAGTCCTGGAGTGGCTTGCCATTTCCTTCTCCAGGCGATCTTCCCAACCCAGGGATCGAACCCGGGTCTCGCATTGTAGATAGACGCTTTACCATCTGAACCACCAGGGAAGTCCAGGAAATCCTAGTAGTTGGCTATTCTCTATAATTATGACTCATAAGCTTACTGTAGACCTTTCTTGATAGTTTTTTTAAATGGACTATCTATGATAGTACCACCAGAATATCTAGCTGTATGCACACCAACTAGTTGGAGAAGGAAATGGCAACCCACTCCAATATTCTTGCCTGGAGTAGCCCATGGACAGAAGAGCCTGGTGGGCTACAGGCCATGGGGTAGCAAAAAGTCAGACACAACTGAAGCAACTTAGCATGCACACGCACGCATGCTCACCAACTACTTACCAGTATGAAATGTGAAAGTGAAGTTTCCCAGTCGTGTCTGTCTCTTTACAACCCCATTGACTGTAGCCTAGCAGGCTCCTCTGTCCGTGGGATTTTCCAGGCAAGGATACTGGAGTGGGTTGCCATTTTCTTCTCCAGGGGATCTTCCCAACCCAAGGATCGAAGCTGGGTCTCCCACGTTGCAGGCAGACACTTTCCCATCAAATGGCCATTGTCTATTCCAGGGTAATGTCTATTTCACTTTTTAGAAATTAGGTTTGTATAGTATAGTAGTATAAAAGTAACACTTAAATATATAAAACTACTTAAAACAGATAAAAATAAATCAAATAATTATAAAATGAACTGACTTTTTAAAAATACCTTGTCCATCATGACAGTATCATGATATTAATGACTATTATTTCAAAGCATTAAAAACTTAATGATCTGGTTAGTTATCAGGGACTAAAAATAATATCAATTTTTAAGACAGTCATTTTTTTCCAACTTTTTGTCAGATTGGCACTTCTTTATTTCATAATATGTTCACATGTGCATTCATACAAGAAATAGAAATATCTTTGCCATCAATTTCTTGTTGTCTGTTTGCTGGTCAATGCACGGCTTCATTGCATAAATTATTTAAGCAACATATTCATTTTGAAAGGATCGTATTTGGTTGGGATGAGAGAGTATGCTCTATAAATCCATTTATCAGTACATATTACTGCAGTATGTCACAATATGCTAAGATAATCCATCTGGTGAGGACATCATCACTTATTATCATACAGCCCCTATGAGGTCCTCTGAGTAGCTCATGAAACAGGTCCTCTATCATAAATGACAGAATTAGGGCAGCTTTAAAATCTCTATGCTAAATATTAGTACAGTATTTTAATTATTTTTAAATAAATATTAAATTTAAATATAGGATTTGCTATTTTCTTCCCCACAATAAAATCAGATTATTTTGTGCAATTTCTGGGGTGCACAGAAATATATATAAATAAATAAATATATATATGCATACTTTCTCTCCTCCTGATTTCAGCTAGACCATATTTGCAGGCAAGGATTCTATCAGAGTCTCCACCGTACAGAGTAACTCTATGGGCTGAGTTTTTCAGGTTTGGCAAACTGAAATACTAAAGAAGTGAAGTGCAGTGGCTCAGTCATGTCCGACTCTTTGCAACCCCATGGACTGCAGCCAATCAGGCTCCTCTGTCCATGGGATGTTCCAGGCAAGAGTGCTGGAGTGGATTGCCATTTCCTTCTCCAGGGGATCTTCCTGACCCAGGAATCAAACCCGGGTCTCCTTCATTCCAGGCAGATGCTGTACCGTTTGAGCCACCAGGGAAGCCCAGGGAAACACTAAAGAGTCAGACTTAAATTGAAGAAAGTAGGAAAAACCATGAGGCTATTCAGGTATGACCTAAAGCAAGTTCCTTACAGTTACACAGTAGAGGTGACAAATAGTTCAAGGGATTAGATCAGGGAGACAGAAGAACTATAGACAGAGGTTTGAAACATTGTACAAGAGGCAGTAACCAAAACCGTCCCAAGAAAAAAAAACACAAGAAAGCAAAGTAGTTGTCTAAGGAAGCTTTACAAGTAGCTGGGGAAAGAAGAGAACAGAAAAGCTAAAGTAAAAGATAATATTTTATGTAAAGAAGGACATGATAATGGACAGAAATGGTAAGGCCCAAACAAGCAGAAAAGACTAAGAAGAGGTGGCAAGAATACACAGAAGAACTACCCAAAAAAGATATTAATGACCCAGATAACTGGGATGGTGTGGTCACTCATCTAGGGCCACACATCCTAGAGAGTGATCAAGTGGGCCTTAGTAAGCATTACTGTGAACAAATCTAGTGGAAGTGATGGAAAGCCAGCTGAGCTATTAAAAAACTTAAAATATGATGCTATTAAAGTGCTGCACTCAATATGCCAGCAAATTTGAAAAACTCAGCAATGGTTTGGATTGGAAAAGGTCAGTTTTCATTCCAATCCCAAAGAAAGGCAATGCCAAAGAATGTTCAAACTACCATACAATTGTCCTCATGTCACAGGCTGCTAAGGTTATGCTCAAAATCCTTCAATCTAGGCCTCAGCTGTACATGAAACCGAGAACTTCCAGATGTACAACTTGGGATTAGAAAAGGCTGAGGAACCAGAGATCAAATTGTCAACATTTGTTGGATCATAAAGGAAACAAGGAAATTCCAGGAAAACATCAAATAAAAAACATCAAGTCTTCATTGAATACACGAATGCCTTTGTATGGATCACAACAAACTGCGAAACATTCTTAAGATGGGAATACCAGACCACCTTACCTGTCTCATGAGAAACCTATATATGGGTCAAGAAAAAACAGTTAGAACCTTATATGAAACAACTGACTGGTTCAAAATTAGGAAAGGAGTATGACAAGGCTGTGTATTATCACCCTTTTATTTAACTTATGTAGTTAAAGTATATCATTATAGTTAAAATATATAGAGTATATCATGCAATATGCTGGGCTGAATGAATCACAAAATGAAATCAAGAATGTTGGGAGAAATATCAACCATCTCAGATATGCAAATGATACCACTCTAAAGGCAGAAAGTGAGGAGGAACTACAAAGCCTCTTGAGGAGGGCAAAAGAGGAGAGTGAAAAAGCTGGTTTAAAACTCAACATTAAAAAAAACTAAGATCATGGCATTCTCCCCCATCACTCCATGGCAGATAGAAGGGGAAAAAGTGGAAGCAGTGACAGATATTATTTTGGGAGGCTCCAAATTAAAAGACACTTGCTCCTTGCAAGGAAAGCTCTGGCAAACTGAGACAGCATATTAAAAAGCCAAGACATCATTTTGCTGACAATGGTTTATATACTCAAAACTATGGCTTTTCCAGTAGCCACATACAGATATGAGAGTCGGCCCATTAAGAAGGCTGAAGAATTTATGCTGAAGAACCAAAGAACTTATGCTTTCAAATTGTGGTAAGGAGAAGACTCTTGAGAATACCTTGGACAGCAAGGAAGTCAAATCAGTCAATTCTAAAGGCAATCAACCATGAATACTCATTGAAAAGACTGATGCTGAAGCTGAAGTTCCAATAATTTAGCCACCTGATTTGAAATTCCAACTCACTGGAAAAGATCTTATGCTGGGAATGATTGAAGGTAATTGAAGAAAAGGGCAGCAGAGAATGAGATGGTTAAACAGCATAATGAATTCAACGACATGATTTTGTGCAAACTTTGGTAGATAGTGACAGACAGGGAAGCTTGGCATGCTGCAGTCCATGGTGTCACTAAAACATTGGATATAACTTAGCAACTGAACAACAACAAAACACTTAAAGAGATAAAATAATTATTCAAATCCTCTCTCTACAGTTTCTCCCGTTCATTCTCATTTGTATTTACTTAAATGCCCTTGAAGATTCAGTTCAGTTCAGTTGCTCAGTCATGTCTGACTCTTTACGACCCCATGAACCACAACATGCCAAGCCTCCCTGTCCATCACCAACCCCCCGAGTCCACCCAAACCCATGTCCATTGAGTCAGCGATGCCATCCAGTCATCTTATCCTCTATCGTCCCCTTCTTCTCCTGCCCACAATCTTTCCCAGCATCAGGGTGTTTTCCAGTGAGTCAGCTCTTTGCATCAGGTGGCCAAAGTACTGGAGTTTCAGTATCATCAGTCCTTCCAATGAATACCCAGGACTGATCTCCGTTAGGATGGACTGGTTGGATTGCCTTGCAGTTCAAGGGAATCTCAACAGTCTTCTCCAACACCACAGTTCAAAAGCATCCATTCTTTGGTGCTCAGCTTTCTTTATAATTCAATTCTCACATCCGTACATGACCACTGAAAAAACCATAGCCTTGACCAGATGGACCTTTTTTGACAAAACAATGTCTCTGCTTTTTAATATGCTGTCTAGGTGGGTCATAACCTTCCTTCCAAGGAGTAAGGATCTTTTAATTTCATGGCTGTAATCATCATCTGCAGATTTTGGAGCCCAGAAAAATAGTCAGCCACTGTTTCCAATGTTTCCCCATCTATTTGTCTTGAAGTGATGGAACCGAATGCCATGATCTTCGTTTACTGAGTGTTGAGCTTTAAGCCAACTTTTTCACTCTCCTCTTTCACTTTCATCAAGAGGCTCTTTAATTCTTCTTCACTTTCTGCCATAAGGGTGGTGTCATCTGCATATCTGAGGTTATTGATATTTCTCCCGGCATTCTTGATTCCAGCTTGTGCTTCCTCCAGCCAGCGTTTCTCATGATGTACTCTGCATATAAGTTAAATAAGCAGGGTGGCAATATACAGCCTTGACATACTCCTTTTCCTATTTGGAACCAATCTGTTCCATGTCCAGTTCTAACTGTTGTTTCCTGGCCTGCATACAGGTTTCTCAAGAGGCAGGTCAGGTGGTTTGGTATTCCCATCTCTTTCAGAATTTTCCACAGTTTATTGTGATCCATGCAGTCAAAGGCTTTGGCAGAGTCAATAAAGCAGAAATAGATGTTTTTCTGGAACTCTCTTGCTTTTTCCATGATCCAGTGGATGTCGGCAATTTGATCTCTGGTTCCTGTGCCTTTTCTAAAACCAGCTTGAATACCTTTAAGATTAAAAGCCTGCAATACAATATGATTTAAGGAATGCTTTCTATTCTTTTCTGCATAATAAACACCTGGAGAAATCTTAAAGATTCTGATACCTGGGTTCTATTCCAGAGATTCAGATGTCATTTGTTCAGGGTACAACCTGTGCATCAGCATTTATTCCAAGCACACAAGGCGATTTCATATATGTGTTTAAGGTAAAATACCACTGGTTTAAAGGCCAAAATTAATACACTTTAGTTTAACATGTGCAAAAATACTATTCCTGTTTTAACAGGTTATTACCACAAAACACAATGCATGATAACATGGTCATTTCTTGCTACAGTTTATTTTATCTCCCCCATATATTCAGCTTGTGAAAAATGGGGCCTGGTCATATCATTTTTTCAAAACTTTGAAGAGGGAAAGTACTTAGATTCAAAATGGAACCCCTACTACCTCCTTTGTTTCAAAGAGAAAAAGTGCATTTTCCCTAATGTCTACTATTTCCCCTGTTAATCTCCTTCAGCCACTGACATTCCAAAGACTGTTGTAATAAACAAATAGCATGTCACAGACCAAGCACCTAACAGGTCAACAACTCTTATAATCTCCAGGGGCTGTATTAGTGGGTGATTTTTTTTTTAATGTGTGCATGATAATATTTGCCACTTTAACCATTTTTAAGCATATATTTCAAGTGGCATTGATGATACTCACAATGTTGCACTCACAATCATGATCACTATCTATTTCCAGAGCTTTTTTATAACTTCAAATAAAGAATCTATAACCATTTATCAAAAGCTAACAATTTCCCTTTCCTTGGCCTCTAGTAACCTTTAAAGTTTTTTGTGTCTGTGAATTTTCCCGTTCTAGATATTTCATATAAGAGGAATCATACATTTGCTCTTTTGTGTGAGTGTTTCTTAGCTTTGTACTGGCTGGAATTTTTAGTTTTCTGGGGTGATGCTTTTTCTTTGCCTGATTGTCACAAGCCTCATCAGCCCCTTTTGTTCTTATTCTCAACAAATGTTCTTTTTCCATGTAATTCTGAATTCAACTCTTCAGTATTATGTAAAGCATAATATACTATAAAATACACATATGCATGCATGCACCTATATAAGTAGAATTCTTGCACAATTTATTTGAAAATATTGCTATATTATCCTATTCATTATAAAGTGAATTTATAAAATTATAAGATGAATTAACCAAGAGAAAAAAGTTTTTTGCTTACAATATTAATTAAGGAAATAGCACATTCTGCTTAATTTGCATATCTTACTGGTAGCTGAAACATGCCAATTGAGCGATTATCTTAATTAATAGTTGTTCACTGAAGTACAATGTTGCATTTCATAAAGAATTAAGACAGACCACTGACTGCTTAATTCTTTTTAGTCTTGACACATTACAAATCATACTAAACCACATTAAGATAATTGCAAAGTTGTATTCACACACACACATAAATCTGTTCATTTAAAAACAGAAAAATAGAACAGGTCTCAGGTTTTCAGTGAGGATAGGACACTTTTTTTTAATATAAAAAAAGTGATTATATTTTTTCAAGTGGCAAACAGAAATTTTTTCTTTTCTTTCTAGTAGTTTTAGTGAAAACTTCCAGAGTAGACAAATCAATTTATTTGTCTATTCCAGAAAATATTGAACAACTTCTTTGTTAAATGAAAAGTAAAAATGAAATTACTGTTTGCTTTCCTTAAAAATTTTGACTATAAATTAGAAAACCAGAACCAGTGCTTGGTACTCAGAATATTAAAAAAAAAAATCTACTTTTCCTGAAGATCATAGCATATTATAAGACAAAGCCCAGATAAAATAGCCCTTTAATAGGCAGTTATTAGTTGCCTATGGCTATTTTTCTCACCAAGTAGTCAGTTGTTAACGTGGGTACTCTGATTTTTGTAGGAGTTTGATTGATGATTTGTTCTGGCTCTTTCTGATTAAGATTGTCCATCATCAAAGAAGCAGAAAACACAATTTCTCAAGAGTGGTGGGAGTGTGGTGGGTATGAGTCATCAGAACACTGTGTATCCGTAATCTTGTCAACTTGCTACTCCTGTCTATATCATGGTGATGAATATGGGGATGAGGGGCTCTGAGAGAGTGGCATAACTCTATTCTCTTTCAGTGTAGGTACCGCTATACTCAATGTTATCTTCTTTTTAAGATAAAGAAGGTGAGCCTCAGAGACATTTAGTGACTTGTCCAAGATCACAAGTATTATTTCTACGAAGTCATTCAACTGGAGGACAGGTGGTTTCTTCCAGACATCAGGATACTCTGGTGGCAATGATTATTAAAATGATGGGGTTAATGGTTCGTAATCTTTCTGCCTTAACTTTTCCACTTCAAAAGATAGTACACTTCTGTGCAACAAAGATCAGTTTAAATGCATAAATGGAGTGGCAAACCCTTTGCTGTTGTTGTTCTCTGAGTGTGAAAGCAAGCTATGAATATAAGTTACACTATCTTCTTAAAGATCAAAATTAACAATTTTTATTATATTTTAAAAACTCTCAAAATTAGTTTACCATTAATCTCTGACAGGATATATCTTAATTTTCACACTCAAAAATACATTTTCTAAGCCTCTTAGTTACATAGAATAGAAAACTGCCTTTCAAAATATTTCTATATTATATGCTTCCCTGATGGCTCAGAGGTTAAAGCGGCTGCCTCCAATGCGGGAGACCTGGGTTCGATCCCTGGGTCGGGAAGATCCCCTGGAGAAGGAAATGGCAACCCACTCCAGTATTCTTGCCTGGAGAATCCCATGGACGGAGGAGCCTGGTAGGCTACAGTCCACGGGGTCACAAAGAGTCGGACACAACTGAGTGACTTCACATCACATATAATATCTTCACATAAAATGCAGAATATCAGGTTTCCCTGCCCACTGCATCCCTCCTTTACAAGTAAAAGATAAATATATCTTCTTTACTGTTATGCTAACCCAGTCTTAGCTCCAACTGTTAAGTTCTGGTTTTCATGCACTAAATAGGTTGACTGTTTTTTATTAACTCCTCTCTAAAGTTGCCAGGATTAGGAATGCCAGCTTCATAACAAACATTCTTTCCCTTATCCCAGCTATGACTCCTAATGCACTCTAACTGCTGTCAAGTAGGAAGACCTTAGGGAAATGATGATGGGGGTGAGGGGATCTGATCAGGGCTGCAGTCAGTGGTGACACAGAGAAAAGACACCCAGAGTGTAACTAGGATCTCAAAACATCACTGTGGAATTCTCTGCACTATGATACTGTGTGTTCTTGGAAGGAGTACTTTTAAAAGCCGCCTGGGTCTTAGAGTCTTAGGATAGGGCGTGGGGAGAAGAGATACTCTCAAAAAAGTGTGCTCTTAACTGAATTCTTAGCGAGATAATGTTATGTAAATAGGCCAAAGATGGTCTTTGTTTAATGGTCTCAATGTCACCTATGTTATTTACTTCTTCACAGCAGGTTAGAAATATCAACCCAAAGTTCACTGGTGCCAAACTCAAATTCTTACAATCCAATGGCTTCAAGCATAGTCCAAATAAACAAAGTTTTGCCATTTAGATCCTATCTAGTTCACATACCTTGTGAAACTGCTCCCAAATCTGCTACCTCTGACTAAGATAAATGCTGTTAACTATAAAGACCCCAAACTGTTGCTGCCCTTTGGGGCTTTCTGCCCAAAGGCTCCGACCTTGCCTCACTGTCTCTGAAAGGTCTCTTGTCAGTAGAGATTTGCCTTCTCTTTTAATTATGTCTAAATACTGTCCAATAAAGCTTGTATATTACCACCTCTTATGGTCCTGTCTTTTATCTGATCAACTTTGAAATCCTCAAACAGATAACTCATATAACCTGAAGTACTTTGGGCGTCTCTAGTGGGGAGAAAAATAAGATCAGATCTACATTCCTTGGGTACATAACAGGAAAGAACCAAACTCCGTTAATAGAGATTTTCATCTTCTCTATCTCTCCTCCATGTGTCCATTAGCCCTTTCACCAAATAAACACTGAACAAAGATTTAAAGTACTGTATATTGCTTTGAGGCAGTATCAAAGTATTAGCAATTTAATAGCTTGGAGTGCTACTGTGATAGAGAACACCACAGTACATTTTCCTGAACAGAAAACAAGAGGGCAGTGGGTGCCCTGGAGGACTCACAAGAGACTAAAGACATACAGTAGCCACTGGCACACTGAGTGGAGCCTTTTCTGTGGCACCGATTCAGTGACGAAAGTCAGGAAGGACTTTGTTGTTGTTTCATGTCTTGAGTTTTTTTGAGATTATCCTAGAATATCTGCTGTCACCGTGTTTCTTCTGCATGATATTGGTTATGTCAGCTGGACCAGGTATTTTGGTGAAAATTCCACAGTGTACACCTGTAATTTTATCCATGGAGATAAATTATGTGCTGTTATTTGCAACAAGGAATAACAGCAGGCAGGCTATTTTTTCTCTAACATGAATGAAGCTTTTCTTTCAAAACAGTCTTGAACCAAGATTTTAAAAACTTCTTTTGAAAGGGTGAGATCTGTTTATTTTTGAATTAAAGACTTCAGGTTAAAAGAGGAAATAAATAGTCTCATTTAGAATAAAGCATGACACCTCACATGATAAAAGGAAATGATGCAATGGAAGACACTTTTGAAAACTTCTCAGAAAAGTTTGGCAGGAAATTAAAGGCTTCACTGAAGCTCATTTATCATGCATTCACCTTTAGCTCATGACACATTCCTAGTAATGGTGACATTTGCAAACTAATTTAATTGCATGTTCTTTATTTAGGAGTGATACTACAGAACATACTTTCTAAATAACTATAATATCATGTTGGTCATTATATTTAGTTACCTTTTTAATTCAACTTCAAAATATATATAATTATGGTTGATACCACATGAAGGAAACTAATTAACTGGTCAGCATTTAAAAGTTACTTTTAAAATTAAAGGGGAAAAACCATTTAAAGGTATCTTATAAATGGTTAAATGAGGTCTCAGGAATTCAATTCCAGAGCCTAAGCAGAGCAGATGAGATAGTGAAAAAAATTGCTTTACACACCAAGAGTTGAGGTGCTTCAACATTTTCCTACACAGCTCCACAGCTCTAGATGCCATGTTAGGCCCTACTAAGTATTTGCAGGGACTAGAGCAGTGAAATGCTGTCTATAGGAAAACATGTCTGGACAGAAAATCCAAAACCTCCAGTAATGGCTAGAATGGAGGAAGGATACTACTGCTCACCTGGGATAAAATATACAAAACAACCCTGAAAATAAACTGCATCTAGGGGAAACCCATCCTCCTGACTGAGGAACTGGGAAAACCCTCTGAGCTGGAAAGTGTGGTAGAAATTTGTGTTTTTTTCTAACAGTCTATACGTCTCTCTCTCTCTCTCTTCTCTGTTGTTTCTGCCTCAAGGTCATGGATCTACATGGTTTCAGAGGTGGTACTGGCACCTGAAATTCAAAAGAAAAATCATTTCTCTGCAGAGAGGAAATACGGAAAAAAGTCCTTTTGCTGCAAATACTTCTGGAAGAAATATTTGTGTGTGTGTGTGTGGTTTTTTTTTTTTTTTTCACCTTTTCTTTCAACACTTAGCCAAGGACAAGTTCATTCAGCAGGTGGGACTATGCAACTGTGTGGGACACTAAAATGCTAAAGAACACGGACTTGTCAGAGAAACTGAGAAAACACCACTGGGAGCCTGTAAGTGTAAAGAAAATGCTTGAGATGCAAGGTATAGAGAAGGGTCCCCTAATTCTGAATATGAACCTATATGTTTCAGGCCTACCTCCAAATGGTGTACACATGTAATGCACACTGGAAGTAGAATGAAGGCTTTGAGATAACAATCACCACCTAAGTCACAGGCTAATAATACCTTAGAAAAGCATTCTAACACAAAACCAAACAGAACAATAAGGCTTTTTAAAATATAACTGCAGTCTGTAGCTGTTGTTCAGTCATTAGTTTGCATCCAACTATTTTTGATCCCATGGACTTTAGCAAGCCAAGTTCCTCTGTCCTCTACTATCTCCCTGAGTTTGCTCAAATTCATGTCCATTGAGTGAGCGATGCTATCTAACCATCTCATCCTCTGCTGCCCCTTTCTTCTTTTGCCTTCAATCTTTCCCAGCATCAAGGTCTTTTCCAATGAGTCTCCTGCTTGATCACATCCAATTTACCTTGATTCATGGATCTAGCATACCAGGGTCCTATGCAGTATTGTTCTTTACAGCATTGGACTTTACTTTTACCACCAGACATATTCAACATTGAATATCATTTCTGCTTTGGCCCATCTGCTTCATTTTTCCTAGAGCTATTAGTAATCACACTCCATTCTTCCCCAGTAGCATACTGGACACTTTTCAATCTGGAGGGCTCATCTTCTGATGTCATATCTCTTTGCTTTTTCATACTGTTCAAGGGTTTCTCCAGGCAAGAATACTACAGTGGGTTGCCATTTCCTCCTCTGCTGCTGCTACTGCTGCTGCGTCGCTTCAGTCGTGTCCAACTCTGTGTGACCCCATAGACGGCAGCCCACCAGGCTCGGCCGTCCCTGGGATTTTCCAGGCAAGAGTACTAGAGTGGGTTGCCATTTCCTTCTCCAATGCATGAAAATGAAAAGTGAAAGTGAAGTCGCTCAGTTGTGTCCGACTCTTCGCGACCCCAAAGACTGCAGCCCACCAGGCTCCTCCGTTCATGGGATTTTCCAGGCAAGAGTACTGAAGTGGGTTGCCATTGCCTTCTCCAATTTCCTCCTCTAGTGGACCACATTTTGTGAGAACTCTTCACTATCACCTGTCTATATTGGGTCACCCTGCATGGCATGGCTCATAGCTTCATTGAGCTATGCAAGTCTCTTCACCATGACAAGGCTATGTTCCATAAAGGGGAAGTATAATTGTTATTGTATCCTAAATAAGATGCCAGTGAACCTGTAACCTAAACCAAAAGTACTCATTGCCTGCTAAAATCACAATAAAGGGCTAAAGAGTATGTGCAAGACACTTACTCCTTGGAAGGAAAGTTATGACCAACCTAGATAGCGTATTCAAAAGCAGAGACATTACTTTGCCGACTAAGGTCTGTCTAGTCAAGGCTATGGTTTTTCCAGTGGTCATGTATGGATGTGAGAGTTGGACTGTAAAGAAAGCTGAGTGCCAAACAATTGATGCTTTTGAACTGTGGTGTTGGAGAAGACTCTTGAGAGTCCCTTGGACTGCAANGTCTAGTCAAGGCTATGGTTTTTCCAGTGGTCATGTATGGATGTGAGAGTTGGACTGTAAAGAAAGCTGAGTGCCAAACAATTGATGCTTTTGAACTGTGGTGTTGGAGAAGACTCTTGAGAGTCCCTTGGACTGCAAGGAGATCCAACCAGTCCATTCCAAAGGTCAGCTCTGGGATTTCTTTGGAAAGAATGATGCTAAAGCTGAAATTCCCAGTATTTTGGCCACCTCATGAGAAGAGTTGACTCATTGGAAAAGACTCTGATGCTGGGAGGGATTGAGGGCAGGAGAAAAAGGGGACGACAGAGGATGAGATGGCTGGATGGCATCACTGATTCAATGGACATGAGTTTGAGTGAATTCCGGGAGTTGGTGATGGACAGGGAGGCCTGGCATGCTGAGATTCATGGGGTCACAAAGAGTCACACATGACTGAGTGACTGAACTGAACTGATGTGCAAGTAGAATTTTCATACACTGCCAATGGGGATATACTCTTGAAAACAATTTGACAATTAATTAGAAATTTAAATGTTCTCACTGTATAATCCAGCAATCCCCATCCTAAGGATTTACCCCATAAGACATAATCTTTATTCACATAAAATCTTGCAAGCTAATATTTCAGGAGTTTTATTCAAAATCACCAAAAACTGGAAACAAGCTAAATGTTCCTCAACTAGAGGATGGAGAAACAGGTGCTGGCATAGTCATGCAGTGGAATATTACTTAACAATGAAAAGGAAGAAACTACTTATATATAGAAAGATAAATCTCAAATGTCTTATGCTATGTGAAAGAAATCAGACTCAAAATTCTACATATTGTATAAACCCATATATATGATGGTTTGGAAAAGACACCACTGTAGGAATGGAGACTACATCAGTATTTATTAAGCATTAAAGGTAAGGGAAACAGAAGGACCCAGAGAAGTCTGACTGCCTTGGATGCCCCCTCCTTGAGGGCTCTACAAGCATGATGAGATATGGAAGAAGTGGGTGCATGCAGGCCAGAGGGCCTACTGCTGGTTGTTTTTGAATAGCTGGGGCTTTCCTGGTGACCTGAGGGCACCATTGATACCTCTCCAGAAGGTGACTTAGAAACAGGCACAGAGCCAGCATGGGATGTTCTTGGCCAAGGATACCATGGGCCCTCTGGCTCTAATCAATCTGGTCCAGGGGACCCAGAAACAACTTACACCACCCCACCCTCATGGAAGATCCACCTCTACCCAAGTTGTTCTCACATCCTCTTCTAATAAGAAAAGGCTGATCAAGGCTGGTGGGTTGGCCTTGATCACACACACACATACACTACACATACACATACACTACCCATATACATATACTATACATACACACATACATGCACACACATATACACATACATTGTTCTAGACAAGAGGGCTGATATCTTGTTATCAGCACTCCTTACTAGTTTTTCCATTCACGCTACTAAAAATAAGACTTGGTCACAGAAAGGGGGTTAGTATGACTCCCTTTGCATAAAAGACTTTTTCGAAGGTGATCTAAATGTTGGGGCTTCCCTTGTAGCTCAGTCAGTAAAGAATCCAAATGCACTGCAGGAGATGTGGGTTCCATCCCTGGGTTGGGAAGATCCCCTGGAGAAGGAAATGGCAACCCACTCCAGTATCCTTGCCTGGAAAATCTCATGAACAGAGGAGCATTAGTATTCTTTCTTATTTATATTGCTGATTATATGGCTATTTATTTGTGAAAACTACTAGATAATTGCACCAAAAGCAGTGAATTTTACNATCCCCTGGAGAAGGAAATGGCAACCCACTCCAGTATCCTTGCCTGGAAAATCTCATGAACAGAGGAGCATTAGTATTCTTTCTTATTTATATTGCTGATTATATGGCTATTTATTTGTGAAAACTACTAGATAATTGCACCAAAAGCAGTGAATTTTACTTCACATAAAAAATAAATTAAAAATGGCCTAATATACGCTAAATCTAGCACTCTATATTTTAAAAATAAAATTAAAGATAAACTGAAATGTTCAAATGCTATCTCTGAATGCCACAGTAAATTGACTGTTCAGGGCCAAGTTGATTTGCCTACTAAGCTAGAAACCCTAATTTACTGGCTGATACAGTGAGGTCATTAAAAGAAATTAAACAACAAAGAAAATCTGGCTCTTTAAGTTGGTTGAGAAGCTTACAGCATCAAACCATTGTTGGCTTTGCATCAGTAATTTAGGGTGCAGAGGTAGTAGCATCACTTTACTATGTGAAAAGTACTGATATTTGAGAACCTAAGTAATTTGGTCCTTCTAAATTAGATTTTCCAAAAAGTAATATCATATCTTCATTTCACTTTATATACTTCACTCTTACAGACGACCAAATAAATGAGCTAAAGAACACTAGAATTCATTAAATGCTTTCCTTGATGACATTCCCCAGAACAGTTTTGGAATCCTAGGTAGTGAATGCTAGGTGACACAGCTCACACTGACCCCATGCTTAACCTTCTGAACTGCAGCAAGAATTCCCCAGCTGCAGGAAGTCTGGGAAGTCTCTCAGCTTAGAATTTCCTTTTCTTGAAGTGAGCTGCCTTGCCTAAGGTTATAACCACTCCTCGAGATCAGGCCACATCCAATGCTTGGCCAATGAAGAAGTATAAAGGTCTGGCCCCCTGTTTACGTTGAAACAACTGTGGGAGGCTCTCTGAGCCGTAGACTATGGCCTAGTATCAGCGGACACTTCCGTTGCAATTGCATCAGAATTGAACTTCCTTTCACTTCTTTTCTGTCTCTTTCAATGTCCCTGGATGTAGATTTCAAAAGTAGTCACTAACAACTTGCCTGAAGCAAATCTCCAATTCAGTTTCTGTTTTGCCAGAACCCTGACCTATAAAACTTGGTGCCAAAAAGGGTGCAAGGAAAACAGACACTGAAAGGAGATATTGGAGCTAAATGGCCTTCCATGTAACTAGCAGTGAGGAATCATTATTGATGGTGTGTGGAACACTAGTAGTCCCTGGTATGCTGTGGTGGTGTGAGTGTTAAAACATTCACAGGTGGGTGTAAATTCACTGGCAGGTGCAATGTTTCAGGCTGAGGTGGTAATTTCAAGGATTATAGAATTAAATGACTTATTCAATATGCTGGAGAAAAACAATGCAGAACTGGGGTTGATTAATCACCAATTAAACATTAAGTGTGAAAACCTTGGCAGCTTATAAAAAGACTTTCATCCCACATAGAGATGAAGAGCTGGTGAAGCTGAAGATGAGGTCATATCTTAACATTTGTAGGTATAAAGGCTTGATAGCAGGTTGGATTTTCAATTCTGAAAGATCTTTTATGTCAAAGTGACAGCCTTGGTTAGGAAGGAATAAGATCCTGGGACTTGGGATACAGATGTCTGTGTTGATGCATTTAAAAAGTTAGATTCAAATGCATGTTTTGACCTTCAGAAATATCTCACTTCCCAAACATAAAACAAACAAAATTTGCTTGTAAGCAAATGCAGACTTCATCAGATTTTATTGTCACTGGCTCTTCTGGTCACCAATACGTCCCACTGTAGCCTGTCCAAAAAAGTGCCAGGTCTAGTATAACAGAAAGAGACAAGCCTCAAAAAAGCTGCAGAGGTTAAGCAATGTGCACCAGTAGGAGTCCACAGAAGCTGCATGGCAATGAATCCTAGGAGTGCAGAATCAAAGACAGATGAAACATTAAGCTTGGATTAAAAAACAGTTTAGACTAGGGTACTCTTCTATTTTATAAAATTTCACACCCTAGGCAAGATCTGAAAACAACAACTCACACTATTAGGATGGCTCTTCAGAAAGTGATGGCTCATCCTCCATCCTCTGAGAAGCAGAAGTGCTTGAAAGAGAGAACAAAAAGGTTCAGACATGAGGGCATGCTAGCGGGATATGCTGTATGAGGCCCCAGATGACAATGTTACATGTGAGATCCCAGAGGACACTCAATGTACCAGTGATATGGTATACCCACTGATGAGAAGGGCTTCAACATCCTAGAGAAGCTCAGTGGAGGCTATCTCTTGTAGGGCAGAATAAATGGTTGAAATGCTCTTTTTTTTTGCCACACCACCTACCAAATGGGATCTTAGCTCCAGGACCATGGAAAAAACATCCCAGATCCCCTGTAGTGGAAATTCAGAGACTTAACTACTGGACTTCCAGGGAAGTCCTTGAGATGCTCCTATAAAACTGTGCTTCTTGATAGCAATAGGAATTAGAAAATCTCAACAAAATAGAGATGAACTATCAATAGTTAACTATTGGAAGGAAGGTGTACACAATTATTGCAATAAACAGCATGGTGCATCAACCAGGGAACCTTGATCTGCAAAAAAAGTATGGAGTTCTTAGGAGCAAGATAAATGAGTAGACAATAGAGGCTGTTTACCATCTGTAACAACATAATGGACCAAAAAACTCAGGAATGGATAATCTGGAACATAAAAGCAGCCATCTCAATAAAATGTCACAGTATATTGTTCAGTTTTAGGACCTGAGCCAAATCTCCAGTCTGGAAACCAGTGGCCTAAAGAAAAGCCAGACCCTGAAGAGTAAGGACCCTGTAACCCTGCAGCAAGGATCTGTGTAATAGCTTCCCCAGATTTTCCCAAAAATGATCTACAGACAGGGCAAGCTTCAGGGGCTGTGATATTCCTCTTTGCTCAGAAGGGCCTTGTCCCTGGCTCAATGCTCTGTTGTTACCATCTTGAAATTCTTAATAATTCTATCATTGAACGTGTGCTTTGCAAGTGAAATTTGATGTAAAAAAGGACCCTGTATGTGAGCAGATTGGATGTGCACAATATGAGTGCCCTTCTATTCCTGCTAATTCATTTGTGTAGTGTTGTAATGCCCCATGACAAGAGAATTCTAGCAGACCCATGAGAATTCAGTGAGATTCAGGGTGAGTATAATCATGTTGCACTTATGACTAGGTAATGAGAGTCCCTGAAAGACCACACTTTTCAACTGAGCCAGAACTTGCTCAGAACTCAGAAAGAAGGCAGTGACATTCTGAAGCAACACAAGTGACCGGGGAACTCAATCACATCCTTTCCTTCTCTTGTTGCTTGCCTGTGTGTGTCAACTACTAATGCTGAAAACGACTTCGAAAGACAGAGCAACATAAGTTCCTTTTCCTTCAGTCTTTTCTTACTGATCAGTAAATTGAAGAGAGAGTGTTGGTAGAATGTACAAATATCAAGGAGTGAAAAAAAAAAAAAGTTGAATTAGTTTTGTGGAACATTTCTGCTATTCTGGTAAGAGTAAAATGCATATGCATGTGTGAATTACAAAATGCTAATTATTCCATTTTGATGATTCTGCATATGAGTAAATGCTCTTTAAAACCAGCATTGCATGATATAAAGATGAACAGCAAAATGTATGCTAATGATTATGTCATTTTTTTTTTACTTTAGAATATTAAGTAACAAATTAAAAATGCTGTGATGAATTCAAAGGAAACCTCCCACCATGATGAGAGGACACTACTTGCTAAGTGTCTTTAAATACTTTCTTTTGTTGTTGTTGTTCAATCCCTAACTTGTGTCCAATTCTGTGACCCCATGAACTGCAGCATGCCAGCCTCCTCTGTCTATCACTATCTCCCAGAGATTTTCAAATTCATGTCTATTGAGTCAGTGATGCTATCTAACAAGCACATCCTCTGCCACCCCCTTCTCCTTTGCCTTCAACATCCCCCAATATCAGGTGCTTTTCCAATGAGGAGGCTTTGCACATCAGACGGCCAAATGATTGGAGCTTTAGCTTCAACAACAGTCCTTCCAACTAATATTCAGGGTTGATTTCCTTTAGGATTGTCTAGTTTGATCTCCTTGCATTCCAAGGAACTTTCAAGAGTCTTCTCCAGCACCACAATTTGAAAGCATTGTCAGTGCTCAGTCGCATCAATTCTTTAGCACTCAGATTCAGCATCAATTCTTCAGCATAAACCAGAGTTTATGGTCCAACACTCACATCCCTACAAGACTATTGGAAAAACCATAGCTTTGGCTATAAGGACTTCTGTCGGACAAATCATGTCTCTGTGTTTTAGTACACTGTCTAGGTTGGTCATAGCTTTCCTTCCAAGGACCAAGTGTCTTTTAATTCCATGGCTGAAGTCACCATCCACAGTGATTTTGAAGCACAAGAAAATAAAATCTGTCAATGTTTCCACTTTTTCCCCTTCTATTTGCCATGAAGTGATAGAACCAGATGCCATGATATTAGTTTTCTGAATGTTGAGTTTCAAGCCAGCTTTTTCACTCTCCCCTTTCAACTTCATCAAGAGCTGTTTAGTTCCTCTTCATTTTCTGCCATAAGGGTGATATCATCTGCCTATCTGTGGTTGTTATTTCTCCTGGCAATAATCTTGATTCCAGATTGTAATTCATCCAGCTTAGCATTTCCCTAGCATTTATATGCAGATGTGCTCTGCATATAAATTAAATAAGTAGAGTGACAATACACAGCCTTGTCATAATCCTTTCCCAATTTTGAACCAGTCTGTTGTTCTATGTCCAGTTCTAACTGTTACTTCTTGACCCACATATAGGTTTCTCAGGAGGCAGTTAAGTGGTCTGGTAGTCCCATCTCTTGAAGAATGTTCCACAATTTGTTGTGATCTACACTACCAAAGAGTTCAATGTAGTCAATAAAGCAGAACTCCCTTGCTTTTTCTATAATTCTATGAATGTTGACCAACTTGATCTCTGGTTCCTCTGCCTCTTTGAAACTCAGCTTGTACATCTGGAAGTTCTTGGTACATGCACTAATGAAGCCTAGCTTGAAGGATTTTGAGCATAACCTTGCTAGCATTTGAAATGAGTGCAACTGTATGATAATTTGAACATAAGCTTTGACATTGCCCTTCTTTGGGATTAGAATGAAAACTGACCTTCTCCAATACTGTGGTCACTATTGAGTTTTCCAAATTCGCTGACATATTGAGTGCAGTTCTCTAACAGTATCTTTTTTTTTTTTTTTTTTTACTTCAAGTACTAGAGCTAGCAGGTTTCTCATTTGGAGAATAATCACAATATACACCCCCTGGGTTCAGGATATAGGGTCTCTCACAGTAAAGAAGGACAAATTTTTTCAAAAATAGCTTTGACCTTGAAAAGGTAGGACTCTTGACCATGGGATACCAAATATCATGTAGCCCAAGCTGCTTGTCAAGACCTGTGCCCTCTCAGACACACCAAGTTACATGCTCAGTGGGAATAATGGATCAGGCGTGAATAGGGTCACCAAGACGGGCAAGTACAAGTAAGCGGGGTGATTAAGACGTCCAGAGCCTCCACTCTTGAAGCCAGTAGCTTTCCTTCAGTTCATGACTACTACCATATGGGGGATACTGAATATAGCTGATGGAGGAAGAAAAATACATCACTCAGAAAGGTAGTAAACACACGAAATCAACCACCTATAACACAGAAGTATGTCCTTTTAAGGTAGAATACATGGGTACAGAAACAAAAAAAAAAACATAAAAATATAAATGATTCCATTTATTGACACTTTTAGGAATCCACTTGAGCTATTTTTCCTTATCATCTCTAAAACTGAGTTTTCTGGGATGCTTAGAAGTCCAGGTTTCCAGATAGTGAACACTTCCACAAGAGGACACTCAGAGCTTCTCATTATATTTCACGCTATGGCTGCAACCTCTTTTTCTCATGATCCTCTCTTCACAAGACCACCAGACAAGGAAAGGAGTCACCATTTGGGGACGTATAATTGGCCCTGACCATCAGGAGGAGACAGGGCAAAGATGTGAGGGCAAAGAAAAATATGTTTGACAACTAAGTGATCGCTTACAATGAATGATGCTTGCCCAGTTTAAGCAATCGGTTCAGTTGTTCAGTCATGTCTGACACTTTTGGCAACACATAGTCAAATACAGCAGCCATGGCTTAAGCAGGTATAATGATCAGTGGCTCAGCTCCCATAAATATAAAATTTCATGCCATCCCACTAGTGAAGGGACCTAGGGATCAGTGATCTTTGGATCATAGATCAGCAGAGCCAGCAGAAAGAGCAAGGGTGAATATATAATGGGTTATAGAGGAGTGAGATGAAGATTACCACTTACAGCTTAAGAACACAGGGCAGTGAAGTGTGGATAGGAGGTCTACAGTGTATCTGATCAACTTTTCCTTGTGTGTTGTTCCCAGGAAAGGCATCACACCACAATCCTGAAAGAACTCTCCAAGGACATATATGACGCACATGCAGCTGCTTCGCACAAGCAGTGGGTGGTAGTGGGTGTTCTAGTTACTCCACTTCTTAGATTGGAACACTCATTCTCCTAGCAACTGGGTGCATCAGAAGATAACAGATCTCACTTTAGTTCAGCCACAGCTAAAGAAAACAGTCCAGCCAGGGTCAATTTCTCTTCTTGTGGGCAGCCTGAACCTACTGGCCACTGGAAGGCACGAAAACTTGCCTCTTTTCCTTGATTTCAGATAATGCTGAAGAGATATCCCAGCAAATGAGCTTCCTGTGCTATCAGCTGAGCAATGAGACACATTCAATCCCTGCTCAATCAAACTTCTGTTAATCACCTATTTTGTACAATAATCTTCCTTCAAATCTCTGCCTCAGAGTCTGTTTCCTAAGAAATCTACCTTGTGAGCTCTTGTGATAGTCAACTCCACTGTTGCAAGCTGAGAAAAATGAGGTAAATAATGATAGGACCATTTTTTTGCATGTGCAGATTGGTGTCGCATATCCCAACCATAGAGAGTTACAACTTTGATATAAAATACTGCTTATCACATACAAAATACCCAGACAAGTGTGTATCTGAACTAAATTACCAGGCAAATTCCTTTCCTCATCATTGATTTAATAGGATAAATAATATGGGAGCCAAAGAAAGTTCCAATTATATGCAATGTAAATGAAACCAAATAAAGAATTTCATTCATTTCTTTATGAGATGTCAAATTAAAAAGCTGATAGGAGAGCTAAATGAACTGAAACAGGATGAACAACAACAGCAAAAGTCCCACATTATTCTNGCCAAAGAAAGTTCCAATTATATGCAATGTAAATGAAACCAAATAAAGAATTTCATTCATTTCTTTATGAGATGTCAAATTAAAAAGCTGATAGGAGAGCTAAATGAACTGAAACAGGATGAACAACAACAGCAAAAGTCCCACATTATTCTTTGATTGCTGGTCACATAAATATTAAAGGGATTATCAGAACTAGGCTTTATTTAACAAGCAAGCTAATCAAAAAGCAGAAACAGATGAGCATTAATTACATTTGCATTTGAAATCAAATACACAGAAAGTATTTTAAGAGAGTGGGGCTATGCCAATTGATCATATTAGAGAAACTATAAACCATTTCCCTAAATATGTCTTTGCTAGATATCCAGATTGCTTATATGGCCGCGACTCAACTGGAATTTCTCTCCCCATTCAACCTGTGAACTATTGCTTAATTCTTGTTTTTAGAATGAAAGCCTATCAGCTATGGCTGATATCTTCTATAGCAGAAACTAGAGTTTGTGGTCTAATTTCTTCAAAGAATAAGTTTGTCCTTGCAGACTAGAAGTGACAGCATGCTGTGTGGAGAGGGAAATTAAGGATGTTCAGATGATGTTTTGGTAGAATGTTTTGCTTTCCTAAGCCACTGTATTTAAAAGACAGAGAAAAGTTATGACCAACCTAGATAGCATATTCAAAAGCAGAGACATTACTTTGCCGACTAAGGTCCGTCTAGTCAAGGTTATGGTTTTTCCAGTGGTCATGTATGGATGTGAGAGTTGGACTGTGAAGAAGGCTGAGTGCTGAAGAATTGATGCTTTTGAACTGTGGTGCTGGAGAAGACTCTTGAGAGTCCCTTGGACTGCAAGGAGATCCAACCAGTCCATTCTGAAGGAGATCAGCCCTGAGATTTCTTTGGNAGTATATTCAAAAGCAGAGACATTACTTTGCCAATTAATGTCCATCTAGTCAAGGCTATGGTTTTTCCAGTGGTCATGTATGGATGTGAGAGTTGGACTGTGAAGAAGGCTGAGTGCTGAAGAATTGATGCTTTTGAACTGTGGTGCTGGAGAAGACTCTTGAGAGTCCCTTGGACTGCAAGGAGATCCAACCAGTCCATTCTGAAGGAAATCAGCCCTGGGATTTCTTTGGAAGGAATGATGCTAAAGCTGAAACTCCAGTACTTTGGCCACCTCATGTTGGCCACCTCATGTGAAGAGTTGACTCATTGGTAAAGAGTCTGATGCTGGGAGGGATTGGGGACGGGAGGAGAAGGGGATGACGGAGGATGAGATGGCTGGATGGCATCAATGACTCGATGGACGTGAGTCTGAGTGAACTCTTGGAGTTGGTGATGGACAGGGAGGCCTGGTGTGCTGCGATTCATGGGGTCACAAAGTGTCAGACGGGACTGAGTGACTGAACTGAACTGAACTGAGACCACCTTACCTGCCACTTGAGAAATTTGTATCAAGATCAAGAAGCAATAGTTAGAATAGGACATGGAACAATGGACTAGTTCAAATTGGGAAAGGAGTACGTCAAGACTGTGTATGATCACCCGTTTTATTTAACTTAAATGCAGAGTGCATCATCTAATATGCTGAGTTGGATGAAGTACAAGCCTGAATCAAGATTTCTGGGAGACATATCAATAACTTCAGATATGCAGATGGCACCACCCTTATGGCAGAAATGGAAGAGTAATGAATGAGCCTCTTGATGAAAGTGAAAGAGGAGAGTAAAAAAACTGGCTTAAAACTCAAGATTAAAGAAACTAAGATCATAATATCTGGTCCCATCACTGCATGGCAAATAAATGGGGAAACAATGGAAACAATGACAGACTTTATTTTCTTGGGCTCCAAAATCACTGCCAATGGTGACTGCAGCCATGAAATTAAAATATCTTGCTCCTTGAAAGAAAAACAATGGGCAACCTAGGCAATGTATTAAAAAACAGAGATTCAACTTTGCCAACAAAGATCTATATTGTCAAAGGTATGGCTTTTGCAGTAGTCATGTATGGATGTGAAAGTTGGACTATAAAGAAAGCTGAGCACCAAAGAACTGATGCTTTTAAACTGTGGTGCAGTCAATCCTAAAGGAAATCAGACCTGAATATTCATTGGAAGGACTGATGCTGAAACTGAAACTCCAATACTTTGGCCACCTGATGCGAAGTACTGACTCATTTGAAAAGACCCTGATGCTGGGAAAGATTGAAGGCAGGGGGATAAAGAGACAGCAGAGGATGAGATAGTTGAATGACATCACCAGTTAGATGGACTTGAGTTTGAGCAAACTCCTGGAGTTGGTGATGGACAGTGAGGCCTCCTGTGCCGTAGTCCATGGGGTTGCAAAGAGTCAGACACGACTGAGTGACTGAATTGAACTGAGCTATATGCCACAAGGAATTACATTCATACCTTGTAATAATCTATAATGTGAAATAATCTGAAAAGTATATATATATATAAATATATAATACATGTATTATATATATATATGTAAATCAACTTTCATTGCTCTAGAAAGTAACAGCATTGTAAATCTATTTTAATTCAATAAATTTAAATTTAAAATTTTTTTAATTAAGAGAAGGAGTCAGAGACTTAACAGTATTCATACAGTCAAAGAAAGTATCAGGTTACTGATTTTCAAAAAGAACAAAAAAAAATGTCAGAATTGATACTGTCTTAGATGGTAAAATAAATGTGCAAACACTGCATTTTTTCCCAGTTGTAAATATATCTCATTTTGATACATAATTTTATTTAAATATGTTTAATTTAGACAAATTTGAAAAATGGAACTGTATTCCAAACAGAAATGAATGGCTCAGCATAGAATGAAAAACACTGATAGATTTTATGACAGTGGAAACCTCTCAAAATATAAATATCAAGTCCACAATCCATCTGCTGGGAATTAAATATTTTTTTCTTAAAAGGGGAATTTTCAGAAACTATTTTTAATTTCTATAGGATTTAGATATCTCTGCTGGTATAGGAGGGGAAGTGTAGTTGAACACGGCTGTGATTGTGAAGGACAGTGTGAATGAGTAAATGTGAGTTGAAGTATACATGTGTAAGAGTTTAAGAGCACATGTGGACACAGCTGAGCTTGTGCATGAGTACGTGATAGGACCACATGGGACTTGGGTGGAAATTTAGATATATATGTAGAGACTATGTTCAACACAGCAGTGTTAAATAGAATCTTTGAGCTTGCTTTACCTCTGCCAGCAAGGACTTCTGCAGATTCTTCTTGGCTGAAGATTAACATCTTTGCTTTTACAGTCTGAGAAAGCCTTCATTGTGTTTCTCACACTCCTTCCCTCTCCTCCCAAAGAGGCCTCCTGTAGCTCATGAGATTGATGAGATTGTATCACTAGTTTGTTCGCTTGTTTGTTTTTTCTCTTTCATTCTTTCTGGCAAATACTACTGTAGATAATATCTTCTTAAAAACCAAAGCTTTTAAGTTTAATTAGGTCCCATTTGTTTATTTTTGCTTTTATTTCCATTACTCTGGGAGGTGGGTCATAGAGGATCCTGCTGTGATTTATGTTGGAGAGTGTTTACCTATGTTTTCCTCTAGGAGTTTTACAGCTTCTGGTCTTACATTTAGATCTTTAATCCATTTTGAGTTTATTTTTGTATGGTGTTAGAAAGTGTTATATTTTCATTCTTTTACAAGTGGTTGACCAGTTTTCCCAGCACCACTTGTTAAAGAGATAGGAGTTGGTGATGGACAGGGAGGCCTGGCGTGCTGCGATTCATGGGGTTGCAAAGAGTCGGACACAATTGAGCGACTGAACTGAGCTGAACCTGAAAATATACTGCTTAGAGAAACATTAAATAAAGTAAAAAGGAAAAAAAAAGTAGGCAGTACTTCCAAGGCAATGGGGCATGACAGATTCTGGCTGAAAGACTAAGACTGTAAGTTAAGCTGACAATTTCTCTAATTGTGAATGCTACATGACTATGGTGTCAGGATGCAGTGATCTTTGGATCATAGATTAGATGTTTCCCTATGATTGAATTGAACTGAAAATAGAGATAGTACAGTAGCAACTTAATTATCTTACGAAATAAATAAATGATTCTATGCCAATGGAGAAAACAAACATAGTATCTGAATAGTGAACAAAATCAGAAAATAAGCTCCCAAAATAAACAATTTCAGTGTATATTTCAAGAATGGATTTTGTCACCAAACCAATTGTATAATCAATCACTGAGCTAGAAGTTTTTTGGAAGACTGAGATCTTGCTTGTATTATAAGGCTTGATTTTCTTTCTGTTATGAGGGAGAGAAAAACTGATGGGCCTCAGGAAATCTGTACTGCTTGTTTTCTTTTGTGAAATGGGAAATCAGAAAGAAAAACTAGGAATAGTAGAGGACATATTCAGGATATCAAATATTCTTAAAAAGTTTCCCAGAAAAGAGAATTTGAGAGGGTGAAAAATAATCAAAGAAGAAATTACTAATAATAAAAAGCCATGCACCAATGGAAATTATTGTGTAATTTTACTTATCTGACTATATAGACAATCCTAATGGTTTGCAGAGAGAAAAAAATATCTCATACATAGAGGAATAGGAACTGGGACACATCAGATACCTTAAGACCAACAGTGGTAGTTTAAAAATGTCTTTACAATTCTGAATAAAAATGTTTTCCAATCTTGAATTCAATATTATATAGTCTCCTTAAGCATTAAAAACATGTGAATTTTTAAAAGATTTTTCAGAACTGCAAGTTCTCCAAAGTTTCTCTTTGTTGCAATTTTTTGACAAAGCTACCCTCCAGATTGCTGTGAGAAATATCAATAACCTCAGATATGCAGATGACACCATCTTTATGGCAGAGAGTGAAGAGGAACTAAAAAGCTTGTTGATGAAAGTGAAAGAGGAGAGTGAAAATGCTGGCTTAAAGCTCAACATTCAGAAAACTAAGATCATGGCATCTGGTCTCATCACTTCATGGGAAATAGATGGGAAACAGTGGAAACAGTGTCAGACTTTATTTTTTGGGTTCCAAATCACTGCAGATGGTGATTGTAGCCATGAAATTAAAAGACACTCCTTGGAAGGAAAGTTATGACCAACCTAGATAGCATATTCAAAAACAGAGACATTACTTTGCCAACAAAGGTCCATCTAGTCAAGGTTGTTTTTTCCAGTGGTCATGTATGGTTGTGAGAGTTGTGAAGAAAGCTGAGTGCCGAAGAATTGATGCTTTTGAACTATGGTGTTGGAGAAGACTCTTGAGAGTCCCTTGGACTACAAGGAGATCCAACCAGTCCATTCTAAAGATCAGCCCTGGGATTTCTTTGGAAGGAATGATGCTAAAGCTGAAACTCCAGTACTTTGGCCACCTCACGTGAAGAGCTGATTCATTGAAAAAGACTCTGATGCTGGGAAGGATTGGGGGCAGGAGGAGAAGGGGACGACAGAGGATGAGATGGCTGGATGGCATCACCTACTCGATGGACATGAGTTTGAGTGAACTCCGCGAGTTGGTGATGGACAAGGAGGCCTGGCGTGCTGCAATTCATGGGGTTGGAAACAGTTGGACATGACTGAACGACTGAACTGAGCTGAACTGACCCTCCAGTAAAACAAGAAGGTAAACTGAGAAAGAAAGACAACATGGGATCCAGAAAACATAAGTCTCAATCCCAGAAGAGAAGTGAAAGTGATTCCCAGGGTGACTGCAAAAAAATAACATTGGAAAAGACTTGTTAAGAACAAGTCTAGATTGAAACATAAAAGACTTTAAGGAGAGAGCCCCTCAATAACAAAAATGTAAACAGAGTAAATAACATAGTTGGCCATATTTAAAGGAACTTTAACAGTTTCTCTACATTGCTCATTAGTTCATTCCCACAGAATGAACTAATAATAGCTAATTAAAATGCAAATAAATTATAAAAAATAAAGCAACTATAAATTGATACTTTCTATGCTGCTCAGGGTGGTAAGATATTTTCATGTTATATACTAAAAATAGCAGTCACAGTTTTTCAGGGTCTTCTAGAACTCAAACATACTTTGAACTCTCATCTTTGAACTCTTAAAACTAAGAATTATTATTTCATAACGAGAAAATCAAAACTCTGAGAAGCTAAAAGATGTGTCCTAAATCAGTTAGCAAGAAGTGAAATGGATTCAAATCTGTATTCTAATGTCTATGCCTTTCCCAATAAAGCTTGCTTAACTGGCATGCTAGTACATACATACTCATATTGCACACATGAAATTCAGTGTTACAAACCATGCTGATATACAATATTGCATTTGTTCTTTACTTCTGCTGTGTATTTTTTTCTTTTTCTTGGGGATGGTTTTGATCATGGCCTCCTATACAATGTTATGAACCTCCATCCAAAATTTTTCAGGCACTCTGTCTATCAGATCTAATCCTTTGAATCTATTTGCCACTTCCACTGTATAATCATTGAGGTGCACTACAAACAAGGCTAGTGGAGGTGATGGAATTCCAGCTGAGATATTTCAAACCCTAAAAGATGATGCTATGAAAGTGCTGCACTCAATATGCCAGCACATTTGGAAAACTCAGCAGTGGCCACAGGACTGCAAAAGGTCAGCTTTCATTCCAGTCCCAAAGAAAGGCAATGCAAAGGAATGTTCAACTACTGAACAGTTGCACTCATTTCACACACTAGAAAAGTAATGCTAAAAATTCTCCATGCTAGGCTTCAACAGTACATAAACAAAAAACTTCCAGAATTCAAGCTGGATTTAGAAAAGGCAGAGGAACCAGAGATCAAATTACCAACATCCATTGGATCAAAAAAAACACAAGAGAATTTCAGAAAAACATCTACATCTTTTTCATTGACTATGTTAAAGCCTTTGACTGTGTGGATCACAACAAGTGGTGGAAAACTCTTAAAAGGATGGGAATACCAGATCACCTTGCCTGCCTCCTGAGAAATCTATATGCAGGTCAGGAAGCAACAGTTAGAACTGAACATGGAACAGACTGGTTCCAAATTGGAAAAGGAATACAGCAAGGCTATATATCGTCACCCTGCTTATTTAACTTATAGGAGAGTACATCATGTGAAATGCCAGACTGGATGAAACACAAACTGGAATCAAGATTGCCAGCAGAAAAATCAACAATCTCAGATATAAAGATGACACAACCCTTATGGCAGAAAGCAAAGAGCAACTAAAGAGACTCTTGTTGAAAGTGAAAGAAGAGAGTGAAAAAGTTGGCTTACAGCTCAACATTCAGAAAACGAAGATCATAGCATTAGCCCATTATAGGATGAAACACAAACTGGAATCAAGATTGCCAGCAGAAAAATCAACAATCTCAGATATAAAGATGACACAACCCTTATGGCAGAAAGCAAAGAGCAACTAAAGAGACTCTTGTTGAAAGTGAAAGAAGAGAGTGAAAAAGTTGGCTTACAGCTCAACATTCAGAAAACGAAGATCATAGCATTAGCCCATTATTTCATGGCAAACAGATGGGGAAACAATGGAAACAGTGGCAGACTTTATTTTGGGGGGCTCCAAAATCACTGCAGATGGTGATTGCAGCCATGAAATTAAAATACGCTTACTCCTTGGAAGAAAAGCTATGAGCAACCTAGACAAAATATTAAAAAGCAGAGACATTACTTTGCCAACAAAGGTCCGTCTAGTCAAAGCTATGTTTTTTCCTGTGGTCATGTATGAATGTGAGAGTTGGACCATAAAAAAAGCTGAGCACCTAAGAACTGATGTTTTTGAACTGTGTTGTTGGAGAAGACTCTTTTGAGAGTCCCTTGGAGAAGAAGAAAATAAGATCAGTCAATCCTAAAGGAATCAGTCCTGAATATTCACTGAAAGAACTGATGCTAAGCCTGAAGCTCCAATACTTTGGTCACCTGATGTGAAGAACTGTCTCACTGGAATAGACCCTGATGCTGGGAAAGACTGAAGTCAGGAGAAGAGAATGAAAGAACAGATGATTGTATGACATAACCGACTTGATGGACATAAGTTTGAGCAAACTCTGGCAGTATTGGTGATGGACAGGAAAGCCTTGTGTGCTCCAGTCTATGGGGTGACAAACAGTCAGACATGACTGAGCAACTGAACGGACTGAACTGACTGTGCTATGTATGTATGTATATATGTTTGTATGTAGGTAGGTAGGTCATAGGTAAACATATGTAATTTTCTCAGCGAGAGTATAAGCATTTTGTAGAGAGGAATTATATATTTCATACTCAAATGTACTGTTTTTGTGCATCATCTACCTCTTAGCAGAGAGCTTTACACACAACTAGCTTTCAGACGTTGTTCATTTGGCAGATGCTTTTCTGAGCTCTAGAGAAAATCTTTTTAACATAAAAAATATATATAGCATGAATAAGTGAAATAGTCATATTCTTACGTCTACTTCCTTAGGATTTTACTTTCAAAGTATTTTTTTTTTAATTTTTATTTTTACTTTAATTTTAGTTTTCAGTACTGTATTGGTTTTGGCATACATTGACATGAATCCGCCACGGGTGTACATGAACTCCCAAACATGAACCCCCTCCCATTTTTACCTTTAAAATGAAATACTATATGTGGTAGGGAATCGTTTTTACATTTGTATGTGCTAAGAAGAATAAACCTGTACAATCGAATTTCAATATCAGCTTTACTTTGAAATCATTAGATGAAATGCTGTAGTAAGATTTAATTATGAGTGTCAGATTTCAGAAATTTGTATACTTAGGGAATTTCCAGCAAAGTAAGAGAAAAGAGTATCCACACAACTGTTTGGCTTTATAGAAGCTGAGAATGTTTCTAAAAAGAAGAGTTATACAACCACTAAATGCTACTGAAATGGTTCCAACAGATTCTACAGCATGAATGCCCATGGTAACTTGAGGAGATGTCTTACAGAGAGAGGTAGATGAGGTGAAAGCCACACTGCATGGCTTATTTTACAACTCCCCACTAAAATGTAAGCTCCATAAGAAGAAGTTTGTTTTTTCTTTTTTTTCCCCTTCCTAGTGCTGTCTCTAGTATCTGTTACAATGCTAGATAGAAAAGGAACTCCACAACAATTTATTAAATTTTATTAAATTTAAAATATAACTATATTCCAGGTCCTGTGGTAAGTTGCTAAGTGCTGGGATTTAAATTGAACAAAAAATATTTTTCCCCAGGTGCTAATGAGCTCTACAGAGAAAAAAGTAGGAAAAGGGGACGGGGAATGTATTAATAGGAGGCAAAAGGGTAGATCACAATTGGCAATGAGCAGATCGGGGAGGCCGCTTTAAGGTAGTTATGTTTTCACAGAAATATGAAATGGCTGAGGACAGAAGCCCTGACAAAATCTGTGAGAAGTGCATTGTAGGTAGTTCAGTTCAGTTCACTTCAGTTCAGTCACTCAGTCGTGTCTGACTCTTTGAGACCCCATGAATCACAGCACGCCAGGCCTCCCTGTTCATTACCATCTCCCGGAGTTCACTCAGACTCACGTCCATCGAGTCCGTGATGCCATCCAGCCATCTCATCCTCGGTCGTCCCCTTCTCCTCTTGCCCCCAATCCCTCCCAGCATCAGAGTCTTTCCCAATAAATCAACTCTTCCCATGAAGTGGCCAAAGTACTGGAGTTTCAGATTTAGCATCATTTTTTCCAAAGAAATCCCAGGGCTGATCTCCTTCAGAATGGACTGGTTGGATCTCTTGGCAGTCCAAGGGACTCTCAAGAGTCTTCTCCAACACCACAGTTAAGGATTTGAAATAGCTCAGCTGAAATTCCATCACCTCCACTAGCTTTGTTCGTAGTGATGCTTCCTAAGACATCACTGTAAGTGATAGTCTGGTAAGGCCTTTCTTAGTTCTAATCTTGTTAATTTAAGATATATGTTGTGGGAGTGGATCCGATAAAAGTATATAAGGCCTTGATAAGACTAGTGAGTGGGGGCATTCTCCATCCCTTTTCTGAGGTCTGTATCAAAAGCTTTCTCTGTCCCTCTTCACTGTAATAAAACTTCAGCTACACAAGAGCCCTGAGTGGTGAAGCCTGGTCTCTGGTCCTGGAGCTAAATCTTCTTCAGAGACCATGAATCCGACATCTTTCACCATAAGCTATCACCCTGACACTATTCCTCCCTCTATGCCTTGACACTGCTTCTAACTAAGCCTAAAGACTTTCCTTCTCTATTCCCTGACTGCCTCTCACTGCTCCCTGAAGCCTTTCCTCTCTGTATGTCCCAACATTGCCTCTCCCTACACCATGCAGCTTTTCCCCTCTCCATGCCTTGATACTGCCTCTCACTCAGTCTTGGAGGAAAGGCATCAGGGACTAGTGAGAGGCAGTTTTGGGTCATAGAGAGAGAAAACATGTCCGGGTTGAGTGAGAGACAGTTTCCCAGCAAGGAGTAGAGAATAGGCATCAGGAATAGTGAGAAGCAGTGTATGGAACAGAGAAAGAAAAGCTGTAAGCGAATAGTGAGTCAGTGTCAGAGCATAGAGAGGGGACAGGCGTCAGGGAACAGAGGGAGGCAGTGTCCAGACATCATCAAGAGAGGCAAGGTGGCATGGAATGGTGAGAGGCAGTGTCAGGGCATGGAGGGTGGACAAGCATCAGCATGCAGTGTCAAGCTAATAAGAGAAGAAACGAGTCAAGGTGAGTGAGAGGAATGTCAGTGCCTAGAGAAAAGTGACAGGGCACAGTTAGATGTCGTGTCAGCACATAGAGAGAAAAGGCATCAAGGCAAAGGCAGTGTCAAGGCATCTAGAGAGGGAAGGCTTTAGGGTGCAGTGAGAGGCCAGTATCACCATGCAGCTTTTCCCCTCTCCATGCCTTGATACTGCCTCTCACTCAGTCTTGGAGGAAAGGCATCAGGGACTAGTGAGAGGCAGTTTTGGGTCATAGAGAGAGAAAACATGTCCGGGTTGAGTGAGAGACAGTTTCCCAGCAAGGAGTAGAGAATAGGCATCAGGAATAGTGAGAAGCAGTGTATGGAACAGAGAAAGAAAAGCTGTAAGCGAATAGTGAGTCAGTGTCAGAGCATAGAGAGGGGACAGGCGTCAGGGAACAGAGGGAGGCAGTGTCCAGACATCATCAAGAGAGGCAAGGTGGCATGGAATGGTGAGAGGCAGTGTCAGGGCATGGAGCGTGGACAAGCATCAGCATGCAGTGTCAAGCTAATAAGAGAAGAAACGAGTCAAGGTGAGTGAGAGGAATGTCAGTGCCTAGAGAAAAGTGACAGGGCACAGTGAGATGTCGTGTCAGCACATAGAGAGAAAAGGCATCAAGGCAAAGGCAGTGTCAAGGCATCTAGAGAGGGAAGGCTTTAGGGTGCAGTGAGAGGCCAGTATCGGGACACAGAGGGAGGAAAGTCATCAGGGCATAGTGAGAGGCAGTGTCACAACTGCCTTGAATTGATGCATTTGAACTGGGGTGTTGGACAATACTCATGAGAGTCCCTTGGACTCCAAGGAGACCAAACCAGACAATCCTAAAGGAAATGTCCCCTGAATAGTCACTGAAGTTGAAGCTCCAATACTTTGGCCACCTGATGCGAAGAGCCAACTCATCGTAAAAGACCCTGATGTTGGGAAAGGTAGAAGGCAGAAGGAGAAAGGGTGGCATCACTGACTCAATGAACATGAGTTTGAGCAAGCTCCAAGAGATAGTGAAAGACAGGGAAGCCTGGCACGCTGCAGTCCATGGGGTCACAAAGTCAGACACACTGAGCAGCTGAACAATAGCAATATGTCAGCTAAGATTCATCCACGTCTTTCTGTTGTAGGGAGTAACCCAGTTCTGACTCTATGTTGGAAAATGTTTCTTTGACTTGCTTTTCTTATTATAATCATACTCACTGGCTTGCCTCAGAGAATCCTGCCCCTCTGCCAGACTATTAAAATAAAGTGCCTTTTTCCACCTATAGATGGCAGGAAGGAAGAAACGAACACCTCCCCTGCCTGAGGCTTGCTATTCTAGATGTTTGTAAGATTAATGGCCTTTTAAACTTTGCCTCCTCACCTCCCCGCTCTCTCTGATCTATGAAAGAACCTGGCATCCAGACTCCATTAAGAGGGTTGTTCTGAGGCACTAGCCTGCCATCTTCGTCGTCTGCCATCTCCCCGATTAAAGTCTTTTGCTTGCCTCAACTCCTCACCTCTTGGAGTCACTGGCCTATGGTGTGGTGAGCAGAGCGAGCTTGGACTCCTTAATAATTTGGCTTAGCCAGCCAGGAGCCTTGCTGCTGCAACTGCCAGGACCATTTTTTGTCCTCAGGTTCTTTCCTTCAAGATTCCCTGAAGTGGTCTGGCTACCCCCAGTGCTTGGCAGTTGACAGGGAACTGACAAAATTGTAGAGTCGACTAACTGAATTTCATAAGTCTACTCAATTTGATAGCTGGTTCAGCCAGTTCACTTGCTTTGTGTGTCATTTTGTGTTAAGAGCCGACAGGCTTGATTTAGGAGGGTAAGTCACTCCAGTGTGCACACCGGCAATATTTTTTCCCCTCAATCTAGGCTTTTTCTTTACAGGATTAGCCAATTTCATTGGATACCCATTTTGAGAGGGGAGGTGTTATTGGACTCTACCCTGAGCGGGTTCACTGGGGCTCAGTCCTAGCGGGGCAAGCTCACCTTGGCTGGAATTAGCTCATTTGTAGGGTAAATTTATTTACCTGATTTGGGAACTAGTCCAGTTGGAACTGGTTCATTTGGGAGCTAGTTCTTTAGGAGTGGGTAACCTAGTTGGAACTTTTCATTTGTTTTAGAGGGTAAATTTACCCTATCTGGGAATTGGTTCATCTGGGTGCAACAATGCTGGAATCTGTGCCATTGTTGTTGGAATTTACGCCGTTGTTGTTGGAATTTGTATCTATTGTGTTTGGTATTATACAACTTATAAAAGTGGGAGATATTTCATCTATCCTGAAGAAAAGATCTTTGGGGTGCACATTAGACGTGTTAAGATCAGAAGAACAACGGCCCCTGAATGACTCACCATTAAGCAATCTGGCAGTTAAGGAGCACATTACAAAACACTGATAATAAGCATTCTGGGGCGGGGGTGGTGGTGGTGGTGGGGGTGGCGCTCCCTTGGACTTGAGGCATCTAATTCTAATTTCCCCTACAGGAGCCCCAGGTAATTTTGACAGTGGGGAACATGTTGATTGACTGTCTCATAGATACTACTCCCCTTTGTAAAATAAACACCCAAATAACCTTTTTACCCAGGACAGCTTGACATCAGGGTCCCATCGTGGCCTTTTCGACCTGTGCAAGCTGGGGAGCTTTGGCTCCCATCTGCAGGGCGATGGCTCTAATTTTGAGTATTCTCCCTGTGAAGAGAAACTCCCTTTGTAAGGCACTGTGAAGAAAGGTGGGCCACACTCTGTCAGACCTCTCCACCATGACCTGCCTGTCTTGGGTGGCCCCACGGGCATGGCTTAGTTTCACTGAGTTAGACAAGGCTGTGGTCCTAGTGTGATTAGATTGACTAGTTTTCTGTGATTATGGTTTCAGTGTGTCTGCCTTTTGGCAACACCTACCCTCTTACTTGGTTTTCTCTTACCTTGGATGTGGGAACTGGAATGGGTGAATTTAACTCAGATGACCATTATATCTACTACTACAGACAGGAATCCCTTAGAAGAAATGGAGTAGCCACCATGGTCAACAAGAGTCCGAAATGCAGTACTTGGATGCAATCTCAAAAATGACAGAATGATCTCTGTTCGTCTCCAAGGCAAACCATTCAATATCACAGTTATCCAAGTCTATGCCCCAACCAGTAATTCTGAAGAAGCTGAAGTTGAACGGTTTTATGAAAACCTACAAGACCTTTTAGAACTAACACCCAAAAAAGATGTTCTTTTCATTATAGGGGACTGGAATGCTAAAGTAAGAAGTCAAGAAACACCTGGAGTAACAGGCAAATTTGGCCTTGGAATACGGAATGAAGCAGGGCAAAGACTAATAGAGTTTTGCCAAGAAAATGCACTAGTCATAGCAAACNAAAAAGATGTCCTTTTCATTATAGGGGACTGGAATGCTAAAGTAGGAAGTCAAGAAACACCTGAAGTAACAGGCAAATTTGGCCTTGGAATGCGGAATGAAGCAGGGCAAAGACTAATAGGTTTTGCCAAGAAAATGCACTGGTCATAGCAAACACCCTCTTCCAACAACACAAGAGAAGACTCTACACATGGACATCACCAGATGGTCAACACCGAAATCAGATTGTTTATATTCTTTGCAGCCAAAGATGGAGAAGCTCTATACAGTCAACAAAAATAAGACCAGGAGCTGACTGTGGCTCAGATCATGAACTCCTTATTTCCAAATTCAGACTTAAATTGAAGAAAGTAGGGAAAACCGCTAAACCATTCAGGTATGACCTAAATCAAATCCCTTATGATTATACAGTGGAAGTGAGAAATAGATTTAAGGGCCTAGATCTGATAGATAGAGTGCCTGATGAACTATGGAATGAGATTCATGACATTGTACGGGAGACAGGGATCAAGACCATCCCCATGGAAAAGAAACGCAAAAAAGCAAAATGGCTGTCTGGGGAGGCCTTACAAATGGTAGGTAGAGGGAAATGTTAACCCCTGACCTCCTGATGTAAAACTGTGCTTAGAATATTTGAGAAACAAGAAAAAAATAATTGATTAGCATAATTGTTTTTAAAATTTGCCCAAACAACCTAGGAGGTGATTCTTAGTTCTATTTTGTGAATAATGAAATGTAGATTCAGAAAAGTCACCCAGTATGTTACAGTCAGGTTTTCTTCCACAAAGTGATGCTTGCTGTGGGCCATGGTTTCTCACAAGTGGCACATTTGATATTTTGGGCTGGATAATTCTTTGTTGTCAGGAGGGATCCTGTGCATCATAGGCTTCTACCTACTATATGCTGATAGCACCCCCCTCCCCTCAAATCCCACATGACAATAAAAAATTTCTCCAGACATTTTCAAATGACTCTGACGGTAGGGAGGATGCAATTACCCCTGGTTGAGAACCACTGTCCCTGAGTAGTACAGATAACAGCCAAGATATCATTCTAAATGGCTGCAGGTACTTTAGACCCTGTTTTGAAGAAATGACCAAATTAGTTGCATTGCAGTGATGATATTTAATCCTATTAATGGTCATTTTATGCCTAATTGATTGACTCTGCTATAGGCATTTAAATCAGGTGCAGAAATAGCCCCAAATACTAAAGTGACTAGAGTGAGGTTATGCTTTGCATTACTCAACAATGTCTTATGTGCATGTAAAATTAAAGCACACTATGGAAATTTTGAGCAATTTTACTTAATTTTAGCATGAGAATACATGTACCCTATATTAAACTCATTCATTTTATTAAAAAGCATAAAAATATTTTATATTCTATGTTTTAGCACAAAGCTATCATTAGATTTTACTAATTTTCTGAAGAAATCAATCTCAGTGTAATTAACTCTCAATGAGTAATATTCACAATATCTTGAACTCTCCAACTACAATATATATACCCACAACTAACAGAGTAAGTATGCTTGAAAATACTGTCTGTGTCAGTTTATTGACGATATGGCTTGGGAATATATTCATTTAAGTTTGCCTTATATTCCTTAGAAAAGAAATACATCATTGTAAATTAAGGATGCTCAACTTTCATCATTTAAGTAAACATACATAACTTTTCCCTGCCTTGTAAAGATAGATATCCATTTCACCATGGAGACCATCCTTGTCTTAATGATAAATGAATGCTATCATGGAGCTATTTAAGCATGGCACTGAGTAGAGCAACCCTGAGTGCATTCAAATGTGAATTGAGTGAAGGCAGTTCAGAAGCTTTTCAATTGGTCTTAACCTTACAGAATGTGTTTCTCCCCTGGCCTCCTGGACAGAGCCTGCTGTTGCTGGGCCTGTGAGAGAAACTTAAATACAGCTTTGTTTTACCACCTGACACTGGAAGCTTTCCTACCAGATTGAAGACATGCAAGTGTGTTAGAGAAGGAATTATGCACAGGAGCTGTTGTTGACAACATGATTTGGGCTAATTAAAAATTATAATGCACAAAAATTCACGGAGACCTCAGCAAAGGAAGTGAAGATAAATCCTAATGCTGTTTGAGCAAGCACAAAATCAAGAGATCTTCTAAAAAATAATTTGAGCCCCTGATAATATTTATATTAGAATGTTTACTACAAATCCATCATATTTCTAAAAATAGAAAAAGATCATGAAGTATATGATTTTTTACTTTAAATTTGTTTTGAAAAGCTAAACACAATTGAGATGTTTCTTGCAATTAGACCTATTTACACTGCAAGTGTTATGAAGTCACAATCACATAGGGCAACTATATTTCTTACGTAGCTCAAAATTTGGGCTACCATCCTAATGATATATATGGTGGTTTAGTTGCTCAGTCATGTATGACTCGCAGCTCCATGAACTGTAGCCTGCCAGGTTCCTCTGTCCATGGGATTCTAGGTAAGAATACTGGAGTGGGTTGCCATTTCCTTCTCCAGGGGATCTTTCCAACCCAGAAATCAAACCTGGGTCTCCTGAATAGCAGGTAGATTCTTTACTGACTGTGCTACAAGGAAATGATATGTATGCAGGTAATGTTTTCTTTCTCCCCTTAACTGATTTGTTGTTTAGTCACTAAGCTATGTCTGACTCTTTTGTGACTTCATGGACTATAGCCCACCAGGCTCTTTTGTCCAAGGAATTTCCCAGGCAAGAATACTGGAGTGGGTTTCCATTTCCTTCTTCAGGGGATGTTCCTGATCTAGGGATTGAACTCGTGTCTCCAGCACTGGCAGGTGGATTCTTTACCAAGAAAGTCACCAGGAAAGCCCCCTTAAATAATATTATTATCTAACTTGAAGTCATCTAGTAATACTACTCTATGGCTATTTCCAAAATACATAAAACCCTAATATTTGAGTACACACAACATAGTCTCATCATCATTTTTACCAAGCAAAATTTTCATGTTCATTACTGTTTGCTCTTTTCCTCCCTCTGTCTCTCTTCTCTCATTTCCTTCTATTGATTTATTCTGCCATCTCCTAAGAAAGAATGATGCTGAATATAAGGAACTCTGTATCAACAGTTGATACAGGGACTTGTGTTACTGAAGATTATTTTCTTAATATGCCAAAAGCTGACATTTAAAGTAAAACTATGTCTTTCTTTTCATTATAAATCTATGGGTTAATAAATACAGGAGGAATTCTATGCATGTTGTGAAAAGAAAGTAGATTTTTGAGCAAGGGGGAGCATTTTTAGTTGTGATAGTTTTATCAGATACTATGCATTCCAAAGACTCTCATAAGTCCAGGGATTCAAGAATGGCATAGTGAGTTCAGATAAGATCCACAATTGAATGACTAATTTTTAAAGCAAGTGCGACTTATATTACTATAGCAATAAACATAGTTATTACCAGCAAACTGAGGCAATTTGGTAGCCATTTTGTTAAAATCTCTTCCCATTTTCCTAACTTTTCAAATTCATGTAAATAAATGAAAGATATTTCAATAACAGATTGCATGCACTTTTTTTTTTTTTAAATACAGTGCTTTGTTCATTCTAGAAGAAAGGGTTTAAATTTAGAGTGCTGCTGGCAAGAATGAGACTCACTCTTGATGACAGTGCTTAGAAGAATTAGTTTCTTTCAGGATGCTTAATTGCAAATTATTCTTCAATGCTAAAAGTATATGCTAAATCAAAGCCTTCATTGCTGTGCTTTTATTTTTCCCTCTCACCAGCACTGCAGAATTAATTTAAGCATATTTTACCAGCACTTTACTTTAGAGTTTAATTTCCTGAGTATTTAGTGAAACGTGAAGGAATGTTTGTGTGTGTGTGGTATATGAGAGAAATTGTTTCCAAAATTCTTTGAAAAATATCAAGATCTGATTAAAAACACTTAGATGAGATAGTACTAGCATTAAAAAAAAAAACTAATTCATCAGATGCTTTATGGCATAAGTGCTATTTCTAAGAAGAGAGACAAGAGCAACCCTCAAATGTTGGCATGATTGTCAAAACAGCAAATGCACCTAAAGGAAAGATTGCCTTCAAAAAGCTGGGCAAAAGAATGAGATAAAGTAACGAGGTGTGGCTGGCATTTCATACTGAGATTCATCATGTTGTCACTTCAACAATCACTCTCTTAGGGGACGATGCCAATTGTGCAACAGCTAGTTGATTCACCTCTATATTTATCTTACAGTAAATAACTGGGTAAATAAGTTTCTGCCCAACTTCACCTTTACTTGATTTATAACCCTTACTAATCATATTAGACACAGGCAAGACATAACTAAATGAGGCATTGGTGTGGAAGTTGAGTGGGCAGGAATAATGTGCTTGACCCAATTGAATATAGCATTTTTAATTTATCCAAAGATGCAGCAAAAGCAACACATTCCCCATTTTAACCTATTCACTTGTTTCTTCTGTAACATAGACAGCTATTCATAAAAAAGAAAAAGAAAATGACTTACAATAGTTTCAAGATGATGCAAATATTAACTAGGAGTCTGATCAAGAGTTCCTTAATTAAGGTTGTTGTTGCCTTAAAATAAGCCTGTCTACAATACTTAGATACAGTTAATATACTTTAATGAGTGAGCATGATGTAGTTTAAAGAATACTGTCAAAGGAAAATCACATACAATATTCAAAGGGACTGAAACATCTTTCTCTTTATTGCATATTAACCTTGTATATAAATTCAATTGAATTTAAAAGCATATTTTGCTTTTTCCTAATATTAAGTACTCAGAAATGTTTTGTCTTTATTCTGATCGCAAATTAGATTAGTATGTTCACAGTTGATTTCCTCTCAGACAGTATAAGGCTTTTCTCTCCATTCAAACAAAGGTGGAAAATCAGTGTAATTATAGCTCAGTGACACTCTGTAATGCAGAGAGATGTAGATGATACTTTAGTTAATACATGAAATATTAATTATCTATTCCATTAAAGAGATTTCCCAATAATTTAAAAATGTAGAAAGAAACTGTTTTTCTGTGAGCTTCACCTTTCCATTTCTAGCTTTATATTGTGGCATCCACCACATGAATGGAAAGGCCAATTTAAAAAGAGAATACTCAAATACATACTGAGCTTTTACCATACACCATGTACTCTACTAGGCATTCTGAAAATAAAAAGAAATATGAAATAATTTTATGAGGTATTCAAAGCAAAATATAATAAAATATTTTTTGATAAGGAGATTATCATGAATTATCTTATATTAATACATTTTGCTTTATGCATTTTACTCTCTTTATTTGGTAAATGTATTTAAAAACACAAGTCAGTATTAAAATGCATCTCCTACTGCTATAATATAGTCACAGTAATTCATAAGAAAACAATGGATACAACCCCATTTTACTTTTTTCCCTTACTTTTATTGTATACAAATTATTCCAAAATGTAATGGCTTAAAACAACCATACTCCTAGGTCCTGTGGGTCAGAAACTCAAATAGGCCATAGAAGCAGTATAAATATATATATATATATATATATATTTTTTTTTTTTTTNGGATACAACCCCATTTTACTTTTTTCCCTTACTTTTATTGTATACAAATTATTCCAAAATGTAATGGCTTAAAACAACCATACTCCTAGGTCCTGTGGGTCAGAAACTCAAATAGGCCATAGAAGCAGTATAAATATATATATATATATATATATATTTTTTTTTTTTTTCTGTATGGTATGAGATCTCAGTCAGGAAGACTCTAAAACTGTAAGTAATTTGATGAGTGTGCGTGGAACCATTTGCAGCTCATTCACTTCCACATCTGGCATTAGCTTGGGCTAACAGGAACACTAGGATTGCTGTTCAGAAGACCTACATGTAGTATTTTTATGTGACTTGGTCTTTTCACAGCATGGCAGTCTAAGAATAGTAAGTCTTCTGACATTAGCAACCTAGGCTTCAACTGTAAATATTCAAGGGATTATTATAGAAGATAGAATTGTGACTGTATAAACAGAAAAATGAATAATACAGCACCTTCAGCCATTTAAAAATATCAAACTGCCTCCTAAATACATTTAATTCCATTTATACCTATAATTTACTCACTGCATCCGTTTGTACAATTTAAATCTTGATTTCCCCTCTACATGAAAATAGCCTTTGGTATTCCTTGGTTCTCAAGTAAAATACATTTATCATGATGAATTAATAGGCTAGAATTCTAATTATAATAAATCACAAGTTAGGGTCATGGACCTCAGCCAAACCTTCAGCTTACAATCAGGATGGATGAGGATTAGACCTTGGGTTCTGAGGTGATGGCTCAGAAGGTAAAGAATACTGTCAGTATTACGGGAGATCTAGCTTTGATCCCTGGGTTGGGAAGTTGCCCTAGAGAAGGAAATGGCTGCTCACTCCAGCATTCTTGCTTGGAGAATCCCATGGACAGGGGAGCTTGGTGGGTTCCATGGGGTCACAAAGAGTCAGACATGACTGAGTGGCTAACACTTTTACTGTTTCTTTTTTCTGAGGAGATACCATCCGATTACTAATATCTTGCCTAAAGCAAAGGTATTAATATCTTCCCTTTCTTTTTCACCTCTGTATACCCATACTCTAATTGCTATAACAAATCAGAACTATGTTTTCTGGGAACATAGAGTAACTTTGAAATGACTTTTTTACCTGGACACTTTCTCATATGTTTACTCATTCAGTCATTCATATATTATTTTTTGGAACACCCCCCTCATTACTTATCACACATAGAATAAAATCTAATCTCTATTATTACAGCCTAAAAAAGTCATTTGTTTGGATTTTTGTTTGTTTTGCTTATTGATATTTGAAAGTTGTTTTATCATTTGTCTCCTTTAATTTCCTATAATCTCCACAAGAACTGGGATATTTCAGTTATTCACCATCCTATGTGTGTGTGTTCAGTGTCTGCCTTTTTGCAACCCCCATGGACTGTAGCCTTCCAGGTTCCTCTGTCCATGAGATTTTACAGGCAAGAATACAGGAGTGGGTTGCCATTCTTTTCTCCAGGGGATCTTTCCTGACACAGGGATTGAACCTGTGTCTCTTGCATCACCTACATTAGCAGGTAGATTTTTACCACTAGCACCACCTGGGAAGTCCATTTACCATCCTATATTTAGTCCTAAATCACTACTTATTTCCTGCGTACATGATGCATGCTAAGTCACTTTAGTCGTGTCTGAGTCTTGTGACTCTATGGACCATGGTCTGCCAGGCTCCTCTGTCCATGGGATTCTCCAGGCAAGAATTCTGGAGTGTGCTGCCACATGCTCCTTCAGTGAATCTTGCTGATCCAAGGATTGAACCTGACCTCTTATGTCTCCAGCATTGGCAGGCAGACACTATCACTACCTTGGAAGCCCACGTATTGCACAGAAATAATTAAATATGTATAGTTTACATTGGATTGATGTTTAGACCAATTCAAAAAAGGACTAAGACTCTAATATCTTTAGGGACAGGTCATTTTTCAGAAACAATATTTATTTTATTTATCTATTTAGCAGAAAAATTGGAAAAGACAATTTTAGAAGGAAAATAAATCTCCTAAATAACTTAAAAGACACTGGGTCAGATTTTTAAAAGGAAATAAGTACAAGGATGTATGTGCTCAGGCAAATTAAAAACATGATTAAGCATTATGGCTATAAGATCAACATTGTACTTATGTTCTCAAGTTTTAAACAGTAACTATTTAAGGAGATTTTTAATTGCAGCATATGATAATAGACTGACTTTTGATAACAGCATTTGCACTAAATTCATCTAGGCAACCTGAGAAAGAATAACATTTGGCATAAAGAAGGGGCTAAACTGAGAGCTATTATAGAGAAAGAAGTAGCTAATTCTGGTGCATGAGACTGAGATTTAAAAACAATGGGAAAAGAAAGAAAAATGGAAAAATTAATCCTACTTCCAGAATCAGAGAGGCTGTATCTTAGAATGGTCACATTGGCAGAATGGGAAAACCAGTCTAAAAAAAAAAAGAGCCAATAACATTCTTAAGTTTGGTGTGGAAGTACCTACTTTTGGGAGAATACTCAAGTGGAAATATTTTATTAATAACTGAAAATGTTTGACTAGTGTTGAGCTAACGGTATATGTGGCTGACCTGGTAAGATTTCTAAAGATGCCCTCTACCCAAAGATTCCTATTTCCTGGGTATTCAATAAAATAGTAATCTAGGTATTAATATAAAGAAAAATTTGCAGATGGAATTAAAATCTCTAATCAATTCAACTTCAGAAAAATATTCTGGATTACTCAGGTGGGTCGTGTTTTATGACATGAGTCAGAAGAGGCAGTCACAGAGAGACGTATTGAAGAGAGTGATAGAGGAGAGATGAGGATAAGGTAAAGTCAGAGAGATTTGAACCATGAGAATGGATCAACCCATTGTCTCTGACTTTTCATACAGAGGATGGAAGCTATGTTCCAAGGAATGAAAGAAGTCTCTAAAAGCTGAAAATAATCCCTGGCTAACCAGCTAGCAAGTGAGACTCTCAGTACAGCAACTGCTTGGAAATGAATTCCAGCAATACATTCTAGTCAATTTGAAAGCATGTTCAACCCAGAGGTTCAAGGAAAGAATGCAGCCCTGCTGATATGCTGATTTGATGAAGTTAAGAGTAAACAGCCAGCTCAGCTCCTTTATGCCTAGACTTCTGACCTATAGAACTCTTAGAGAATGAGGTTTGTTGTTTTAAGCACCTAAACCTGTAATAATTTATTACAACAGCAATAGAGTATCCAACATAGCAGTGACTCAATAAATACCTCTTTTTTTCATTTTTTATTTATTTTTATTTTATTTTACAATACTGTATTGGTTTTGCCATACATTGACATGAATCCACCACGGGTGTACATGAGTTCCCAATCCTGAACCCCCCTCCCACCTCCCACTCTGTATCATCTCTCTGGGTCATCCCAGTGCACCAGCCCCAAGCATCCTATATCCTGTATTGAACCTAGACTGGCAATTCATTTCTTACATGATAGTATACATGTTTCAATGCCATTCTCACAAATCATTTTTCTTTCTGGCTTACTTCACTCTGTATAATCGGTTCCAGTTTCATCCATCTTACTAGAACTGATTCAGATGTATTCTTTTTACTGGCTGAGTAATACTCCATTGTGTATATGTACCACAGCTTTCTTATCCATTCATCTGCTGATGGACATCTAGGTTGCTTCCATGTCCTGGCTATTATGAACAGTGCTGCAATGAACATGTGTCTCTTTCGATGCTGGGTCATGCTGCTACTGCTGCTAAGTCACTTCAGTCATGTCCGACTCTGTGTGACCCCATAGATGGCAGCCCACCAGGCTCCCCCATCCCTGGGATTCTCCAGGCAAGAATACTGGAGTGGGTTGCCATTTCCTTCTCCAATGCATGAAAGAGAAAAGTGAAAGTGAAGTCGCTCAGTCTGTCCAACTGTTAGCGACCCCATGGACTGCAGCCCACCAGGCTACTCCGTCCATTGGATTTTCCAGGCAAGAGTACTGGGGTGGGGTGCCATTGCCTTCCCCAGAAAACAGTCTAGAGGGTTCTAAACCAAAATATTCACAATATTTATCTCAGAAGTATTGTCAGTAAATATCAGTCTCTTCTTTCTATACTCTTGTCTTTCTATACTTACTGAATGTAAAATAAAGCAAGTGAAAAAATAATCCACCCCTATTTTCTGGGACACAGGAAGATTTTTATTAGAATGATCATTTGAATAGCTTAATATCCCATTTTTCTGTGTAACGTCATACTTGTGTCTGCATGAGGATGCACTGTGATCCTGGCTTGAGTTTGAACCAAACAGTAGGTATACAGATATGACATATTTTACTCTTCAACTTACAAGTGTTGGGGTGTCAGGAAATCATCCTGACTATAAGTTGAACAAAATTAGTAAAACAGCATTAGCATCTTATCTCCATGCTGTCAGAAGATGCCCATAATCTTCCAACTGCAACCTGGCAACCTCATGGATGAATAGTTCTATTCATCAGAAGAAGAATCTTATTCGGGTATTAAAAATACATGGCATGGCTACCACCACCACCACATCCTCTCACAACCTTGGCAGACATCATTAATCACACTTTGTCCTGTGAACCCAGATGTGGCCTCAAAATCTTTTCCAACACAGCTGTGTTCCAGGCAGACCCTATCAATCATTTATTTCAACTCAAGTTGAAACCTATTAGCCATATCTCTGCTCTGATTACTCTGGCTGGAACATTATTATTCCTTTGACTGGTTCCCAGACTACAGAGTTGAGAAGCATGACCACTTTCTTTCTCTAATGATCTTTCTTCCCTTCAAATGTCTAGAACTTATAAAGGTGTTACTGACATAAGGTTAATTCACTAAGCAGCATGTTTTAAAAAGCCCTCTACCTCCAGCCTTGAACCACATAAAAGAACTACCTCTTCTCAAGAATTACAGGACAAAAATTTCCTTTCTTCCCTGTGATGACTACATTTATATTCCATATAGAATAATACAGTATTAAGAAAAATCACAAATATTTACAGATAAAAGGAATATATAAGCTAGAATGGCCAAAGTTGGCTTATATGGAATGAGAGCAATAATGGAATAATTTTTGTTTTCCACATCCACAATTCAGACTTAAATTGAAGAAAGTAGAGCAAACCACTAGACCACTCAGGTACGAACTAAACCAAACCCCTTATGATTATACAGTGGAAGTGACAGATTCAGGGGATTAGATCTGATAGACATGATGCCTGAAGAACTATGGACAGAGGTTCGTGACACTGTACAGGAGGCAGTGATCAAAACCATCCTCAAGAAAAAAGAAATGCAAAAAGGCAAAATGGCTCTCTGAGGAGGCCTTCCAAATAGCTGAGAAAAGAAGAGAAGCTAAAGGCAAAGGAGAAAATGAAAGATACACCCATCTGACTGCAGAGTTCCAAAGAATAGCCAGGAAAGATAAGAAAGCCTTCCTCAATGAGCAATGCAAAGAAATAGAGGAAAACAATAGAATGGGAAAGACTAGCTGCTGCTGCTGCTGCTGCTAAGTCACTTCAGTCGTGTCCAGCTCTGTGCAACCCCATAGACGGCAGCCCACCAGACTCCTCCGTCCCTGAGATTCTCCAGGCAAGAACACTGGAGTGGGTTGCCATTTTCTTCTCCAATGCATGAAAGTGAAAAGTGAAAGTGAAGTCACTCGGTTGTGTCCAACTCTTAGCAACCCCATGGACTGCAGCCTACCAGGCTCCTCTGTCCATGGGATTTTCTAGGCCAGAGTACTGGAGTGGGGTGCCATTGCCTTCTCTGGGGAAAGACTAGAGATATCTTCAAAAATAAATTAGAGATACCAAGGGAATACTTCATGCAAAGATGGGCAAAATAAAGGACAGAAAGAGTACAGATCTAACAGAAGCAGAAGACATGAAGAAGAGGTGGCAAGAATACATAGAACTATAAAAAAGGATCCTCATGACCCAGATCACTCACCTAGAGCCAGACATCTTGGAGTGCAAAGTCAAGTGGGCCTTAAGACGCATCACTATGAACAAAGCTAGTGGAAGTGATGGAATTCCAGCTAAGCTATTTCAAATCCTAAAAGATGATGCTGCACTCAATATGCCGGCAAATTTGGAAAACTCAGCAGTGGCCACAGAACTGGAAAAGATCAGTTTTCATTACAAACCCAAAGAAGGGCAATGCCAAAGAACGTTCAAGCTACCACACAACTGTGCTCATTTCACATGCTAGCAAAGTAATGCTCAAAATTCTCCAAGTCAGGCTTCAAAAGTACATGAACCAAGAACTTCCAGATGTTCAAGCTGGATTTAGAAAAGGCAGAGGAATCAGAGATCAAATTGCCTAATCATAGAAATTCAACATCATAGAATTCGGCATCATAGAAAAAGCAAGAGAATTCCAGAAAAACATCTACTTCTGTTTCATTGACTGTGCTAAAGCCTTTGACCATGAGGATCACAATAAACTGTGGAAAATTCTTAAAGAGATGGGACTACCAGACCACCATACCTGCCTCCTGAGAAACCTGTGTGCAGGTCAAGAAGCAATAGTTAGAACTGGACATGGAACAACAGATTGGTCCCAAATTGGGAAAGGAGTACATCAAGCCTGTATATTGTCACTCTGCTTATTTAACTTATATGCAGAATACATCATGTGAAATGCCAGGCTGGCTGAAGCACAAGCTGGAATCAAGATTGCTGGGAGAAATATCAATAACCTCAGATATGCAGATGACACCACCCTTATGGCAGAAAGTGAAGAGGAAATAAAGAGTCTTTTGATGAAGGTGAAAGAGGAGAGTGAAAAAGCTGGCTTAAAACTCAACATTCAAAAAACTAAGATCATGGCATCTGGTCCCATCACTTCATGGCAAACAGATAAGGAAAAAATGGAAACAGTGATAGACTTTATGTTCTTGGGCTCCAAAATAATTGCAAATGGTGACTGCAGTCAGGAAATTAAAAGACGTTTGCTCCTTGGAAGAAAAGCTATGACAAATCTAGACAGCATATTCAAAAGCAGAGACATTACTTTGCTGACAAAGGTCCGTCTAGTCAAGGCTGTGGTTTTCCAGTGGTCATGTATGGATGTGAGAGTTGGACCATAAAGAAGGCTGAGCTTTTGAACTGTGGTTCTGGAGAAGACTCCTGAGAATCCCTTGCACTTCAAGTACATCAACCAATCAATCCTAGAGGAAATCAATCCTGAATATTCATTAGAAGGACTGATTATGGCCACTTGATGTGAAGAGCCGATGCACTGGAAAAGACGACAGAGAATGAGATGGTTGGATGGCATAATTAACTCATTGGACATGAGTTTGAGCTAGCTCTGGGAGAAGGTGAAGGACAGAAAAGCCTGGTGTGCTGCAGTCCATGGCGTCACAAATAGTCAGACATAACTGAACAACTGAACAACAACATCCACAAAAAACATTCTTCTTCCAAAAGTTTGTCTGAGGAAAGAATTATGAAATCCCTGACTAGGAACCTCTACATGTAACATAAAGCGGGATCCAGCCTCATAGAAATGATCAATTGATAACCCGGATCAATATGGCAAATTCATCACAGATTTTTAACTCCAAGCCTCAGATCCCAAACTAACACACACAAAATAGCCCTAGAAAAGTAGAATTGTGTATTACCATCAATCTAGGAATTTTGAAGAAATCCTGAAAAATTGAGGATAATATAACCATACTGGGTACAGCAAACCATGATCAAATCATGTATGAGAAACATTGCAATAAAGAATTTATAAGGGGATTAAAGCTTTAAAATGATAAGGCAGTTGGGAAATTGTTTTTCCTTTTTTAAAGGAAATAGGATTTTGATAGCCTTTAAAATAACTCCCAAGAATATCCAGCAAAATCTGTAAAGATGTACACTGAAAGAAGAAAAAGAGTGGAGCAAAGACAGTCTTAACAAATGGGGCGAGTACAGCTGGACATCTATGTGCAAGAAAATGAATCTAAAAAAGAAGAAAAATTTTTAAAAAGAAAGTGAATCTACCCACAGACCTTATTCCCTTCACAAAAATTAACTCAAAATGGATCACAGACCTAACTGTAAAATCTAAAACTGAAACATAGGGAAAAAAACCCTAGATGACCTTGGATATGATGATGATTTTAAAGGATACATCAAAGACATAATTCATGAAAGAAAATTAGTAGGCTCGACTTCATTAAAATTAAATTTATTGCTCCTCAAAATATGGTATCAAGAAATTAGAAGATAAGCCACAAACTGGGGGAAAAAAGACACAACTAATGAAGGACTATTATCCAAAACATACAAATAACTCTTAATACTCAACAATAAGAAAACAAACAACCAAAACAAAAACTGGGCCAAAGATACCTCACGAATGAGGATACACAGATGCAAATAAACATTTGAAAAGATGCTTCATCTCATACGTCATCAGGGAAGCACAAATAAAAATAACAACAAGGCACCACTCAGTTCAGTTCAGTTCAGTTCAGTCGCTCAGTCATGTCCGAGTCTTTGCGACCCCATAAATTGCAGCACGCCAGGCCTCCCTGTCCATCACCAACTCCTGGAGTTCACTCAGACTCACGTCCATTGAGTCCATGATGCCATCCAGCCATCTCATCCTCTGCCGTCCCCTTCTCCTCCTGCCCCCAATCCCTCCCAGCATCAGAGTCTTTTCCAATGAGTCAACTCTTCGCGTGAGGTGGCCAAAGTACTGGAGTTTCAGCTTCACCTCCCAAAGTTACCATTTCTTCATACCATCACCTTTAGGGGTCAGGATTTTAATATACACATTTGGGAAAGGGGCACAAGCATTCAGAGCACAACAGTGCATATAATTTCAAGGTGCTGGTAATTGCCACGAGGAGGATAAACAAGTTGCAAAAGATGACATGGGCTATGGCGGGTAGGGTCTCTGCTTTGGCTCTGATGGAGTTGGGGAAGTTCTCTGGACTGAATTTCCAAAGTTGAGAAGGAGACAGGTGTGTAAAGATCTGAGAAAACAGTATCCCTAGCAGAGGAACAAACATTTTAAGACAGTAATGAACTTGGCATGTTTGAGGGATAAAACCAGAACCAATGGAGTTGGGATACTGTGAGCCAAGAGGGGGCCAGTAAGAAACAAGGTCTGAAACTTAGGTGGGGGTGTAGAGCTTTGTGTACTATGGTAAGGCATTTGGGTTTTATTCCAACTTCAGTAGGAAGCTATTTTTAAAACTGTTTTATTAAGCTACATTTTTTATATACCATAGAATTCACCTATTTCTGGTGTGCAGTTCTTTTTTTTTAAGTAGTTCAACTAAAGGGTGCAACCATCACCATAAATCAGTTTTAGGATACTTTTATCCTCTCAGTGAAAACTCTCATGCCCGCTTACAGTTATCACTTGTTCCCACTTAGCCCCATGCAGCTGCTCACCTAATATCTGCTTTTTGAAATGTGCCTTGTCTAGCATTTTATGTAAATGGAATTGTATAATACATAGTATATTCTTGTGTCCAGCTTCTTTCACTTGGCATAATGTTTGTAAGTCTCCATGGCATGTGTCAATAGTTAATGCCTTTTTATTGCTGACCATGTTCCACTATTTGGATACACCAGGGTTTGTTTGTCCATTTACCTGCTGACGAACACACAGGTTGTTCCAGTTTGGGGCTGATATGAATAATGTTGCTATAAACAGTTGCATGCAAGTCTTTGTGTGGACAGATGTTTTCATTCCTCTTGCATAGATACCTAAAAGCGGAATTGCTGGTTTGCAGGATGGTTTTATATTTAACATTTTGAGAAGCTGCCAAATTGTTTTCCAAAGTGGCTGCGCCATCTTACATTCCCACCAGCAATGTATGAGGTTTCCATTTCTCAACATATTCACCAACATTTGTTGTTGCATGTCTTCTTTATGATAGTCATTCTAAATAAGTATGAAATGATATCTTACTGGGGACTTAATTTGCATTTCCTTAATGACTAATGAATCTGAGAATTTTTTCTGTCCTTATTACCAATGGACAAGTTGTAAGCAAGAAGGAGATATGATGCAGTTTATGCATTAAAGCTCAGTCTGACCACTAAATGGCAGCTCGACTATAGATAGGAGACTAGTTAGGAGACAGTGGCGGTGATCCAGAGGCGGGTGATAGTGTCCTGGACTCAGCTTATAATAGTCAAAGTAAAGAGGAGCTAGAATGCAGATACATTATGGAGGCAGAGACAACAGAGTTGGCTGTTGGACTGGATGTAGGTTGTAAGTGTGTGGAAAAGAGAAGAAATTAGCTGAACCCCTGTATAGGCAGTGGTACCATTTATTGCACTAAGAAAGATTTATGGGGGAGCAAATATGGTGATTATACTGGGGACTGGTAATCAGTACTTGCATTTTCTGTGTTAATTATACATCCTAGAGGAAATGTTGAATACGTAGTTGGATATGACTGTCTGCAGCTCAGAGGAGAGGGCTGGGCTGGAGACAAATCTGAGAGTCATCAGCATAAGGCCAGTATTTAAAGTCATAGGGGCTAAGGAGAAAAAGGAGAGAAAAGGAGAACAGGGTGGAGAATGAAATCCCAGGGGCATTTCAGAGTTGCTTATAGAGATCAGAGACTAAGCCTGACAATTTGAAAATTGGGATTAGGGGAAAGGCAGACTAAGGGAAGCATCTGGAAATATATTCAGTGGATTAGTGAGTCTATACCTACCTGTCCTGTCCTACACTGTCTTCACCTGCCACCTGTGGCTGGTGGAGCACTTGAAATATGGCTTATCAAATTGAGATACATATAAAAGGTACAGTGGATTTCAAAAAATTAATACAAGGAAAAATGTAAATTCTCATAATTTTTATATGATCACATATTACAAATATTTGGATATATTGGGTTAAATAAAACTATTATTAAAATTAATTTCATCTGTTCCTTTGTACTTTTTAAATGTGGCTTCTAGAAAATTTCAAATTGCATATGTGGTTCATATTCCATTTCTATTTCTAATGTGTTGGTTTTTTATATTCTGCCCACAGTCTCATCCTGATTTTCCTTAAATGCCATTGTAGCATATATATGTACCTACGAATTTATATGAGAATTCCATACATATTTGCTACAAGTCTTTCTAAAGGCATAGACCATGGTTACAACTTAAAAGAAAAGTGCCAATCAATGTCTTGGGTATTTTGGATACATGCTTACATTGTGCAATAGACCTACATCTTAGTTAAGACAATGCCATGTGGGTCATTTGATCCTTGTTGAACTGTGAAAGTGTTAAAATTCAGGTATCCTACCCTAGATGATTGTAAGACTTAAGATGTTCTTGCTGACTATGAAAAAAATTCAATCAAATAAATCCCTTCTTCCATCTGGTGAAAGGCAACGTGATTAAATGAAGAGAAACTTAATATTTAAGTAAGGTCACAGTATGAGTTAGAAACTACTTGATTTTTTCTTTATCATCTCTGAGATTCTAACATACCACAAAAATCAGTTATATCAAATTCTGTTCCCATTGGTATTTTGATAAGAGTTTCTCTTCCAAAATAAAAAAAAAAAATTCTCTTTGATTTGAGATCATAAACTGTGTGGATGCAATTTGGTGTAATTTCCCCACATTTTCCCCTGCCCCAATGAATAAGATCTTTTGAACAAGATAATACCCCCAAAGGGGTAGAGCTACACAGTTTTTTACATTTTATAAGGCAGATACTGAGCAGATTTTTATACAGAATTCTGTGAGAACTTTTGTGATCTCAATATAGAGTTCTCCCTAATGTTTATTATTAAAATAACCAACCCTATAGTAATAGATTGTTCATCTAGGTCATGGAAGCACTGGTTGGCTGTTTCACAGAGATGAATTTTCTTAGTGGCTAAGCTTTGCATCGGCTTCCCTGGTGGTTCAGTGGTGAAGAATTTGCCTGCCAACGCAGGAGGTGCACGTTAGATCCCTGGGTTGGGAAGATCCCCTGGAGAAATAAAAGGCAACCCACTCCAGTATTCTTGCCTGGGAAATCTCAGGGACAGGGGAGCCTGCAAGGCTACAGTCCACGGGCTCTCAAAAGAGTCACACATGACTTAGTGACTAAACAGCAGTAAGAAGCTTTGCACACGTGACTTCTCGCAGCACTAAATTTTCCTCCCCAAGCACGTCACCCACTGCTGGCCTGGCTACACTGGCAGAACATGCTAACCACGCTTTTCGTCCTCACTGCATACCTCAGAGAAACTGCTTGTTGTGTAAAGACTATCGAAACTGCCTAGAGACTAGGGAGTCTGGTCCTGATGTGCCGTTAGCATCTCATGTGATTTAGGGAGTGAAACCCAACCTCGCTGTGCTTCAGCATCCTCACCTGCAGAATGAAGACATCATTCTACATCAGTAGGTCTTAAATAAAATTCAGCATGCATCAGAGGACTTGTCACAACACGAATTGCCCAGCGCAACCCCCAGAGATTTGGATCCAGCAGGACTAAGTGGGCCCTGAGAATGTGTACTTCTGATCATCTCCAAAGGGATGCTGATACTGCTGGTTTGCGGACCACTCTGAGAACTGCTGATCATCTCTGCTGTGCCCCTCATAGCTCAGCCTTCTATAATTTTGTACATGTTAAGTGGATGTTTGTTTGTTGGTTGTCTCACCTGACACCAAAATTCCCTAAAGATCTCAGACAGTCTGATAACTCTAAAATAGGATTTCATACAGCAAACCAGTCATCAGAAATGTTGACATCTCTAATTTTGATAAATGGAAACTAGATTCTTCTATTAGCATTCTGAGGTGGTATATAAAAAATACACTTTGCAGTTGGAAAAAGATAAGTCAGTATTAATTTCTTTTCTCAATGTACCAATTACTGCTTCTCCACCTAACCACTACATTTCAGCTGAAATATAAATCTGGGAAAACATGCAGCAGACTACTTAATCACTCCCTACACAGCATCCTCTGGTGTGGCAGCTTTTCTCCTTGGGCCACTTCCATGAAACAATCATATTTTATTTTTTATTCCTGTTGCAGTAAAGCTGAGAATCAAAAAGATTATTTAAAATAGTGTGCCATGAAACTATCCTTATTAATTTAAATCTTTGCAGTAGGAATTAGCCAGTGCTTTAGTGTTTTAACACTAAATCAAAGATCATTCCTTTCCTATACCTGATACAGAATCTAGTTTTTGTTCCAATAACTACAAGACTTTGAAATGTCTTAAATCATAAAAACTTTAGGAATGTAAATACTAATTGTGACTCAGCTAGAGACTTGCTGGCTATAGCTGGAGATGTCATTTGCTTTCCGATTGTTTCTGCTTCTTTATTTGTGAAACAAGAGTGACAGTTTCCTTTGTACACAGTGTTTAATAAGTACATGTTTCATTTTAAGTAATATATTCCCCCAAGTCATTGACTGAAAAATACTGGATTCCCTATCAGAACAGGTTTCCCCTTTCCCATGAGTGCAGCTTCTGAAGGTACAAACACCCATGGAGGGGGAAGGAGGAAGGTGTTTCCAGCCCAACCAGCCAGTTGGATGTGTGTGTTGCAGCCGGCTCAGCTCACATCCAAATCTCAAGCAATAATGATCACCGGCATCAGAAAAGGTCAAGAAATGCCTCACTGAAGGGACTGAAAACATAGTATTCACTGCAGGCCAAGGCCCAGTATTAGTAGAGACAGAAGTTGATACATCATTTCTGGAAAGCAGTTTGACAGGAATCACCATGATCTGTAGAAATTTATTTCCTATAACTCAGTAACCCTCTTTCTAGGAATCCATTCCCAAGAAATGTCAGAGATACCGGCAAAGATTTACATGCACAGAGTTACTGCAGTGCTGTTTGTAATATAGAGAAACAAAACATTCTAAGTTACCAATAATACAGGGATGGTGAAATAAATACTGGTTTATCAGAATTCCTTACAAATTAGTTTAAGAGGCGTATTCAGTGATATTGGGCAATGCTCTTGCTATGTTAAGTGGGAGGAGGGAGGAAGCCAGATGAAAACCTATGAACTATATGATCCTGGGTTGGAATATGCTGTGTGGACTTAGTTTAGCTGGGAACCATGGGTCCTTGAACTCTGAATTCTGTTCCCTACATGGGTTAGATCTGGCCCAGAGAGAAACTCGTGTGAGATTTAGAAGGCAAAACTGACAAAGCCACAATTGTTGTCTGAAGGCATTTCTGGCCAGATGGAGTAAAGGATAGATCAAGAGGTGACCAGGATGGTTCTAGCTCTTCTCTGTTCTGTGTCCAGTATGTCTTGCTTCTGATCTTGCTGACCAACCAACAGTGGTCTCAGGCCCAGCACCAGATGCATCTGCAGGTCCATAGAGGACACAGCTACACAGAGGTAACAGCTTTGGACAGCTTTCTTTAGACCCATTCCCTTAGTGATCTCACTTTATGACTGAATATGTGCATTTGTGCCCTCTTGCTCCTGTAATGAACCACAAACTTAGTGGCTTAAGGCAACACAACTTTACTTTCTTGCAATTCTGGAAGCCAGATGTCTAAAATCTGTTTCACTCAACTGAAGCCACAGTGTCAGCAGGACGGGTTCCTTCCGGAAGCTCAATGGGAGAATCTGTTTCCTTGCCTTTTCTAGCTTCTGGAGGCCACCTGCTTTCCTTGGCTCAGGACCCTTCCTCACACGGCTCCAACTGTCATCACATTTCCGAGTGCTGTGGTTAAATCTCCTACTTCCCCTCGTATAAGGACACATGATATTGGGCCCACCTGAATAGTCAGGATAATGTGTTTGGCTTCTTCGTTTTCTGGTTAACAACTCCACTGTGTCCCCAACATCCCCATCATGGACTTTTACTTCTCTCCTCCTTACAACTGTGGAAGGTCCAACTCATATGCATGGTGACTGTGCTCCCCTGTTTGAACTGTAACAGAGAAAAAGCCCAATGGTGTATAAAATGTATGCTTATATAAGTATAAAGAGACTAAAAGGAAACATAGCAATATGTTAACAGTATAATTTCTGGGTGGTAGGAGTATATTGGGTTCACCAAAAGGTTCATTCAAAGGTTCCAATAGCATTTGGTTGCCTTAAACTTCATTCGAAACAATTTTGTTGGATTGTAATTGTGACAGCTGTCATTTAAAAAAAAGTATCAAAATTGGTGAATTTTTGTGTAGCCATTTTAATATTGGAGATCGAAGAAAAAAGCAACATTTGGGGCATAATATGCTTTATTATTTCAAGAAAGGTAAAAATGCAACTGAAACGCTAGAAAAGTTTAGTGCAGTGTATGGAGAAGGTGCTGTGACTGGTCAAACATGTCAAAAGTGGTTTGCAAAGTTTTGTGCAGGATATTTCTCACTGGACAATGTTCCATGGTTGGGTAGACCAACTGAAGTTGATAGTGATCAAATTGAGACATTAACTAGAAAAATCAGTATTATACCACACAGGAAATAGCCAACATACTCCAAATATCCAATCAAGCTTTGAAAATCCTTTGCACCAGCTTGGCTATGTTAATTGCTTTTATGTTTGGGTTCTACATAATTTAAGTGAAAATAAAACCGTCTTGACCATATTTCCACATGTGATTTCATTACATAAATGTAATGAAACCATTCTGTTTTTAAAACAAGTTGTGACTGGCAATGAAAAGTGGATGCTTTACAATAATGTGGAACAGAAAAGAGATCATGGGACAAGTGAAATGAACCACCCGCAACCACACCAAAGGCCAGTCTTCATCCAGAGAAGGTGATGCTGTATCTATGGTAGAATTGGAAGGGAGTCCTGTATTATGAGCTCCTTCTGGAAAACTAGATGACTAAGTCCAACAAGTACTGCTCCCAATTAGCCCGACTGAAAGACGCACTCGATGAAAAGCATCCAGGATTAGTCAATAGAGAAGAAATGCATACTCTTTCATCAGGATAATGAAAGACTACAAGTCTCTTTGCTGACCAGGCAGAAACTTGGCGAGGAAGTTCTGATTCATCCACCATCTTCACCAGACATTGTACCCTCAGATTTCCATTTATTTCTGTCTTTCCAAAATTCTCTTAATGGAAAAATTTTAATTCCCTGAAAGACTGTAAAATGCACCTGAAATAGTTCTTTGCTCAAAAAGATTAAAAGTTTTGGGAAGACGGAATTTTGAAGTTGCCTGAAAAATGGCAGAAGGTAGTGCCACAAAACAGTGAATGTGTTGTTCAATAAAGTCCTCAGTGAAAGTGAAAAATGTCTTTTTTTTTTTTAACTTAAAAACAAAAGGAATGTTTTGGCCAACTTAATAATGGCAGAGAGGAAGAGGTTGAGAATAGACTGCAGAGATGAGGGAAGCACTGAGGAACGAGAGCCAGAGCATCTGGGAAGGTCCTGCTTAGCTAGGAGGAGAGACAACGCAGTAGAAGGAAGCGAATGTGGAAAGAGGTGCGTCTGTAGGTTTGGCGGTGGGTTTCTCATGGCTCCTATTTTATCTGTGAATTGGAAAGTAAGTTCATAAGTTAAGGTGTGGGGGAAGAGGCTGGGTCTGAAGTTTGAGGAGAGAGAACGTTTGGGACTGTCCTTATGCAGAATGAGACAGTGAGCTGTCTGGAGAGGCACTGTGGTATTTGCAGGGTCGCACAGAGTCAGACACGACTGAAGCAACTTAGCAGCAGCAGCAGCAGAGCTTGGTTGAGCAGGGTTGATTGGCTTGAGTCCCTGGTTTTCTCCAGTCACACTCAACAGCCAGAATGCAGGGAAGAAGAGCCAGAAAGTAGCGCCACCTGGAGGTGGAGTTTTCCAGCCAGGCAAGAGGGAAACACAAGGGGACAAGTGAGCTTCAGTTAAGTGGGCTTCCCTGGTGGCTCAGATGGTAAAGAATCCACCTGCAATGTGGGAGACCTGGGTTCAATTCCTAGGTTGGGAAGATCCCTTGGAGAAGGGCATGGCAATCATTCCAGTATTCTTGCCTGAAGAATCCCCATGGACAGAGGACCCTGGTGGGCTACAGTTCATGAGGTCGCAAAGAGTAGGACACAACTGAGTGCCTAAGCACATAGCACACAGTGCAATTCTCTCTCTGCTCTCATGTGCTTTAGAGAAGGAAAGAGAAGCACTGACAGAGAGACTTATTTGAAAACGGGGCAGGGCCTGCTGGGGGGGTGGGGGTGGGCAGAGCTGAAACTAACACCGCTCCCCTTCCCTGGCAACCCTCCCCCGAGATGAATAGCACGGGGTTGTTCAAAGTGTCATCGCCTCACCAAGTCAGAATCACCTAGGGTGGGAAATGGAGCCTGCTGGTTAAAATGCAGATTCCCGAGTCCAGAAACACAGGACAAGTGGTCCAGGATTTTAACAAATACCCCCCAGGGATTCTGAAGCACAGCAAGGTTTAAGAACTGTAGGGACAGGGTAGAGTCCTTCTCTTGCAGAATTGTGGCCGGGAGAAAAAGGGAGGGAGGGAACAGTCTCAATCCAAAGTTGAGAGACCAGATACAGGAACATCTGGGGAAGGCAGTTTGGGCATAATGAAGGTTGATGGATACCAGATGCTGGGTGGGTATGCAGGCACCCCCCATAAGGTGGGCTTACGTTACAGAGGAAAAGGCAAGACAACACCACCCTTTTACCATAACATTTTCTTTTTTTTCTCTTGCTGAAGGCTTAAGGGTATTCAAGATCTAAGCAGCATCTCTGCCTCTTAGTAAGACTTGGAGAAATTCAATATCATCTCAACTTCCTTACTGACACAATCTTAAATGCAAATGGAACTACAACAGACTCAATGGGCTCTATCTGCAGACCTAGAATTAGCATAGCGAGGACTCCCTGACTCCGAGAGCACCAGAAATGAAATATCATGTGCCCCTGGGTGGCAGGGGGGCTGTAAATGTCTCACAAATTGCCAATGTCCAAAGCCCACACTCCATAGGAAGAATAGATGTGCCTCCATGGGTAGTAAGCCTCTTGGAATTTGTATTGTCAGCTCTAAGCTAGAAGCTGGTTTCTTGCAGCAGAGATTTAAAGGGAAAAGCTGTCTTGTTTCTACTGCAAATTTACCTAAAACATGGATAATTGGACACATTTACCTAAAACTCAGTTCTACCTATAAAATAGCCCAGATCTAAGAAACACTTGTTTGTTTGTTCTGATCAACATCTGATTTTAAAAGTACGACCATAGACAGTCTTGAGATGTTAAACATGTAATGAATGTATCTCCTCTTGCCTGCCCATTACCTGCTAGCATCAAGGATCTGTCATCTCTTGAGAAGATGAGTGATTTAAGAAATATGAGGAGAAAAATTATAAAATGATCACTTAAATTTCCTATTTATTGTTACTAACAAATAGAGGCTTAGTGACTCCAAGCCTTGTTTTTGTGGTGCTCTGGAAGTTACCTTCTCAGGTAACACAAAAATATCAGTATATCACAGCTGATACTTTAAAGGTTAATACAACTGAATAATAATAGGGTGATACCATACCAAATCAGATCATATTTTAGTATGTAAACCCAAGGTATCTTCAAGAAAGTTTCCTGAGTACAGTGATCAATTTTTAAAATGTACTGCTATGTGTCAAACTTATAAATGTTTCTCCTTTTGATATGTCAAAAATATTTTGACAGATACACATACCCACATACAAGATGATGAAAATATAAGATGCCTATTTGAAGCATTTTTTAAAATAATACCAGCAGACTGGAAAGAATCTAAGTAAGGAACCAGTTTAATAAACTCCAGTATATCCACACCATGGAATAGTATGCAGCTATAAACAAAACAGAAGGAAGCCACTGTCTATAAATAATGTAAAGAAACAGAGGAAAACAATAAAATGGGAAAGGTAGCAGAAAGTGAAGAACTAAAAAGCCTCTTGATGAATGTAAAAGAGGAGAGTGAAAAAGTTGTCTTAAAGCTCAACATTCAGAAAACGAAGATCATGGCATCCAGTCCCATCACTCTGTGGGAAATAGATGGAGAAACAATGTCAGACTTTATTTTTTTGGGCTCCAAAATCACCGCAGATGGTGATTGCAGCCACGAAATCAAAAGACGCTTAGTTCTTGGAAGAAAAGTTGTGACCAACCTAGATAGCATATTCAAAAGCAGAGACATTACTTTGCCAACTAAGGTCCGTCTAGTCAGGGCTATGGTTTTTCCAGTGGTCATGTATGGATGTGAGAGTTGGACTGTGAAGAAGGCTGAGCACTGAAGAATTGATGCTTTTGAACTGTGGTGTTGGAGAAGACTCTTGAGAGTCCCTTGGACTGCAAGGAGATCCAACCAGTCCATTCTGAAGGAGATCAGCCCTGGGATTTCTTAGGAAGGAATGATGCTAAAGCTGAAACTCCAGTATTTTGGCCACCTCATGCGAAGAGTTGACTCATTGGAAAAGACTTTGATGCTGGGAGAGATGCGGGGCAGGAGAAGAAGGGGAGACCGAGGATGAGATGGCTGGATGGCATCACTGACTCGATGGACGCGAGTCTGAGTGAACTCCAGAAGTTGGTGAGGGACAGGGAGGCCTGGCGTGCTGCGACTCATGGGGTTGCAAAGAGTCTGACACGACTGAGTGACTGAACTGAACTGAGAGATCTCTTCAAGAAAATTAGAGACACCTAGGGAACATTTCATGCAAAGATGGGCACAATAAAGGACAGAAATTGTATGGACCTAAGAGAATCAGAAGATATTAAGAAAAGGTGGCAAGAATACACAGAAGAACTATACAAAAAAGATCTTTATGACCCAGATAACTACGATAGTGTGATCACTCACCTAGAGCCAGATATCCTGGAGTGTGAAGTTAAGTGGGCCTTAGGAAGCATCACTATGAACAAAGCTAGTGGAGGTGATGGAATTCCAGTTGCTGCTAAGTCACTTCAGTCGTGTCCGACTCTGTGTGACCCCATAGACGGCAGCCCACCAGGCTCCCCCGTCCCTGGGACTCTCCAGGCAAGAACAGTGGAGTGGGTTGCCACCTCCTTCTCCAATGCATGAAAGAGAAAAGTGAAAGTGAAGTCGCTCAGTCTGTCCAACTGTTAGCGACCCCATGGACTGCAGCCCACCAGGCTACTCTGTCCATTGGATTTTCCAGGCAAGAGTACTGGGGTGGGGTGCCATTGCCTTCCCCAATTCCAGTTGAGCTATTTCAAATCCTAAAAGATGATGCTGTGAAAGTGCTGCACTCAATATGTCAACAAATTTGGAAAACTCAGCAGTGGCCACAGGACTGGAAAAGGTCAGTTTTCATTCTAATCCCAAAGAAAGACAATGCCAAAGAATGTTCAAACTACCATACAATTGCACTCATCTCACACACTAGTAAAGCAATGCTCAAAATTCTCCAAGCCAGGCTCCAACAGTACATAAACCATGAACTTCCAGATGTTCAAGTTGGATTTAGAAAAGGCAAAAAAACAAGAGATCAAATCGCCAACATTCACTGGATCATAGAAAAAGCAAGAGAGTTTCCAGAAAAACATCTGCGTCTGCTTTACTGACTACACCAAAGCCTTTGATTGTCTGGATCACAACTGTGGAAATTCTTAAAGAGATGGGAAGACCAGAACACCTCACCTGCCTCCTGAGAAATCTGTATGCAGGTCAAGAAGCAACAGTTACAACCAGACATGGAACAACAGACCAGTTCCAAACTGGGAAAGAAGTATGTCAAGGTTGTATATTGTCACCCTGTTTGTTTAACTTCTATGCAGAGATTACCATGCGAAATGTCAGGTTGGATGAAGCACAAGATGGAATGAAAATTGCCAGGAGAAATATCAATAACCTCAGATATGCAGATGACCCCACCCTTATGGTAGAAAGAGAAGAGGAACTGAAGAGCCTCTTGATGAAAGTGGAAGTCAGGAGAGTGAAAAAGTTGGCTTAAAACTCAACATTCAAAGGACTAACATCATGGTATCTGGTCCCATCACCTTATGGCAAATAGGTGGGAAACAAAGAAAACAGTGAGAGACTTTATTTTTTGAAGGATTCCTAAAATCACTGTGGATGGTGACTTCAGCAATGAAATTAAAAGACGCTTGCTCCCTGAAAGAAAAGCTATGACCAACCTAGACAGCATACTAAAAAGCAGAGACATTACTTTGCTGACAAAGGTCTGTCTAGTCAAAGCTTTAGTTTTTCCAGTAGTCATGTATGGATGTGAGAGTTGGACTATAAAGAAAGCTAAGTGCTGACAAACTGACGCCTTTGAATGTGTTGGAGAAGACTCTTGAGAATCCCTTGGACTGTAAGGAGAACAAACCAGTCAATCCTAAGGAGAGCAGTCCTGAACAGTCATTGGAAAGACTGATGCCGAAGGTAAAACTACAATACTTTGGCCACGTGATGCAAAGAACTGACTCACTGGAAAAGACCCTGATGCTGGGAAAGATTGAAGGCAGGAGGAGAAGGGGATGGCAGAGGATGAGATGGCTGGATGGCATCACTGACTCAATGTACATGAGTTTGAGCAAGGTTCAGGAGTTGATGATGAACAAGGAAGCTTGGCATGCTACAGTCCATGGGGTTGCAAAGAGTCGGACACAACTGAGCAACTGAACTGAACTGATATTGATATGGAAAGTTACGCAGGATATACTATTAGGTTGAAAAGACAGCAAAAGAGACACAGATGTGTAGAGCAGACTTTTGGACTCTGAGGGAGAGAGAGAGGGTGGGATGATTTGGGAGAATAGCATTGAAATATGTATACTATCATGTAAGAAACGAATTGCCAGTCTATGTTCGATGCAGGATGCAGGATGCTTGGGGCTGGTGCATGGGGATGATCCGGAGGGATGACGTGGGGTGGAAGGTGGGAGGGGGGTTCATGTTTGGGAGTTCATGTACACCTGTGGTGGATNGAGGGAGAGGGAGAGGGTGGGATGATTTGGGAGAATAGCATTGAAATATGTATACTATCATGTAAGAAACGAATTGCCAGTCTATGTTCGATGCAGGATGCAGGATGCTTGGGGCTGGTGCATGGGGATGATCCGGAGGGATGACGTGGGGTGGAAGGTGGGAGGGGGGTTCATGTTTGGGAGTTCATGTACACCCGTGGTGGATTCATGTCAATGTATGCTCAAACCAATACAGTATTGTAAAGTAAAATAAAGTAAAAATAAATAAATAAAAATTAAAAAATAAATAAAGCAAAACAAAACAACAAAAAAGATCAAGGTAAAGGTCACGGTATCAAGTAGGCTTCTGCCTTTTGTGGAAGAAAGGGATAATAGGTTTATCCCTTTGTATTTGCTGGTATCTGCACAAAGACCCCTGCAAAAAAACATAAGAAATAAGTAGATGAGAGGGAAAGAGAATGCTTGATGCTTACTTTGTTAAGAAGTTTTTGAATTTTGAAACATATGAATGTATTTCTTATTCAAAACAAATAGTAAAAATTTAAAAAACAGAAAATAACATAAAAATACTTAAAATATGATGTTGATGACAAAGGAAGGGAATAATCAAATATAACAAACCAAAATTAAAATTTGGTTTGTTATAGTTTCTTTCCTTTCATTGAACACTTACTATTGATTGAGAGAGATCTGGTACCCACTGGCTGATGCCCAGGCTGAATAGGGTTCCCCCATCCCTGCAATTATCCTTTCCTCACCAAATCCAGTCCAAGTAATTACCTATCTAGTCCGGTGTTTCTTTCTATCCTCCAGTCTTCCTTGCCCAAGTTCAGGCTACCAGCTTACCTTCCCTAATTTATTGCCTCAGCCTTTCCAGGGTCTTCTGTGCCTCCAGTCTCATCTCTCCAGTTCATGATCCAAGTACAGCCACAGTGTTCTATTTAAATACAAATCTGATTTTGTCCCATTCCTATTCAAAGGCTTTGGTTATCTCCCTTTCATCCACTGCCTTCATTCAAGATAAGCTTTAACTCACTCATTATTCAGCACCTAAGGTTCTCCATGATCATACCCCTGCTGACCTGTTCAGCACCATTCTTTTGTGGTCCTAGGCACCCCTCCCCACTGTCATGGAAAGCGTAGACCTAGCTCTCCTAACCCACTGCCTCTTGTTGTCAGACCTCTCTGAGTGCTATTTCCTCTGCAAAGAAGATTGTTTCCCTTCTTGATTTTCTCTGACTTACTGTCATTTGACTTTAAACCCTAGCTCTGGTAGGATCTTAGTGGAAAATCTACCCTGGCCACTCCTTAATACATCTCACCATTTAAGAGCTGATAAAATTAAGCAGCAACAGGATGCTACCTTGACAAACATTGTACAGTTTATATTTTCATACGGTGATGGTGGTGGTTTAGTTGCTAAGTCGTGTCTGACTCTTGTGACCCCAAGGACAGTCGTCTGCCAGGCTCCTCTGTCCATGGGATTCTCCAGGCAAGAATACTGGAGTGGGTTGCCATACCATTCTCCAGGGGATCTTCCCAACCCAGGAATCGAACCCGGGTCTCCTGCCTTGCAGGCAGATTTTTTAACCAACTGAGCTACCCAGGGTATTTTGGAGTGATCAGTATTCTAAAAATTGTGATACTTAGCAAAGTTGTAAATGCCTTTAGACTTTCTGGGTTAAGTCACCTTTCTGGATAATCCTACAACACGTTGCCCTCTACCCACCCTGCCCCACACACCTACACTCTTCTGTCATGGCACTAATCATATCATTTTATAATTGTGAGTCCCTTAGCAGACTCTGAGCTCCATGGGGACAGGGACACTGCTCTTCAATTGTTGCATCTTCTGTGCCAAGCAGTGTTGACTGTAACCTACATGATACTGAGCATTAAGAGATTTAAGGGAAACACCCCTGAGCTACTCCTTACCTACTTCTACCAGGGAGGGTGTCAAATGGAGTTGCACAGCAATTGGTCATGATTCCCTAATTCTGAGCTATGACAAAGGTCTTTACAGTTAGATCTCCAAGCAGGAAATGACTCTTTTAGCTTCAAAGCGTCTTTTAAATGCCCTACCCAAAGCCATAGGGCTGAGAAACAAAATCCCACAGAGAGAACACTTGGCGAGCTCTTGTAAACAGACCTAGAGTAGTCCTCGCCAATGTTAAGAACAAAGTCTAATTAATCACTCTCTAGGGCTAGTAATAAGAGACCTGTGGCAAGGAAAGTATCTCTAAACCCATCACAGGAGGACATCGCCTAGATACACAGCTACACTGGAAGAAAACAACCCAGTTCAGGACCAGAACTTTTCTCTTTGTTGTGATAGTTTAAAAAGGATTACCAATTTCTCTGGTGAGGAAAAATTAGAGGCTTGTATCAGATTCACTGTTGGAACATTTATTGCCTGTATACTACAGGATGAATTAGGAAAGATACATTCTTCATATCTAGATTCACTGATCTTTAACAAAGCTTGTCTTAAACAACCTCTAGTTATCAATTTTGTAGACACCTAGATCCAGGAGCTCTTGCCAAATAATCAGAATCAAAATTCTAGTCTTCAGAATGGGCAAAACCCGGTAAGTAGCGCCCCCATCCCCCTGCCCCCTGTGCACCCTTCCTGTCCAACTTCCCTTTAAATTTAGTTTAAATTGTATGTTTCATGTAGGGTGGCTCCTTTTGCAAAACTAGTTCTGCTGCCAACAATAGTTGAATATGATGGTCTGAACATGACTGAAATACAAAGATATCTATAATATTTCATAAAGTGAAATAAAATATACTGTAAAACTAGTTTCATCTCATTTTTATTACTATGCATGTATAAGATATATATATATGAGAATATATAAAATGTGTGTATACACATATGTATATACATATACATATATGTGCATATATGAGGCCTATTTTTTGCTCAGTGAATGGCGTGCACACATAATTGATGCTTAAGATTTGTTGAATGAATAAGTGAATGAATAGATGAAATATATGTGCCACCTGCCAATATTTCAGGTTCTACATCTTAACATTTTATACCTTATACCACTTTCTCCATCACAAGCATAAATCTAATAAATGGATTTCATGTACTTCTGCTATGTTATATTAACAGCTAGATGTGGCTCTAATGCCAAAGACCGTATTTCCCTCTACCGTTAATCTTTCTCCAGCTTGAGAGCTCGAAAAGTCATAATGATGAGAGTTGTCATAATGAACCCAAACAGTAATTGTAATAAGAAAACGGAGGAAGAAAATTGAAAAAGAAAATGTCTCTCCCACAGCACCACAGATAAATGAGCCTATTCTCTCCTGATTCCAAATCCACACGGTTGTATTTGTTCTTGTCAAGATCATTAGGTACCAAAAGTCCATCTGACATTAGTGGGAATGATATTTTTATTAGGAGTAATATATCGATGGAAAAAAAGAGCATACCTCTTATTTCTGCAGGTTCTTGTCTAATTTGCAAAACTTTAAAAGTTAAAATGCATTTAAAATACTTAACATAAAGTTTGTATGAATGAGACATGAAAGCGAGTAACCTGCCCTAGCCAATCCTCTTAAACCAAAGTAAGCAATTACTTCTAATAAAGCAATCAAGGACTTGGATGAGAACAGGTTTAATGCTAACTTAGTTAAATATTAACTTGGGGATTTAAAAGATTCTTTTCATAATTCTCTTCTTCTCTTTTTTTTTTTTAAAGATGTTTTAAAAATCATTTTGATAAGTTACATCTTCCTGTCATTCCAAAGCATTTAACATACAATGAAAACTACAAAAGAATTTAGAGAAATTTATAAGACTGCTAAATCATTCTGACACCCGCTGGGCCCTGATGGATTTAATAATGAGTTTCACAATAAGATCCCAGACAAATTAAGTAATGAAATGCTTGATCCTGAGCAAAAAGTGTGGCCTTATTCTGAAGTGCAAAGAACTTAGTTTGGAATGATGGCTAGAACCACAAAGGTCATTCAGCAGTGAGGCCATAAGAAGGCAGACTTCCTAGGCAGTGCTAGTAGTAAAGAACTTGCCTGCCAAAGCAGGAAATGTAAAAGACATGAATTCAATCCCTGGGTTGGGAAGATCCCCTAGAGGAGGTCGTGGCAACCCACTCCCATATTCTTGCCTGGAGAATCCCCATGGATAGAGGAGCCTGGCAGGCTACAGTGCATAGCGTCGCAAAGAGTCAGACATGACTGAAATGACCTAACATGCACACACACACCATAAGAAGAGTCTACTTATGTTAAACCAATATTAATTTCATGTCATCTCCTTTCACACTGCCCATGGTCTTTCCCTGATACTGACCTCCTTTCAGGTCAGTTAAAGTCAGAGAACAATAATCCTGTCCCAATATGTATGCATTATTTCAGGAGAGTGGGCATCCCTGGTGGCTCAGACAGTAAAGAATCTGCCTGCTATGCGGGAGACCCAGGTTCGATCCCTGGGTTGGGAAGATCCCCTGAGAAGGGAATGGTTATCCACTCCAGTATTCTTGCCTGGAGAATTTCATGGACAGACGAACCTGGTGTGCTACAGCCCATGGAGTCAGAAAGAGTTGGACACAACTGAATGGCTAACACTTTCTTTGGAAAGTGGGACATTCTTAAAATAGAGAAATTACTTCTCTAATCTCATTTTCTCTAGCCTCCTTAAATGACCACTTTCCATTCAATTCAACTCTTAAAGACAAAAATAAGAAACCAGAGAAGTACTGGGTTAAATCCAGATTGTTAATCCTGGCTGCACATTGGAATCACTGCTGCTGCTGCTGCTGCTAAGTCGCTTCAGTCGTGTCTGACTCTGTGTGACCCCATAGACGGCAGCCCACCAGGCTCTCCTGTCCCTGGGATTCTCCAGGCAAGAACACTGGAGTGGGTTGCCATTTCCTTCTCCAATGCATGAAAGTGAAAAGTGAAAGTGCTAAAGTGAAGTGAAGTCATTCAGTCATGTCCGACTAGTAGCGACCCCATGGATTGCAGCCTACCAAGCTCCTCTGTCCATGAGATTTTCTAGGCAAGAGTACTGGAGTGGCTTGCCATTGCCTTCTCTGTTGGAATCACAAGGGAGCTCTTAAAATAGTTCCATGTCCAGTCGCCACCCCAGGCCAATTATGTCAGAAGATCTGGGGCTGTCTGTGGGACTGGATCCAGAGATCTGTTTCCAAAGTTCTGGAAGAGGTTCCAGTGTGTTGCACCATTGAAAATCTTTAGGAGAGTTGAGTCAAATTGATGAGGTGTGCTTCAAATCATCAAAAAGGCAGTCAGTTTAGTACTCTGCTCACATGCAGCACTGGGCCTGGAAATGTTCTAGCAACCTATGATGTAAAATAACCTGAAGGATGATTTATATCTAGGAAAGCATCTATGAAAATACTTTTACTTGGTTTAATTTAAAAGACTTCAAATTCATGCACTATGCTAGGACTTCCCTGTGGCTCAGATGTTAAAGCGTCTGCCTACAATGCGGGAGACCTGGGTTCAATCGCTAGGTTGGAAAGATCCTCCGGAGAAGGAAATGGCAACCCACTCCAGTACTCTTGCCTGGAAAATCCCATGGACAGAGGAGCGTGGTGGGCTACAGTCCACAGGGTCACAAAGAGTCGGACATGACTAAGCGACTTCACTTCACTTTAGCAACCTACCATAAAAGGAGATATCCAGTACAAAAGAAAAGCATTGCTATGTACTTAAGGTTCCCAACACCAAAATTTTTAGTTAGCTTCTCTTTGCAGAGAGATCTGCAAAGACCTTCAGTTCAGTTCAGTTCAGTTGCTCAGTCGTGTCCGACTCTTTGCAACCCCATGAATCGCAGCACTACAGGCCTCCCTGTCCATCACCAGCTCCCGCAGTTCACTTAGACTCATGTCCATCGAGTCAGTGATGCCATCCAGCCATCTCATCCTCTGTCGTCCCCTTCTCCTCCTGCCCCCAATCCCTCCCAGAATCAGAGTGCTTTCCAATGAGTCAACTCTTCTCATGAGGTGGCCACAGTATTGGAGTTTCAGCTTCAGCATCAGTCCTTCCAATGAACACCCAGGACCGATCTCCTTTAGAATGAACTGTTGATCTCCTTGCAGTCCAAGGGATTCTCAAGAGTCTTCTCCAACACCACAGTTCAAAAGCATCAATTCTTCAGTGCTCAGCTTTCTTCACAGTCCAATGCTCACATCCATACATGACCACTGGAAAAACAATAGCCTTGACTAGACGGACCTTAGTTGGCAAAGTAATGTCTCTGCTTTTGAATATGCTATCTAGGTTGGTCATAACTTTCCTTTCAAGGAATAAGCATCTTTTAATTTCATGGCTGCGGTCACCATCTGCAGTGATTTTGGAGCCCAGTAAGATAAAGTCTGACACTGTTTCCACTGTTTCCCCATCGATTTCCCATGAAGTGATGGGACCAGATGTCATGACCTTAGTTTTCTGAATGGTGAGCTTTAAGCCAACTTATAGCTCAGTTTATAGGCATGAGCAAGAGTTTCTCCACTTTTATCTCTCTGTGTTTTCTTTTTACTGTAAAATATAAGCTCTTTGAGGATAGGGTCTTTGCTTTGAAATTCTCTCAAGTATTAAAAAATAGAATTCTTTGAGTGGGGGGTTGGGTGGGAGGAGATCTTGTCTCTGTTTCTCTATTAAGTTAATAGGATCTGGTATAGGTTCTAAATTTTATAGTTTTGCTATTAACCAACACACTTGGCCAGGATTTTATTTTTAATGAAAATACCCAGGGTTAGCAGGTTAATTTGTACAGACTTTCTGAAAGACAACTTTTGCAACATTGATTAAAAAAAAAAAAGACTCTTAAAATAGGCATACCCTTTGACCCAGATTTTCTATTTCTAAAAAAAAGTATCCAAGGAAATAAATAAATATATAAATAAGCATATGTGCCAAGATTAACTATAAAGATGTTCACTGCAGTATTCCTTATAGTATGAAGCCTTTGGAAATAACCTAAATGAAGAGAGATTGGCTAAATACATTATGACATATTTCTAATGACTCTTGGGTGCACGGGTGCCTTTATTGTGCCTTAGGGCCCACAGGGTGGAGGGTAGGTATGGAAGGAAGAAAGCCAGTGGGAGCCTGAGTGAGTGGAGCCCTGAATCTCCCATTCCTGTCTTGCCCTCAAAAGCTTGAATTGTATGTTTCATGTAGGGTGGCTCCTTTTGCAAAACTAGTTCTGCTGCCAACAATAGTTGAATATGATGGTCTGAACATGACTGAAATACAAAAATATCTATAATATTTCATAAAGTGAAATAAAATATACTGTAAAACTAGTTTCATCTCATTTTTATTACTATGCACGTATAAGATATATATATGAGAATATATAAAATGTGTGTATATACACATATGTATATACACATACATATATGTGCATACGCATACATACACATACATACGTGCACACACGTGTATATGTATATGCATATATGTATGTGTGTATACATTCACACACACACGAAAACACAGATAAACGTGCATATGCACACATATACACATACATGCATGCATATATGCATGTGTATATGTGTGTACATGTATGTGTATACGTGTGTGTACATATATGCATGTGTGTCTTCCTTTGTGGCTCAGACGGTAAAGTGTCTGCCTAAAATGCAGGAGGCCTGCGTTCATTCCCTGTGTCAGGATGATCCCCTGGAGAAGGAAATGGCAACCCACTCTAGTACTCTCGCCTGGAAAATCCCATGGACAGAGGAGCCTGATAGGCTACAGTCCATAGGGTCGCAAAGAGTTGGACACGACTGAATGACTTCACATATGTATATGTATATACAATTGTATGCATATGTATGTGTATATGTATATATGTTTATTTTATACACATGTATGTATAAACATGTATACACACGTGTGTATGTGTACATACATATGTGTATACATAGACATATGTGTACACATATGCACAAGCACATATGCATGCATACATACATATACATGTATGTGTGTATATACCCCCTGGAGAAAGGAAAGCCTACCTACTCCAGTATTCTGGCCTAGAGAATTCCATGGACTGTATAGTCCATGGAGTCACAGAGTCAATCACGACTGAGTGACTTTCACTTCACTTCACTTCATATATATATATATATATGCACATATTTTTTATATATATTAGATAGGGCTTCTTTGGTGGCTCAGATGGTAAACAACCACAATTCAAAAGCATCAGTTCTTCGGTGCTCAGCTTTCTTTATGGTCCAACTCTCACATCCATACAGGACTACTGGAAAAAACCATAGCTTTGAATATACAGACCTCTGTTGGCAAAGTGATATCTCTGCTTTTTAATATACTATCTAGGTTGGTCATAGCTTTTCTTCCAAAGAGCAAGTGTCTTTTAATTTTGTGACTTCAGTCACTGTCTGCAGTGACTTTGAAGCCCCCCCAAACAGAAACTGTCACTGTTTCCATTGTTTCCCCATCTGTTTGCCATGAAATGTGGGGACCAGATGCCATGATCTTCATTTTTTCAGTGTTGAGTTTTAAGCCAACTTTTTCATTCTTCTCTTTCACCTTCATCAGGAAGCTTTTTATTTCCTCTTCACTTTCTCCCATTAAAGTGGCGTCATCTGCATATCTGAGGTTGCTGATTATCTAAATTCCACGTATAGGTTATATCATATAGTGTTTATCTTTCTCTGTTTGACATATTTCAGTAAGCATGATATTCTCTAGGCATATCCACATTGCTGCAAATGGTATTATTTCATTCTTCTTTATGACCAAGTAATATTGTCACCCTGCTTATTTAACTTATATGCAGGGTACATCATGAGAAACGCTGGGCTGGAAGAAGCACAAGCTGGAATCAAGATTGCTGGGAGAAATATCAACAACCTCAGATATGCAGATGACACCACCCTTATGGCAGAAAGTGAAGAGGAACTAAAAAGCCTCTTGATGAAAGTGCAAGAGGAGAGTGAAAAAGTTGGCTTAAAGCTCAACATTCAGAAAACAAAGATCATGACATCCAGTCCCATCACTTCATGNTTTAACTTATATGCAGAGTACATCATGAGAAACGCTGGAATGGAAGAAACACAAGCTGGAATCAAGACTGCCGGAAGAAATATCAATCACCTCAGATATGCAGCTGACACCACCTTTACGGCAGAAAGTGAAGAGGAGCTAAAAAGCCTCATGATGAAAGTGAAAGAGGAGAGCGAAAAAGTTGGCTTAAAGCTCAACATTCAGAAAACGAAGATCATGGCATCCGGTCCCATCACTTCATGGGAAATAGATGGGGAAACAGTGGAAACAGTGTCAGACTTTATTTTTTTGGGCTCCAAAATCACTGCAGATGGTGACTGCAGCCATGAACTTAGAAGACGCTTACTCCTTGGAAGAAAAGTTATAACCAACCTGGATAGTATATTCAAAAGCAGAGACATTACTTTGCCAACAAAGGTCCGTCTAGTCAAGGCTATGGTTTTTCCAGTGATCATGTATGGATGTGAAAGTTGGACTGTGAAGAAAGCTGAGAGCCAAAGAATTGATGCTTTTGAACCGTGGTGTTGGAGAAGACTCTTGAGAGTCCCTTGGACTGCAAGGAGATCCAACCAGTTCATCCTAAAAGAGATCAGCCCTGGGTGTTCTTTGAAAGGAATGATGCTAAAGCTGAAACTCCAGTACTTTGGCCACCTCATGTGAAGAGTTGACTCGTTGGAAAAGACTCTGATGCTGGGACAGATTGGGGGCAAGAGGAGGAGGGCACGACAGAGGATGAGATGGCTGTATGGCATCACTGACTCAATGGACGTGAGTTTGAGTGAACTCCAGGAGTTGGTGATGGACAGGGAGGCCTGGCGTGCTACAATTCATAGGGTTGCAAAGAGTCGGACATGACGGAGCGGCTGAACTGAATTGAACTGAGATGTCTTCTAAACAAGTATGGATTCTTAGCATTAGCCTGGGGCAGTAAACCACAGGAGAGATGTGGATTTTAAATGCGATAAGAGGTAAACCTCATTTTATTTCTCAAGTTTCAGCCTGAAGATCTGGAGAGGTGGTGACAGATGATGAGCAAATGAAACTGAGGAACAGAGGTATGAGACTGTCATGCTTGAGATGGTTTGACTGAGCACTGAAACAATTGACCACTTATAGATAAGTAACAAAAAAAGGTAGCTTTTCTTTTTCTTTAAGAAAAGTAACAGTATTTTTTTAAAGAAAATTGGTAGCATTTACAACTCTAATTGAATTAACAAAATTCAGTAAAGGAGAGAGAGGAAAACAAAATATTGAAACTCCCACTTTAAAAGGGAATTTAAAAATTTATATTTTATAGACTTTGACATTTAGTTTAAATACATATTTATAAAATGGTTTTGAACAAGCTATGCAATTAAGAGTTTGGATATCTGAGAACACACACACACACACAGAAATTTAAAAATTACAGAAGAGAATGAAAATATTAATAAAGATAATATGATACAAAGTGATAGAAACATGAATGAAAATTATGATAGTACATATGAAAGGATCAAATTATTAAGTAAAAGAGTGTCAGATTGTGTTAAGTTAAATCTGGTGTTATATTTCCTGCATGAACCAGTTAAATGAACTTGAAGCTGTTAAATAAAGTTGAAACCTTAAGGAAAAATTTAAATAGTCAAAGATATGTGAAATAATTAAGAAACATTAATATCCGTTAAAATAGACGTGAAGTATTTTTACTGTTAAAGGGTAAAATTCCTAATGAAGACTCAAGACTCATGATCATGTCCATGTTCCTAGAGGAGATCCTAAACAAGGACAAATCCAAGGTCATCTGAAATATGAGAAAAAATTGACATTTGTTCTGGTAGAAGATTTTAGAGTGTACTTTTAATTTACTAGTGGTCAAAGAGCCAAAATGGATCCTATTTTTAGTTTACTGCAGAACAAGGTGAATGACATCATTGAAGTTTTAAAACATAAATGTAATAAAGTTGATAGGTTGGTGGAAATAAGCTTTTTCCTATAAATTGGAAATATTTTCTATTGTTCATGGGGAATTTACATACTTATGCTTTACATACTATGCTTTACATACTAAAGCATAAAAAAACCACAGCAAAAGCCATGAAGCAGTTATGATAAAGGCCACTGTTTCTGACCAAGTAGCAAAACTAGAAAACTGAAATAAATTTAGTAGTATGAGAAGTTTTACAAAATAACACTCCCTTAAATGATTATTAGCTCAAAGACTAAATTAAGTTTTAATGGCACATTAATAACAAGGAAATACCACACCTCAAATTTTCACATAGAACGCAAATTATAATCTTAAATAATTTTATTTCTAAAATAGAAAAATAAGGGGAGGGTTTCAATTCTTTTTTCCATATTTTCAACTGTTCTCACTGAGCATGCATTACAGTGCATATTTTAATTAAAAGGTAAGATTTTTATGTTTGAAACCATTTAATTGTTTTTTTAAATTATTCAATGATCTATAAAAATAGTATAAAGCAAAAGAAAGGGAAGTTTATTAAAATGTTTATCTAAAACCCACACAAATTAATTACAGAAGAAATAAAACTTAATAAAAAAATAGTAAATGGATAAGCATTGTGAATATATGATTTACAAAAGAGAAAAGGCAAATAACTAATATATGTGAGATCCTGTTTTAACTTACCACAAATTAAGAAAATGCAAATTATGCCAGTAATGATATGCCATGCATTTTCTTAAAAAGCATAATAACTACATAATCAATGATGGCAAGACTGTGATGACTTGGGTTTTCTAATACAATACAAATATGATTGTGAATCATACCACTTTAAATTTTCTGAAAAGCAGTTTGGTGATATACAGCAAGAGGTTTCAACATGATTTTATCCATTTACAAACTAATTCTACTTCTGGAAGTCCATTATAAAGCAATGTTCTGAACTATGGATACATATATTTGCCAAAATTTTTATCAACATGCTTAACAATTGAGAAATTAAGATATGTTATCTTCATGTGATGGCATAGTATACAGAAATTAAAATAATATTTGCCAAGATGTTTTAATGACATGGGAAAATGAAAATGATGTAATGTGAAAAACGATCACAAACTATATTTATAATTATTGTATTTTAAAAGTTCTTTCAACATGTATGTAGTATTTAAGGAAAAACATGATAATTATTTTTTTAAAACACATAATTTTTCTCTTGAAAATTAAATACTGTTAAGATCCTGCCATTGGGGCTTCCCCGGTGGCTCAGAGGAAAAGAATCCACCTGCATTGCAGGAGATGCAGGAGACATGAGTTTGATCCTTAGGTTGGGAAGATACATTTAAGGAGGGCATGGCAGCTCACTCCAGTATTCCTGCCTGGAGAATCCCATGAACAGAGGAGCTTGGCAGGCTACAGCCCACAGGGTCACAAAGAGTTGGACACAACTGAAGTGACTTAGCATACATGCATGCAAGATACTGCCATTATACCACCTTTAGGTGGTTTAGGTTTAACTCAGTTGCCCCATGAAGTGTGAAGGGGAAAAAAATCACATACTACTGGTGGTCCTGGAATATTAACCAGGGAGCAGCCCAACTTGGAGCAGGCATGTTGGTGGCAGTGATAATTACCAAGAGACTTTCCCATGGTAAAGATTAATTTTGTAGAGAGAGGCTGGTGGGTGTGTGTGTACGCTTAGTTGCTCAGTCATGTATGACTCTGGTGGACTGACCCTTTTCTCACAGATGCATTCTTGAAATGCACATCAAATTATGCACAAGTCTGAAACACTTCAATTGCTTCCTTATTCTTGGACTAGAGACAAAATTCCCTTATTTATAAGTTTATTCCCTTATTTACATTCCAATCAGTCTTTTGTAGTCTCATTTTGTATAACTTTCCTGGTAAAATTATTGCTAATGTTTCTTTCTATTCTCAAATGGATCCTGTTTGGGCAACAAGTTATATGTCACCCTATTTCTGTGGTTTAAGATGTTTAGGCTGTTTGGCCTCACTGTGAGTCCCTAAACTCAGTTCTAGTTCTGTTTTTTCTTTGCTGCAGCTGCTCTGGCCTCCCTTAAGACTCTCTTATTTATTTATTTATTTAACTATCTGCATAGTTCTTCCCTGGTGGCTCAGATGGTAAAGAATCCACCTGCAATATGGGAGACCTGGATTCAATCCCTGGGTCGGGAAAATCCCATGGAAGAGGGTATGACAACCCACTCCAGTATTCTTGCCTGGAGAATTCTCATGGACAGAGGAGCCTGGTGGGCTACAGTCTGTGGGGTCACAAAGAGTCAGACATGATTGAGCAACTAAGCACAGCATGCAGAGCTTGTACTTCTTGGTGGCAGGGAGGTGACACTGTGTGTTGCTGTTGTGGGTGATAGAGAAATTGAGCACAAAGAAATGAGCAGAAAAGAATTCTTTTTCTTTATGATCATTGATCGACTTTGGAAAGAAAAATAGTCTGTTTGAATTTGGAACAGGAGAGGCAGGACTACAATATAAAGCAAGTGTTATCCAAATACAGGTGTGAATATTTGTACAGTACCATCAATGTTTCAAGTTGTAGATATGTTAACAGGAACATGAAGGAATAAGTTATAGGAAGTGCGTGTGCATGCTCAGTCACCTCTGACTCTTTGCAGCCCCATCATGGACTGTAACCTGCCAGGCTCCCCCACCCATGGAATTTTCCAGACAAGAATACTGGAGTGGGTTGCTACTTCCTGGCAAATGAGGCATCAGTAATTCGGTTTGTAGAGAGAAGTGAGAAGGAAGGAAAGAAGAAGCCAGACTTGTGGGTTCGGAGAAACTGCCCTAAGGGACTGGCCCTAATAAGAGCAGTAGGATGATCAACTGCATAGAGCACACTGAGTAGGTGTTTCAGACCTTGTTCAACTTTTCGTGAATATAGGTGAGATCAGTGACCATGGAAGAGCACTGATGTACAAGCACACTTGCAGAGGCAGCCAGTTGCACTCACGGTGATGGTGGAACTCCATCTACTCACAAGAAAAACAGAACACAGAATCCAGCCTGCCAGGGAAGGAGGCTAACAAAACTAGAAACAGTTTGGATTCAAGATGTTTTCATTCCTTAAGGGGAATGAGCTTGTCAATCAGACAGAAACTGTGCCCCGGTTCACAGGGGTATGGAGAGACATCATGCAGAATCCTGAAACCCAAGAAGAGAGTTGGTAACTAGAACGCACCGTTAAAGACAACATGGTCCGATGTCAAGATTCATTAGACATGAAATGTGAGGCTTCGGATGTCCGTCCATAAAGCCCCAGTCTGGAATACAGCTGGGCACACAGACAGAACAAGTTTAAAGACAGATCCTACTGAAGGGACCTGGCTGTGCGAAAGGAAAGGATACAGCTGTCTCTTATACACATCTAACTTCCAGATGTTCAAGCTGGTTTTAAAAAAGGCAGAGGANAAAAAAAAAAAAAAAAAAAAAGAAAGACAGTAACAATAACCCTGTATGCAGGACAGCGAAGGAGACACAGATGTATAGAACAGTCTATTGGCCTCTGTGGGAGAGGACGAGGGTGGGATGATTTGAGAGAATAGCACTGAAACATGTATATTATCATATGTGAAACAGATCGCCAGTCCAGGTTTGATGCATGAGACAGGGTGCTCAGGTCTGGTGCACTGGGATGACCCTGAGGGATGGGATGGGGAGAGAGGTGGGAAGGGGGTTCAGGATGGGGAATATATGTACACCCATGGCTGATTCATGTCAATGTATGGCAAAACCCACTACAATATTGTAAAGTAATTAGCCTCCAGTTAAAATAACTAAAATTTTTTTAACAAAAGAACACACCAGGAATTTATACAGCAATGAACATGTTATTCTGGTAATAGGGAAGAAATTATTTTTAATTTTGAAAGTATGCTTGCTACATGATTCTCAACATTTTAAAAATTTTCAACCATTATGATGCCTAAATCAAGTTAACTACCAATCCTTCATCTTAAGACTAAACTTTAATAAGAATCTCAAAACTAGTTGTTAGTTATCCCTTTCAGAGGTAGAGAAACTGAGGGATGAAATAATACTGTGAATTACTGCAAAACTGAGAAACTACCACCAATGTTTTAAATAGTTTCCTTTTCAAATTATGTTTCAAATGTTACCGCAGAGGCCTTTAGTTTTTCAAAGCTGGGTAAATGAGTTGGTAGCCAGAGGAAAACCATATGTGTCGATAGTGAAAACAAACTTCTTACATGTTTTGTACTCATTGAAATTATAACAGCAAAGAGATGTTAATGAAAAGGTAATATAGATCTGTAATGAGATGTGTATAAGAGACAGGTTTATAATAGCCAGGACATGGAGGCAACCTAGATGTCCATCAGCAGACAAATGGATAAGAAAGCTGTGGTACATATACACAATGGAATATTACTTAGCCATTAAAAAGAATACATTTGAATCAGTTCTAATGAGGTAGATGAAACTGGAGCCTATTATAGAGTGAAATAAGTCAGAAAGAAAAACACCAATACAGTATACTAACGCACATATATGGAATTTAGAAAGACAGTAACAATAACCCTGTATGCAGGACAGCGAAGGAGACACAGATGTATAGAACAGTCTATTGGCCTCTGTGGGAGAGAACGAGGGTGGGATGATTTGAGAGAATAGCACTGAAACATGTATATTATCATATGTGAAACAGATCGCCAGTCCAGGTTTGATGCATGAGACAGGGTGCTCAGGTCTGGTGCACTGGGATGACCCTGAGGGATGGGATGGGGAGAGAGGTGGGAAGGGGGTTCAGGATGGGGAATATATGTACACCCATGGCTGATTCATGTCAATGTATGGCAAAACCCACTACAATATTGTAAAGTAATTAGCCTCCAGTTAAAATAACTAAAATTTTTTTAACAAAAGAACACACCAGGAATTTATACAGCAATGAACATGTTATTCTGGTAATAGGGAAGAAATTATTTTTAATTTTGAAAGTATGCTTGCTACATGATTCTCAACATTTTAAAAATTTTCAACCATTATGATGCCTAAATCAAGTTAACTACCAATCCTTCATCTTAAGACTAAACTTTAATAAGAATCTCAAAACTAGTTGTTAGTTATCCCTTTCAGAGGTAGAGAAACTGAGGGATGAAATAATACTGTGAATTACTGCAAAACTGAGAAACTACCACCGATGTTTTAAATAGTTTCCTTTTCAAATTATGTTTCAAATGTTACCGCAGAGGCCTTTAGTTTTTCAAAGCTGGGTAAATGAGTTGGTAGCCAGAGGAAAACCATATGTGTCGATAGTGAAAACAAACTTCTTACATGTTTTGTACTCATTGAAATTATAACAGCAAAGAGATGTTAATGAAAAGGTAATATAGATCTGTAATGGCCTATATGGGAAAATAATCTAAAAAAGAGTGGATATATGTATATGTATAGCTGATCTACTTTGCTGTACATTGGAAACTAAAACTATATTGCAAATCAACTATACTCCAATAAAAAATTTTTTTAATATGAAAAAAAGTAATATAGGGGACTTCCCTGGGGGTCCACTGGTTAAGATGTCATGCTGCCACTGCAAGGGGTGCAGGTTCAATTCCTGATTCCATAGGGAACTAAGATTCCACATAAAATTAATATAACCAGAAGCAGATGGCAAGGTAAGAGGATAAGGTGTGGTCGTTGAGGATGTGTCAGCTGAGGACGACAGAGAGCAGCCAGGCTCGTAACTTCTTCAGACTTCACGGGCACTGGAGGTGCTTAACTCAACTCTAAATTGATGGTGATGGTAACACTAACGCTTACTGAGAGATTACAATATACCAGGGACTATTCTAAGCACTTTACGTGTATCGGCTCTTAATCCTCACCACAGCTTTATGGGGTAGACACTATTAACCTTCCCATTTTTCTGAAGAGGAGACTGAGGGACAGAAAGACTACACAGTGAGCGTGGACGCCATCTGAAGTGCTTCATTCCTTTTATTATCAGCACTCTACATCTAGAAATACAAAGGAGATTGCCGTCCCCGGTTTTGTTTCTGAACACACATGATAAATAATGATAATCATGACAAAAGATTTTTGATGCCAACAAACCTAAGTTCAAGTTCTGGCTTTGATTTTCCTCTCAGAGCCTCCATTTTCTCATCTGTCAAGAGAACTAATACTACTCACTGTGTCAAGGGGCTGAGGATAAGATTTCACATATAAAACTTTGGCCCAGAATGTGCCACAAGTGGGTACAGAATAAATGGAAGCTAATAATGTCATTTAGGCAAGAAAATGAAGCAAGTGAAGGGGCTTAACTGGATAATGTTTTAAGCTACTTTACTACTTTAAAAAGTAAATGAATACATGAATCCAGGAATAAATATGTTTTATGGTGACTATATAACTTATTATTTAAACTAGGAGACTTTAGAGAGGACAGGGGTTCTATTAGCAATTATTCTGAAATTATTCTGAAAAATTATTATTATTAGCAATTATTCTGAAATTATTCTGAAAAATTATTATTATTAGCAATTATTCTGAAAAAAGCAGACTCTGTCCTGGGAAAACCAGGATAAGGAGTCATATATTGGTGAACTGTGTTCTGAACCCACAGCTGGAGGACCTTTCCTGGTTCTGCACCTGGGCTGCCCGCCCCTACTGAAGGACTGGTCACAAGGACGAGGAGGGAGGAGCACCAAGGAGGAAGGTCTTTAGCCTGTACATTAGCCAGTGAAGGAGATTGTGGGTTTATACTGCCTTCTGTTTAGATGAACTCTGTTCTTAAGGATTGTTTATTTATTAACTATTGGGGAAACCAATCCTATAACTCATTCTCCAGTATCCCTTCTCATCATATGATCACCCACCTCTCTGTGGTCTTTGAAAGGAAAGACTATACACACAAGCTCGTAGGTAGAAACGTAAAAACAAAACCTCACATGTGTGCCCTCCTTCAAGAGGTTCTGCTACCAACAACTGTGATTTCACTGCATCTGCAATGTTCTTGCTGAACGTACATAGCTCTTGAAATGACACAGTACTTGGCTTGCGAATAGCACTCCTCATCCACAGGGTCACAGAACAGCAGAGCTTGTAAGGATTCTTTAGTCTAATCCCTTCATTTCAGGCCCTGAGATCTTAAGTGACTTACCTTAGTCAAAGCCACACACCTAGCTAGCTGTAGAAGAACCCGAGCCCAGGATGGGGCTCAGAGCGTGGTGTTCAGCTTACTGAGAGATTACAATATACCAGGGACTATTCTAAGCACTTTACGTGTATCGGCTCTTAATCCTCACCACAGCTTTATGGGGTAGACACTATTAACCTTCCCATTTTTCTGAAGAGGAGACTGAGGGACAGAAAGACTACACAGTGAGCGTGGACGCCATCTGAAGTGCTTCATTCCTTTTATTATCAGCACTCTACATCTAGAAATACAAAGGAGATTGCCGTCCCCGGTTTTGTTTCTGAACACACATGATAAATAATGATAATCATGACAAAAGATTTTTGATGCCAACAAACCTAAGTTCAAGTTCTGGCTTTGATTTTCCTCTCAGAGCCTCCATTTTCTCATCTGTCAAGAGAACTAATACTACTCACTGTGTCAAGGGGCTGAGGATAAGATTTCACATATAAAACTTTGGCCCAGAATGTGCCACAAGTGGGTACAGAATAAATGGAAGCTAATAATGTCATTTAGGCAAGAAAATGAAGCAAGTGAAGGGGCTTAACTGGATAATGTTTTAAGCTACTTTACTACTTTAAAAAGTAAATGAATACATGAATCCAGGAATAAATATGTTTTATGGTGACTATATAACTTATTATTTAAACTAGGAGACTTTAGAGAGGACAGGGGTTCTATTAGCAATTATTCTGAAATTATTCTGAAAAATTATTATTATTAGCAATTATTCTGAAATTATTCTGAAAAATTATTATTATTAGCAATTATTCTGAAAAAAGCAGACTCTGTCCTGGGAAAACCAGGATAAGGAGTCATATATTGGTGAACTGTGTTCTGAACCCACAGCTGGAGGACCTTTCCTGGTTCTGCACCTGGGCTGCCCGCCCCTACTGAAGGACTGGTCACAAGGACGAGGAGGGAGGAGCACCAAGGAGGAAGGTCTTTAGCCTGTACATTAGCCAGTGAAGGAGATTGTGGGTTTATACTGCCTTCTGTTTAGATGAACTCTGTTCTTAAGGATTGTTTATTTATTAACTATTGGGGAAACCAATCCTATAACTCATTCTCCAGTATCCCTTCTCATCATATGATCACCCACCTCTCTGTGGTCTTTGAAAGGAAAGACTATACACACAAGCTCGTAGGTAGAAACGTAAAAACAAAACCTCACATGTGTGCCCTCCTTCAAGAGGTTCTGCTACCAACAACTGTGATTTCACTGCATCTGCAATGTTCTTGCTGAACGTACATAGCTCTTGAAATGACACAGTACTTGGCTTGCGAATAGCACTCCTCATCCACAGGGTCACAGAACAGCAGAGCTTGTAAGGATTCTTTAGTCTAATCCCTTCATTTCAGGCCCTGAGATCTTAAGTGACTTACCTTAGTCAAAGCCACACACCTAGCTAGCTGTAGAAGAACCCGAGCCCAGGATGGGGCTCAGAGCGTGGTGTTCTTCCCATCGCTTTACAGCTGCTTCCCTGAAAAATAGTCCTAACAGCTCAAAGAGCAATATAGGAATTCCAAAAATAACGCATGATTTCAGATGTGTCAAGGTTATCAGTAGGAACTGAATATTCTTCCATTGTAGTATGTAGCATTCTTATAATTAGATATATTTTTCAGTTCTTATTGGGAGAAAATTAAAATTAGACTTATGTGTAAATTCTCTGCATTGGCCAGGTAATCAGGAGGCTAAATAACACATGTTCAGCAAAGATCAGATAATACACATAGCCTCTAAGTTGGGATGTTTATTTCCCAACATGGACATAGATGGGAATAGTTGTGTTTTTTTTTTAAATCAGATATCCAAGCCAGGGTAAGGAAGCCAGGAAAGGAAAACGGATAGTCACTAATCTGGTTATTTGAGGGTGCCAGTCCAGGTATATAAATGAAAAGTAAACTAAGGTGGTTACTTGTATGGTTTCTATTGTTTAAAGTTTACATCTGCCAACCTTTGTATCCAGTATGGTGGTATAAGATAACACAGAAGGTTGGGGTGAAAGAGAACTAGATGAATGCTATTTTCTGGAACACTGGAGAATATCAAAGGACACAATTTTATAAAGGAAAAAAAAAGTACTCTGCTTCAAATACATATTCTTTTCTAAATAAGGGATCAGAGAAGAATCTCTCTAGATAGCTTAATTGGGAATGAGGAAAAAAGAAAACCAACAAATGGGTTTATTTGCAAGATACTGGATTCCTAGATATTCTTGGGCCTAGCCAATCTGAACTTTCTCTCTTCTGACAAAAGAAATTCTAAATTCTCTAACTCATCTTAAATTGGATTTAAAATACTCAATGTCACGGCAATCCAGCAATAAAAAGAAATAAAAGGCAACCAGATTGGAAAGGAAGGCATGTATCTATTTCTCTTGGCAGATAACATGATCTTATCTATGGACAATCCTGAAGAATCCACTGAAAACATGATTAGAACTTATAAACAAGTTCAACAAGGTTGTAGTGTTAAATATTGATATTCAAAAATCAATTATATTTATATAAATTAGCAGTGTACTATCCAGAAATGAAATTAAGATCACAACTATAGCTATAATAGCACCAAAATGAATTAACATACTTAGAAATAAACTTAACAAAAGGGCTTCCCTGGTGCCTCAGATGGTAAAGAATCTGCCTGCAACTCAGGAGACCCAATTTCGATTCCTTGGTCAGGAAGATCCTTGGAGAAGAGACTGGCTACCCACTCTAGTATTCTTGCCTGGAGAATTCCAAGGACAGAGGAGCCTGGAGGGCTACAGTTCATGGAGTCACAAAGAGTCAGACATGATTGAGCAACCAACACACACACACAACACACACCAACAAAAGAAAATGTATAAAACCATGCTGAAAAAGCTACAGAAGACCTCAGTGGACAGAAAGGTACTGTATTTATGAATCTAAAGACTTAATGTTATTAAGGAAGTCAATACCATCTAAACTGATCTACAGACTCAATGCAATCTTTGTCAAAAATCTCAACGGACTTTTTTGCAGAAATTGACATACTACGATAAAATTAATAGGAAATGCAAGGAACCCAGAAGAACCAAATCAATCTGAAAAAAGGACAAAGTTGGAAGACTCATGCTTCCCAATTTCAAAACTTACTACAGCTGCAGTAATTAAGACAGTGTGGTACTGGCATAAGGACAGATATATAGATCAGTGGAATAGATGTAAATGTTCATTTATGGCCAATTAAGTTTTTGTAATGTGCCAGACAACTCAGTGGGGGAAAAGAGTCTTTTCAACAAATGGTGCTGGGACAGCAGGACATTCACCAGGAAGAATGAAGATAGATCCCTATTTTACACCATCTCCAAAAAGGTAACAGAAAACCAGAGACTAAATGTAACAGCTAAAACTATCCAATAATGAGAAGAAAATATAGAGGCAAATCTTTGTGATCTTGGATTAGGCACTGGTTTCTTAGATATAACATCAAAAACACAAACAACAAAAGAAAAAGTAGGTAAATGAGAAAATCAAAATTTAAAACACCTGTGCTTTCTTCAAGAAAGCAAAAGACATTCCACAGAATCCGAGAAAATATTTGCAAGTTAAACATCTAATAGTGGACCTGTATCCAGGAAATGCAAATAGCTCTTATAACTCAATGATAAAAAGACAACCCAATTTAAAAACAGGCAAAGGATTTGAACAGACACATTTTCAAAGAAGACATACACATGGCCAATAAGCATATGAAAAGATGCTCAGCCATTAGAAAAACATTAGCCATTAGAAAAAAACAATTCAAACCACAATTAAGAAAGAGAGGGGAGTAGTGAGTTATTGTTTAACAGGGAGTTTGGGATGACGAAAAACTTCTGGAAGTGGATGGTGATAATGATTGCCCAATATGCGAATGTCCTAATGTCACTGAATTATACCCTTATGGTAAATGTCATGTTATTTATATTTTACATGATAAAATTAGAAACTACAAGGAAGTGCTATTTTATGCCCATTGGATAGCTATAATCAAAATGACAAATGATAACGAGTGTTGGGAAGGTCATGAAAGAATCAGAACCCGCATATACTGTTGGTAGAAGTGTAAAATGGTACAGCCACTTTGGAAAACAGGCTAGTAATTTCTCAAACAGCCAAATATAGAGTTACCATATAATCCAAAAGTTTATACCCAGGAGAATTTACAACCCATTTCCACACAAAAACCTGTATGTGAATGTTCAATGAACCATAATTCATAGTAGCCAAAAGGTGTAAATAATTCAAATGTAAATCAACTGATGAACTGATAAACAGAATGTTGTAAATTCATGTAATGGATATTACTCAGCCATGAAAAGTAACGCACACTACATTGGTATGTACTACAGAATGGACGAACTTTGAAAATACTGTGTCCTAAGGGAAAGAAGCCAGACACAGAGAGTCACACACTGTATGATTCTGTGTGTGTGGAATGTTCCAGATCAGGCAAATCCATAGAGACAAAAAGTGGTTAAGCATTTCCCAGGGACTAGGGGATGGAGGCATAGGAAACAAAAGCTAACAGGTACACAATCCCTCATCAGGTATGAAAATGTTCTGAAATTAGATATTGGTGATGGTGGTAGCATGCTTTGTACATGCACAAACTGCATTTCAATAAAGTTGCTTTTTTTTTCTTTTTTTAATGATCAAAGGTACTGCTGTGTAGGCACAGCTCTTCAAAGAGTTTCACACCCTATAATTATAACCCTGCTAAGTGCATTGAAAGCAAATATTTTAGGGTTGGCAAAAGCACATACCTGACATACACTTTTCTCTGCCCGAGGCCATTGTTCATCATTTCCAGTGATTCACATCCCTTTGCTCTGATCTCTTGCTCTACATAAGAAGGATCAGCTGAAAGAATGAAAACATACAAGTGTCTGTATGTTCCCTTGTGAAATACTGAGAAAACAGTGATGATCTTGCATGTGACTCACTGATTCACTCATCTTTGGTTTGGCAGGGACAGAGAGCTACATTCTTGGGGAAATGAAGCCAAGCAAGACAGTTACAGGGGAGTCCACTTTGGCCAGAGAGAAGCAGTTCACTCTCATACTTCGAAGAGAGCATGCGTGCTCAGCATCCCCAGAACCAACTACAGAGAACTCAGTGAAATGGATCCTTCCAAAAGGAATGTCAACAGTTCTAGAGAGACTTCAATTGGAAGTAATGTGGCGCTTGAAAAAGCCTCCACCACACACCAAGATGTAACTGCGGTCTGCTGTGTGTCCAAAAGACTCAAACCTTAGCTTATCACACTAAGCAAAACTTTGTGCAACATGAAGTAAAAAGAATAGATGAAGACTCTCTGTCACTTTGGTAGAAATTGTGATATCCTTAACATTAAATACAACTTGGGGCATATTTTCTTAAACATCTTATCATAATATCTTAAAATAAATAGAATCCAAAAGTGATTTTAGGTTATTGGAGAGAGGTAATATAGTGTACTAGTCAAGTTCAAGAGGTTTTTTTTTTTAAACTCTAGCACCTCTTTTTCCTAGTTATAAATTTGGGAAAATTACTTAAACCCTTTAAGCATCGATTTCCTTATTTATAATATGAGGGTAAAATAGCACTGACATCACAGAGTTGCTGAGAAAATTAAAGAAGGTGGAGTGTGGCTAAAATGCTTCACGTGGAGCCTGACATACAGTAACAGCTCTAAAGATGGAGTTCTCCCCAAAAACCCCATCTATAGAGCTCTGTTTTTAGAGTCACCCCTTCATCCTGCCATAACCCCTGATAGCCTGACTGACATTTTCTGCTTAACTGAGAAACCAGCTCTTTTGGGTGATAGTTCTGCTTTGGTGGAATAGGGAATCTGGAGGTCTGGGAAGTGCCGCCTCCCAATACTTCCTATACCGGGAAGCCCAGTCTTCCTCCCATGCAGGCCTCCATCTCCTCGGGGATACCTTGTACTCCCTGGGAACTTCCTTTCATTCTTCCCACAATCACCTTCTCCTTCCAGTCTCACCATTTCTCTCAGCCTTATTGTTCCTCTGTCAGATTTGAAATCCTGAAATTATCTTTGACTCTCTCCACTCCCTGTATCCAAAAAAATGTTTTATCTCTTGTCAACTCTTCCCTTAAATCTGGCTTGGCTCTCTGACTTTCACTGTATGTATTGCTATTGCCATCCCTGTATCAATAATTTACACCCATTCTTATCCCTGATTTATCTCCTAACCTGCCTGTCTTGGTAAGGCAACACACTCTGTTATGCATTGAATCAAAGCTAAATATCAATCCTAACTTAAGGCCCAATATTTTGCCAATTCACTTTTATCTGCCACCATTTCCCAATAAGAATTGTTTGCTCTATTTTATTTAAAAAATTATATTAATATTATGCAAGTAAAAGGTTTACTCCTTTATTTTCATCAACTTAATTTTTTTTAGTCTGTCACAAATACCAAACAATTTGTCTGGCCCTAATTTTCTTTTACAGAAATTTTATTTTTAAAAATACAGTAAAATTTACTTTTTTCTTTTGATGTGTAGTTGTACAATCCATGTCAATACATGTGTAGATTCATGCAACCACCGCCATAATCAAAATATAGAGTAGTCAAAAGTAAAATATGGATGAAAAAGACAGATGAAATTGAGGAGCCTCAAGATTCAGACTCAGAGTTATGGTTCCACTGCTACTGATACAAAAGAAGATATGGAACAATTCCACTTTCCCCAAAAGCTCCATCTACAGTGGTCTGCCTTTAGTCACCCCTTCATCCCACCATAACCCCTGATAGAGCTTTTCTGCTGATCTAACTACCTTGAGTGTCCCCTACTTCTCTGCTCTTTCAAAAAACTACAAAACTCATCTGTCAAGATATCATGCAAAACCCATGTCTCTGTGAATCTCTGATTTTGCCCTATCTGGTCTATCCAGATATTCTCCCATTTATTCCTTCATTCTTGTAGTTAAGAAACGTTATGAAGCAGTAGTTACATGACAGACACAATATGAGGTGCAGGGAATACAGAGATGGATCAGACCGGCCTCCGGACCTGAGGACGCCCACAGAGGAGGTAACAGTGAGTTCTGATCTCTGTGCGATGGGCAGCAGGAACGGCACCCGCAGGAAGCAGTGAAGGTCCAGGAGAGGGGACATCAGTTCTGTCCGAGGGGACGCCCTTTACCTTGTGTTGTCAGAGGAAATGAACATCCAGGGAGGAGGGAGCCTCATGTGCTGTGGGGATAGATTCAGTTTAGGGGGCCTGAAGCAAATGCCATCGAGGGCTTTTGATCTAGATGGGGTAGGAGAAGGGAGGGGGTTTCAAGAGGGAGGGGACATATGTATACCTGTGGCTGATTCATGTTGATGTATGGCAGAGGTCAACACAATATTAAAAAGCAATTATCCTCCAATTACTGCTACTGCTAAGTCGCTTCAATTGTGTCCGACTCTGTGTGACCCCATAGATGGCAGCCCACCAGGCTCCCCTGTCCCTGGGATTCTCCAGGCAAGAACACTGGAGTGGGTTGCCATTTCTTTCTCCAATGCAGGAAAGTGAAAAGTGGAAGTGAAGTCACTCAGTCATGTCCAACCCTCAGCGACCCCATGGACTGCAGCCTTCCAGGCTCCTTGGTTCATGGGATTTCCCAGGCAAGAGTACTGGAGTGGGGTGCCATATCCTCCAATTAAAAAAATCATAATTTAAAAAAAAGATTTAAAAAGGAATGCAATTTTAGGACTTCCACAGTGCTCCAGTGGTTAAGACTCCATGCTTCCACTGTAGGGGGTGCAGGTTCAATCCCTGGTTGGAGAACTACAATATCGCGTACTGAGTGGCACAGCTCCCCAAAAAACTACCGTGCAATGATAAAAGTATAATGTCAGGTGAAATGACAGATTTTTCTAAAGTTTATAAACACAAGGTTCACAAATTCCACAAGAACAACACATTCCTGTTATTTTTATTAATTACCTGCTCAAAATATTTCCATGATATTTTCCCCCTATACTTTGGCCTCCTCCTGGGATTTATTTTTTATTATCTTTTTCAACAGAGAAACTGGGAAGACAATCCAGTCTTTCCTGTGGCAAGGCATGGAGAAACCGAGTTCTTGTTACTGATGGTTTAAAAATTTTTTCCTGGCTTTATCACTTTGTTATCAGCCATGCCTCATTGGCAACTTTCTCTGCAGTAACCTTCTAGGGGCAGAGGAAAGCCTCCAAGCTTCCCCATCCCCTGATGGCACTCCTGGGATGGAGGTGGAAGTGTGAGACAGTTGTGGAGCCTGAGGCATGGTGGCCCCCAAGCAAGATCAGAGAGGCTTCCAGTTCAGATGTCTTTGACCTGGAGTTCAAAGACAGGCAGATGCTCTGTGAGGTGGCCAGGGGCAGGCTATCACTGAAATACGGGTAGGTGGGGAGGAATACAAGCAGCCCACTCGGCCCACCCGTCACCCCAGGACTACCCTCCAGGGTGTGGCTGTGCTCCTTGGCTCAGGAACCCTCCCCCCACCCCAACCTCACCCCCAGCTGTTGCTTCCTCCTTGAGTCCTGAGAACATGCCAAGCCTTGGAAGGTACAGGTACAAATGATGGGCCCTGAGCAAAAGGTTCATGAGCATTATTATTCATCTGCATCTATGCAAAGCAAGGATCTTTAAAACAGGTGGGCATATTCAGGGGCACAGACCATTGTCTAGTATCGCTAGGAGATTGCTAGGAAGTTTGAACTTGATTCATGAGCCAAAAGGAAGTCATAGACAGGTTCAAGGCATCTAAAGGAAGTGGTCAGCATTGTCGTATAGGAAAGGCAATCAGGTGAAAGTTGTAGGATGGATGAGGGGTAAAAGTATTGAGATAGTGATTGTAATAGTCCAGGAGAGGAATAACAAGGACTGGGATGAAAGCAGGAGGAGTAGCGTTGGATATATAATGGTGTTAGTGATATTAGGAACATCACTTCAAACTAACATTTACTAATCACGGTGCCAAGTGCTTGTAGGTATCTTAATTTACTTAATCCTCAGAGAACCTCAGAAGAAAGATGAGGAAAATGAGAGTTTCAGAGATTAAGTAATTCGTAAAAAGTCAGTAGGTAATGTGGTATGCCCATGTGTGTTAGTCACTCAGTCATGTCTGACTCTTTGCGACCCCATGGACTGTAGCCCACCAGGCTCCTTTGTCCATGCAATTCTCTAGCCAAGAATACTGGAGTGGATTCCTATGCCCTTCTCCAGAGAATCTTCCCAACCCAGGGATTGAACCCATGTCTCCTGCATTGCAGGTGNTAGTCACTCAGTCATGTCTGACTCTTTGCGACCCCATGGACTGTAGCCCACCAGGCTCCTTTGTCCATGCAATTCTCTAGCCAAGAATACTGGAGTGGATTCCTATGCCCTTCTCCAGAGAATCTTCCCAACCCAGGGATTGAACCCATGTCTCCTGCATTGCAGGTGAATTCTTTACCATCTGAGCCACCAGGGAAGCCCCGGTGATGTGGATCAGAACCCAGTGCACCTGTTTCCAGAACCATGGAAAAAGATGCCAGATTACATTTGGGGATAGAGGGAGACAGAAATGTTGAAAAGGGAAGAATTTAAGGTGAACTCAGTTCAGTTCAGTCGCTCAGTCATGTCCAACTCTTTGCGACCCCATGAATCGCAGCACGCCAGGCCTCCCTGTTCATCACCATCTCTCGGAGTTCACTCAGACTCACGTCCATCAAGTCCGTGATGCCATCCAGCCATCTCATCCTCGGTCGTCCCCTTCTCCTCCTGCCCCCAATCCCTCTCAGCATCAGAGTCTTTTCCAATGAGTCAACTCTTTGCATGAGGTGGCCAAAGTACTGGAGTTTCAGCTTTAGCATCATTCCTTCCAAAGAAATCCCAGGATTGATCTCCTTCACAATGGACTGGTTGGATCTCCTTGCAGTCCAAGGGACTCTCAACTGAATTAGGAAATACATTTACCTGCTCTTTTTTGTATAGCAAATAATTTATATCATTGCCTAGATGTTTCACAGGTGAGTATACTATTTCTACAACCAAACCACAAACTACCTGAATATAGCATTACTTTTGCTATGTGTCATACACCCAGTCAACAATGACTAGACCTCCCCCTTGGAGCNCTGAATTAGGAAATACATTTACCTGCTCTTTTTTGTATAGCAAATAATTTATATCATTGCCTAGATGTTTCACAGGTGAGTATACTATTTCTACAACCAAACCACAAACTACCTGAATATAGCATTACTTTTGCTATGTGTCATACACCCAGTCAACAATGACTAGACCTCCCCCTTGGAGCCAGAGCCTGGGCTAGTCACCTGGAATACAAGGCCGAAGAAGACAAAATGCCTTCCCTGAATTTCTAAGATTTATAGGCCAGCATGAGAGACAGACAAAATATTTTGATGTGATATTACAGGACAACCCTAGAGTTATGAACACTGTGATCTAATAGTGTAATGGTGCAAGCTCACTTAGACCCACCTGAGCAGGCCACGAAAGCATTCAACTGCAATAATATTTAAACTTGGGATCGGCATATCTGGAGGATTCATTAAATATATTAACAATATACTAACAAATATACTGTAGGTGGGCCCTCCAGCCTGATGCAACTACATGTATAGAGGCTAGAGATGTGAAGTGTATTTGGCAAGAGACAAGAGTAACTTAAGTGGAATAAAGTCACCCTAGAGGTGACTGGCTGGTAGTAAGACTAATAGTAAGTAATTCTGAACATTACCATCAGCAGCCAGTCTTGATTTACTTGACGGCCTGGAGTAACTGATGCATGGGATGATTTAACCAGGGTGTTGGGAGCAGGAGAAGAACGGTGTGGCTGCCTACGGTAGACTGCCATTCCTTACATCCACACCCTTTTCAATGTGACTTCACTCCTCTCCCATCAAGAGGTGGGTCTATATTTTCATTCCTTGAATTTGGGCGTGGCCGGGTAACTAGTTTTGACAGATGGGTCATCAACAACCATAACATAAGCAGAAGCTTGAAAAGTGCTTACACATCGACCAGCTCTTGCTGTTCCCTGGGAATTCTTTCACCATCATGTGAACAAGCCCAGGCTAGCCTCCCAGAGGGTGAGAGGCCTAATGGATAGAAGCTCTATTCCAGCCATTCTTACATCATGTATACACATGAGTGACATCAATCTAAACAATCACACCTCAGCTAAGCTGGCCTGAAGAAGTGCCCATAGCAGGACTAGAGATGCAGATGTAGAGAATGGGCATGTGGACACGGGGGGGGGGGGGGAAAA
>SJYX01003236.1:4823-59256 GCA_006410675.1 Oreotragus oreotragus
GTTCATCGCAGCACTGTTTATAATAGCCAGGACATGGAAGCAACCTAGATGTCCATCAGCAGATGAATGGATAAGAAAGCTGTGGTACATATACACAATGGAGTATTACTCAGCCATTAAAAAGAATACATGTGAATCAGTTCTAATGAGGTGGATGAAACTGGAGCCTATTATACAGAGTGAAGTAAGCCAGAAAGAAAAACACCAATACAGGATACTAACACATATATATGGAATTTAGAAAGATGGTAATGATAATCCTGTATGCGAGATAGCAAAAGAGACACAGATGTATAGAACAGTCTTTTGGACTCTGTGGGAGAGGGAGAGGGTGGGATGATTTGGGAGAATGGCATTGAAACATGTATAATATCATATAAGAAAGGAATTGCCAGTCTAGGTTCAATGCAGGAAACAGGATGCTTGGGGCTGGTGCACTGGGATGACCCAGAGAGATGGTATGGGGAGGAAGGTGAGGAGGGTGTTCAGGATTGGGAACACGTGTGCACCCGTGGTGGATTCATGTTGATGAATAGCAAAACCAATACAGCATTGTAAAGTAAATAAAATAAAATTAAAATTAAAAAAACAGTTACAGTTAATAAAGTGGCAAAGGATATAAAAAGGAATCATAAAGACTACTCAGTCACAAAGAAGTCAGGCATAAAAAGAGAAATGGAAAGAAAGAATATGGGACAAATTAAAGATAAAGAGCAAGATGATAGAATTAAACCCAACTAGAGTTAACCCCTCAGATGTGAACCTAGAATGAAGATACACCCCAGGCCCCAGACAACAGCAGATCCCCATATACTGCACTCTGAGCAGAAACAGAGCCTGCAAGGCCCCAGGGCCCCATGTACCTGGGCACAGAACAGCACCAAAAGTTTATATGGAACAGTAAATTAGAAGTCTTCAATCATACAAAGTACATCCTCTGTTTATAAAGAAATGGCATTAGAAATCAATGTTCACTGGACAGAAGAAGAATAAGGTGCTAGCATAGTGTGGACCTTCCCTCTTACCTGGGATTCTCCAGGCAAGAATACTGGAGTGGGTTGCCATTTCCTTCTCCAATGCATGAAAGAGATCTTAAAACTACATAAAAAACAGTTACAGTGAATAAAGTGACAAAGCATATAAAGGATATAAAAGTCAGGGATAAAAAGAGACATTGGAAGAAAGAACATGGGAAAAACTGAAGAAAAGAGCAAGATAATAGAGTTAAACCAACTAGAATTAACCCCTCACATGTGAACCCAGACTGAAGATATACCCCAGTCCCCAGACAACAGCAGATCCCCATACACTGCACTCTGCAGCTGAAACAGAGCCTGCCAGGCTCCAGGGCCCTATGTGCCTGGGCACAGAACAGCACCAAAAGTTTATAAGAAACAGTAATTTATAAGACTTCAATCATACAAAGTACACCTCTGTTTATAAAGAAATGGCATTAGAAATCAATGTTCACTGGACAGAAGAAGAAGGTGCTAGCATACTGCAGACCTTCCAACTTTTACAACACTAATTCTGCCCAGGAAGGAGCAGATAAATTGACATGACTTATATCTCTTCAATACTAGACACACTTGACATACATAGACAATACTAGACATACATGTTTGATTTTCACGGTTCAGTCTCCTCTCTTGCTCTTCCTGGGCAACAGCGACTGTGCCTCTAAACCACAGCTTAATCACTACACACAAAACCAGATGATATTTGCCACGTCTTTCACACAAACCAGTGAAAACTTGTTTCCTATTTCGCATTCTTGGCTCTTTTCAACCAACCACGGCTCTTGTCCTACCTCCTGGGATCCTGGTCCTCTGTCACTTGCAGCCATGTTCCCATACACCAGGACTGAATTGCACCTAATGAAATTTCTATTCAGAGTGGCCATAATACATGCAAAAAGGGAAAGAACAGACAGCTCCTTATTCTCCTCTCTTGTTCCTTCANCACGGCTCTTGTCCTACCTCCTGGGATCCTGGTCCTCTGTCACTTGCAGCCATGTTCCCATACACCAGGACTGAATTGCACCTAATGAAATTTCTATTCAGAGTGGCCATAATACATGCAAAAAGGGAAAGAACAGACAGCTCCTTATTCTCCTCTCTTGTTCCTTCACTACATACATTCACTGCAAACCTGTGTAGCAAGTTTGTTACATACAAACATTTAAGTTGAAAACTTTCAAACATGTAAAAGTGCATTTGCATGTGCCATCACATCAGTTAATTCATAGATCTGACACCCATTGTCGTGGGCACATCCAAGACAAGTTGGTGTGCATTTGTGTACTTTAGTGTACAGAACTGTATGGAGTACAATAGTGCCGGACTTTTATTTCAAGCCTACACTTTCTGAAAGGAAGCATAAATGCAGTGGTAATGGAGATGCTACTTCTATTCTATTTTTAAAGGTGTGCTTAGTTGCTCAGCTCTGTCTGAATTTTCAACATATGGACTGCAGTATGCTAGGCTCTTCTTGCCATGGTGATTCTCCAGACAAGAATACTGGAGTGGGTTGCCATGTCCTATCCAGGTACGCAAGATTTAAAATGTTTCATTGTTTGTGTTTGTTTTTTATGTATTAATTGTGTGAAAAGTATCATAAAGCTATTAAACTACAGTAATATATACCAATTGTCTTAGTTGCATATTTAAGTAACTTTGCTGGATTTATGAAGAAATTGGGATTTTTGAACACCCTTTCAAATGTAACTTGTTCATATACAGGGGACTTAACTGTTCTGCTAAAACCTGTGGATCCAAAAGTGAACACATCCCCTCCTGCTCCAAGGAAGTCACATTCTTGTTTGGGATTTTAGAGGAAACGTGAGATCTCCATAATTCTAGCCATTTCAGTCTTTTCAAAAGACCTTGATCAGGACAAACAGATACTAAAGTAGAAATAGTCATTGTGTTTCTACACACTTCTAGAAAGTGTTGCTAAGTTTTCACTACTGGATCTTGTAATGCTGGTGGACTATTGGAGAAGTGATGTGAACAGAAATAAGGAAGGTGAAACAGGTAGGTCAGAATGTAACAAAGACAAGATATTTAGAAGCTGAAGAACTGAGAGAGATTTGGGACCTGAGTTGGAAAAGTACTTTTCAAAACAAATTGAGCCATGTGTTATGTGTAATGCTCACTTCATTCCTTAGAAGATTTCTACTGACCAGTCTGCATCTATTTTCTGAAGCATAGTTCAGATCCATCTAGCTGTTTCTCATTGCTGCTCCTTTCTCCTGGCTCCCACACTGTGGCCAGCTATTCAGCCTACTGCGTTCATTTTATTTGTTGTTGTTGTTGTTCTTTAAGGCAGGTGCTGCAGTCTGCCTACAAAATGATCAATTCTCTGCTTCTCTTTCAAAGCTGAAAATAGTTTCTTATACAGCCATGAGCCCAGTAGCTACAGGACTGCCCTTTCTATACACCCGTGCCTTAGTCATGACTGGTGACTTAGAGATGCAAGAAGATCTGTAAGAGGGATTTCTTGGAAGACCGCATTCAAGGAGCTGATTTAGCTGAGAGATGGGACTCTTCCCTTCCCCACCTACTTCCTAACTGTTGTCTGGATTTTAGTTGTCATGGCTGGAACTCCTGCAGTTGTATTGGACAATCATGCAACCTTGGAGATGGATAGCACCCAAGCTCTGGCTGGCGCACCCCCAGATTTGTTTCAGTGGGAGAGAAAGATCAAGTTGATCTTGCTAAAGTTATAGTTCTTTTAGTTTTTGGCAATGTGCATCCAAACTTAATCCTGATACTACTATGTGTTTAATATGATATAGTCTTATTGTTTTGTTGGGTTTAGTGAATATATATTTTACATTTCTCTATTTTTTATTTTAATAACTGTTTCATCAACCATTATTCCTAAATTGTATAAATGCAAAATTATTATTATAAGCATGCTTTCCTTTGGATTTTGAATTTTTATACTTTCTTATCTTCTTTCCATTCTTGTTTTCTTTATATTTGTACAGCCTGGGCCATGTTCTCTCTTATAACCTCATCCATATCCATATCTGCAGGCTAAAAAAGACTGAGAGCTGTGTGGGGAGAACCAAAGAAGAATGAATTACAGGGACATGAATGAAGGATGCTGGCCCTTGTTACTCATCATGAATGTTCTTCAGTAGGATCACATTCCCCTGCCCTCCTGTGTGACCACCATCCACAGGTTTCCCATGATCATGGAAGATACTTCAGCCAGAAGAATTTGAGTAGGTGTGATATATCACTTCCAAATGGAAGTATTATTTTCTGTCCCACTAGCTGGAATGCAGATATAATGACAGGAGCTGGAGTAGCCATGTTAGACCAAAGGTAAGCAGCACAGGTGTAAGATGTGACAAGAAAGAAGTGGGCCCTCATCTCTGGAGAGACCTGCACTAACATTATATGAAAGAAAACTGAAATTGTGTTGTATTTAAGACAATGTTATTTAGGGTTTGATTACAGTCATTGAACCTATAACCTAACACTCAGAATAGAATAACTGATCTTTGTGTTAGCCCTGTCTTGACACTAGGGTCTGAATGAGACAAGATCTACTGACATATACCTACAAGTGAGTCAAGTGACATCCCTGCCCTCTAGAAGCTATGCTCTGGTGTGGGATTCAGAAACTGAAGCAAGAACAAAGCTACATGGCAGGACAGCTTCAAGATCTTGTAGGAACCCTTGGGAGGGAAACCTCAATCAGTCCCGATCTCAGGATGTTGCTTGAAGTAGGGACAATCCTCTCTGAGTCTCTTCATAAATAGGCCATGGTGCCTAGTTTCATGTAAAAGTGAGTTATTTCAAATTCCTTCCGGAGTGTTTTCCCTTTTGATCCAGTGCTTAAGATGTGCATTTGAGACCTGGTTTGGCAAGACTGGAAATGCTCCAGGGCAATGCTCCAAAACTACTGAGCCTGAGGGACCTAGAGCTTCTGATCTGCATCAAGAGAAGCACTGGACTGGAAAGCCATTCAAGATTTCTGGTTTCACCCTTTTAACCCGAAGAATAACTATAAATAGATGGTAAAGTCTGGGATTTCCACAGCTAAGTGCTGCTATAAATAGTTTTAAACATTTTCCCACTTCATGCTTTCTAAAAGAACATTCTCCACTTCCTTTCTTGGATAACCTCTGGGAATAGAGCTGTCTCTTATACACATCTAGATGTGTATAAGAGACAGGCAGTGAAGACCTGCTGCTGCTGCTGCTAAGTCATTTCAGTCGTGTCTTACTCTGTGAGTCCCCATAAACGGCAGCCCTCCAGGCTCCCCTGTCCCTGGGATTCTCCAGGCAAGAACAGTGGAGTGGGTTGCCATTTCCTTCTCCAATGCGAGAAAGTGAAGTCGCTCATTCGTGTCTGATCCTCAGCCACCGCATGCACTGCAGCCTTCCAGGTGCCTCCGTTCATGGGATTTTCCAGGCAAGAGTACTGGAGTGGGGTGCCACTGCCTTCTCCGCAAAGAAGACTTCAGTTCAGTTCAGTTCAGTCGCTCAGTTGTCCGACTCTTTGCGACCTCATGAATCACAGCACACCACGCCTCTCTGTCCATCACCAACTTCCAGAGTTCACTCAGACTCACGTCCATCGAGTCAGTGATGCCATCCAGCCACCTCATCCTCTGTCGTCCCCTTCTCCTCCTGCCCCCAATCCCTCCCAGCATCAGAGTCCTTTCCAAGAAGACCTAATGCTGGCAAAAAAAAAAAAAAGATTCTCCCAGAGAAGCCAGTGAGGTCTCACGGGAAGCAGGACATGAAAAAGGATGAAACCAGTCTGGGTCTGATATCATGCAAGTCATGGAGAAGGAAGCTAATGCCTGTTTTCACAGGGAACTTGGGATATAAGTTGTGCCTCAAACATGCCCCAACCCAAGGCTGCGGAGCTGGGATTTCACTCTCCCACTAGTGCCTCCCTCTCATCCTTCAACCAACACCCAGCTGTTGTCTCCAAGCCCTTGTATTAGATCCTTCAAAGACAAATCAAAGGAGACACTAGAAGCAAAAGACACCAAAGCTCAGGAAAATGAAACCTCAGAGAATGTCTTGATTTCTGCACCCAGTCTCCCATCTCCAGCATCATATCTGAAATCCTGCAAGTCTAAAGAACTCCACGGGTCTCTACATGTGAGCATTTTATTTTAATTCAGGTTTTAATTTATATAGGAGTGTAGTTGATTTACAGCATTGTATTAATATTAGTTGTATCAGAAGTTAATTTCCTTATACAGACACATGGATCCATTGTTTCTTAGATTCTTTTCCCATACAGGATATTACAGACTATTGAGTGGAATTCCTGTGCTGTACTGTTGATTATCTATTAAATAAAGTAGTATACATATATTAATCTCAAACTCTCAATTTATCCCTCTCCCACCTTTCCACTTTTGTAACTGTAATTATTGTTTTGACAGAGGGAAGTTTCTAGGCACTTTTTGGATCAGGGTCTCTGCTTGTGAGAGTGCAGTGGCCAGGGCAAACCTGAGAGAGACTCATTTGAGATGATGCTGAATGTGCAAAAGGACTTTGCCATGCAAAAATCTGGGAGAAAAACTTTCTACATATGAGAAGTAGCCCCTGATAAGGACCAAGGTAAACAAGTTTAATGAATGGCTACCCTTCCACTGCCAATCTTCCTTCCATGCTTGGAACTTGGTATACAGATCAACCATGACCTCATCCCATGCTTCAGTTGTGAGTTAGCAGCAATGAGCCATGTCAGCCTTCCCAAGAAGGGAGAACATGGGGCTATCACGAGGCTGAATATGCTCTGGAATCAGGGATGTGTCCACAAACTGGTTATCACCAGAAGCATCAGGTGCCAGGGGCACCACCAATGCCTCTGACTATCTCCATGTACCTGTTCTCAGGAGTAGAAATGCCAAGGAACCAATAGAGCAAAGAAACAAGTAATGACTCTTGTTTCATCTTGCCCCATGTGATTCCCACAGCCCTTTGACCACACTGCTGTCTTCCCTAAACTCTTTCTCTTTTGCTTCTTCAAAGGTGGCTTGTGAATAACATCAGCACCTACTGTGAAGCCTGGTGGCTGGAACTCTAATCACAGTCAGCTGGGACCCAGAGATGTGCAGCCTTGTCCTGTGCTTCTGTCCTTTTTCTCCAACCAGATTCATAAAAGAAAGTCCCTACAAAATATAAGGGTGATTGTAATTCTCTCAAGGCCTTAGAATCTCCAAGGTCTATTTGGAGCATCAAAGTGGGAACACATCCCCTGCATCCAGGCTAGTCTCAGACCCCAACCTCACTCAGCCAGTGGTTCCCTGAGGAACATAAGGTACATATCTAAGTTGCCAGAAGGCTGAGAAGAGAATGCTTCTCGCTGTGAATNAATCTCCAAGGTCTATTTGGAGCATCAAAGTGGGAACACATCCCCTGCATCCAGGCTAGTCTCAGACCCCAACCTCACTCAGCCAGTGGTTCCCTGAGGAACATAAGGTACATATCTAAGTTGCCAGAAGGCTGAGAAGAGAATGCTTCTCGCTGTGAATGCAGGTTCATGTTACCCAGTCAGCCAAGGATCTGTCTTGTGTGAATGAGAAGTGGGAACTCTGAGGATGTGAATTGGAAGTGAATCAGTCATCACCTGCATGATGGCCTCCTAGGGTCACTAACGCTGGGATTCTCCCACTGTGCCTGGAACCCAGAAGAAACATCCCTGAATATTGCATTCCTTCTGTTACATGAAGGCAGGTCTGCTGATAAAATCAGAACCAGACTTGAGGGGCAACTGGAAAGAAACTTCCACTTTGGTGCTTGCAGATCTGAGAGCTACCTAGAAGTGAATGCAATGGAGTTTTCTCTCATCTTTCTCTTCCTGGAAGTCTTCTAGCCTGGGAACCAGAATTCCTGGGTCCCAAGTCTTCACTAACTTACCTGCCGCTAAGGTGAGTCATACACCCCAAGGTTCAGTTTCCCATTTTTTGGATGAGGGAGACTGCACATGCTCCAGAACACTTGTTCCAGAATAAGACTCATTGCCAATCAGTGGACAAGTGGCTCAGAGGTGGCTGTTTCTGAGGATGATGAGGTTGCCTCTGGTGGGCAGGGGGATGTAACTGCCTGGTGATGTTCATGGGTCCTGGTCTCAGGACTGAGAGTTGTAGACCGCTTGGCACACAGCTGCTGTGCCATTGGTGACCTTAGAGGCCTTGCCCACTGGAACTCATTATCATATGGGTTCTGTGGGATGAGATAAGGTAGTTATAAGTCAGAAGTTACCAATGGGGAAGCTTGTACATTCCTCAGCAGAAACCCAAATTAGGGTGATGAATCATCTCTCCAAAAAAACTCTGGGAACTAGATAGGCCAGGTATCTTAGACAAATTTTGTAGTATTTTAAATACAATTTAAAGTAGGTCATCTTTTGGATGACCTGCCATTTGCTCTCTGGCTTGGGGTGATACCCACAGTCAAAGTGGAATCAAAAGGCCTCTGGGGGATGCTGGCCTTCTCCCTGTGACACATTAAGAGTGAGTACAGCTTTCTCCCCTCCACATCTGGAGCAGGAATTCCAACAGGAAGGACGTGACCTCCCAGTTTAATCAGAAGACTCAGGTAGGTCTGGCTCTCAGGTAGGCACTATTCTTTTCCCAGTGCTTCTTCCTTCCCTCTTGTGTCCTGTGCAAGCTGCCCACCTCCTGGTTACTGGGTTCTGAATTCCTTCTCCCTTCACTTGTAGATATCTAGGCAGTCTCACTTCTGGCTCCCTCCCTACCCAGGTCCAGTCCCTCACTTGCAAATCACACTAAAGGAGGGAAAACCAAGACATGTCTTCCCAGTTCATTCTTTCCAGAATGTCCACATTCCTTCTGCTTCCAGACCCTGTCCTGAGTTATCAACATCTCCACCTAGATGACTGAGCTTAGGAGAGGAATGGAGATGCAGATTGGGGATGGGGGTGGTAACGGTGTCAGCTGTGGGAGACTGTTTTCAGATGACAAGAGATGAGTTGGGGTAAGGAGCATGTGGTCCTCCAACCACTCATTCATTTGGGACCTGCATAAATCTGTATTCTTGGGCTCCTCAGGGTATCACTAAGACAGAACCTTCAAAATGGACTTTCCATAATCCACTTACTATAAGACAATTTCAAACAAAACAAATATAAGAAAGGAGAGTGTCATGAACCCTATATTTCATCATTAGGCATCAATAACTACAAAACTAACCTCTTAGTCCCACTGGTTGTCATAGACCGGAGACTATGCGATTTCAAGGTGGTGGCCAACTGAGTTCCCAGCGAAGACATTCTTGACTTGCATAAGTCTTTCTCTTCTTGCTATGCTCTCACATGTGGTGGTTGAATGGAACAAAGAAGAGGGAGAATAAGGGGAAAAGGAGAGGTTAATCCCATCATAAGGAACCACCATCAAAATCCCATGTCAACAGGGTACCTCCCAAAGTCCCTACTTCCTAATACCATCACATTGGCAGTCAAGGGTGGACTTAATTCAATCTATAGCATAGCATAGCAGCTTTCTGTTTTTAAATCAAGACAGACCATCATTTTATTCTTTCTGTTTTAATGCTTATTCATTTTCCCTGAAGTATTTTAGGGACAAGATGAACATTTCACCAAATGTACATAAAGAGTATTTGTGGTAGAATGATAGGATATGAAAAAAAAGCTCTTTTGTTCCCCCCAAATGAACATTTTATATCCAGTCCATGTGTAAATTTCCCTGATGCTCAAAAAGCAGATGTCTTTTCACAGTTTATTGAAAAAATGTAGTCACATGTTGTACTTGGTTGTTCTCATTTAGGACTAAATATATGTTCCTCTCCCAATTTTAATGCCATTTATTTGTTCAGAAACAGGAGGAAGTATGTTGGCTTGTCTTACAGAATGTCTCACTATTGGTTTTAGAGCAGGAGTCCACAATACCAGCACAGTGGGTCAGGACCAGTATCAGTCCTTGGTCTATTAGGAACCAGACCTCCACAGAAGGAGGTGAGCTACAGGCCCTTGAGTGAGCTTTCATGTGTATTATAGCTGCTCCTCATCACTCTCTCATTACCCCCAGAAGGGGGAGTCTAGCTTGTTTTCCTAGAACTGTTTGTAGTTACATAACCTATGTTTAATAGGGAAAAAAAAGTAGCTTAAATATTGATGATTATTTTCCTTTCTCAGTGCTCAGAATGGTGAGTTGGTGTCCTAGCAGTCTATCACACTGACAAATTAGATGTTGCCTATTAACATTTGGACGCATTCGCCCAGCTTAAAATTCAATATGAAAAAACTAAGATCATGGGGTCTAGCCCCATCCTTCATGGCAAACAGAAGGAGAAGAAGTGGAAGCACTGACAGATTTCTTCATCTGAGCCTCTAAACCCACTGTGGATGGTGCCTGCAGCCATGAAATCAGACGACATTAACTTCTTGGCAGGAAAGCTATGAGAAACATAAACAGTGTGTTGAAAAGCAGAAACATCATCCTGCACAACAAACTGGGAGATGTTTGGCCTTTTAGATGTGTATAAGAGACAGGGAAAAAAATAAAAATTAAAGGAGTAGTAGAGGACTTAAAAATTAAAAAAAAATAAANAGGGTGGACTTAATTCAATCTATAGCATAGCATAGCAGCTTTCTGTTTTTAAATCAAGACAGACCATCATTTTATTCTTTCTGTTTTAATGCTTATTCATTTTCCCTGAAGTATTTTAGGGACAAGATGAACATTTCACCAAATGTACATAAAGAGTATTTGTGGTAGAATGATAGGATATGAAAAAAAAGCTCTTTTGTTCCCCCCAAATGAACATTTTATATCCAGTCCATGTGTAAATTTCCCTGATGCTCAAAAAGCAGATGTCTTTTCACAGTTTATTGAAAAAATGTAGTCACATGTTGTACTTGGTTGTTCTCATTTAGGACTAAATATATGTTCCTCTCCCAATTTTAATGCCATTTATTTGTTCAGAAACAGGAGGAAGTATGTTGGCTTGTCTTACAGAATGTCTCACTATTGGTTTTAGAGCAGGAGTCCACAATACCAGCACAGTGGGTCAGGACCAGTATCAGTCCTTGGTCTATTAGGAACCAGACCTCCACAGAAGGAGGTGAGCTACAGGCCAGTGAGTGAGCTTTCATGTGTATTATAGCTGCTCCTCATCACTCTCTCATTACCCCCAGAAGGGGGAGTCTAGCTTGTTTTCCTAGAACTGTTTGTAGTTACATAACCTATGTTTAATAGGGAAAAAAAAGTAGCTTAAATATTGATGATTATTTTCCTTTCTCAGTGCTCAGAATGGTGAGTTGGTGTCCTAGCAGTCTATCACACTGACAAATTAGATGTTGCCTATTAACATTTGGACGCATTCGCCCAGCTTAAAATTCAATATGAAAAAACTAAGATCATGGGGTCTAGCCCCATCCTTCATGGCAAACAGAAGGAGAAGAAGTGGAAGCACTGACAGATTTCTTCATCTGAGCCTCTAAACCCACTGTGGATGGTGCCTGCAGCCATGAAATCAGACGACATTAACTTCTTGGCAGGAAAGCTATGAGAAACATAAACAGTGTGTTGAAAAGCAGAAACATCATCCTGCACAACAAACTGGGAGATGTTTGGCCTTTTCATTTGGATTCCTAAACATTCTGCCCAGTCCCCACTGGTCTTTGAAGTCCCTCACTTTTCTGGTCCTTCACGATTCCAAAGATTATTTTGTGCATTTCTTTACCCAGTCCTGAAATCAGCCACCTCTTTAAGATTGTCTGATGGGAAATGTATTTAGAAGCTACATGTTAGACCTCAGAACAGGCACTGTCATCAAGTTGTCACTGCTTCTAGGCTTTACAGTGGTCAGAGGAGGAAGTACACATTTTCCTTAAAATTAAAATAAAAAGGTATATAATTAGTTGGTACAAATTTATGCTTTCACTTCAAGATTTAAGACAGTAGGGTTTGAATTAGACTTCTTTATGTTATGTGTGAACCTGTTTTTCTAGCCACTGAAAGGCTTACATCAAAACATTAGTTTTAATTATCATCTTGCTTTTACCTGTTAACATACATGTGATTCTGTCACAATAACAGAAACAATATAAGGAACAATAAGCTCATGTCCATCTACTTGGTGATGGTATCCAACCATCTCATCATCTGTCTTCTGCTTCAGCTATTGCCTTCAATTTTTCCTAAAATCAGGGTCTCTTCCAATGAGTCAGCATGTTTACTATGCATTGAGTCTCTTTAAAAATCAACCAACATGAATTCAATTCCTCTCTGTCCCCACTGCACTCCCAACTCTAGGCCAGAAACAAAAAACTGCAGAGACTGAAGGCTGATTCCAGCACATCACTGTGGAGATTTTGTTCCCACTTTTTCTTCGGGAAAATAAAATTAGTTGCTAACATTAAAATAAGTAGATTATACATAAATATCCAAAATTTTGGTTCTCTTCAAAACATGGCCAACTGGCTTGCTTTCCAGCACAAGTGAAGTGGAGGAAAGGCTGCTCCCAGAGGTAAGGCCTGTGCTGCCCAGATTCCAACATGGCCACCTAGTCCTAGTAGCATATCTCCTGCCTCCTGGGGCCATGACTTTGTGAGAACTAGACTTCTAGCTCTCTTAAGATAAAGACTACTTTTGTCTTGATCAACTTTGACTTTGAAGCCTTTAACCCAGAACCTAACACAAAGTTCTTCCTTGTACAGTTGTTGGATGCTATAAAATATCTTCTGGATGCATATGACATTTCTTCCAATACTGAAAGCATGCAATTGAAATACTGCTTTGCCCTAAATCTTTGATGTAGCTTGGCATCATAGATGCCCCTGATGTCTGCCATTAGACCCACTACCTAAACCAAGTTGTATATCCCTGGGCTGTCCCTGACGTTTTTACTTTGCCAATGGACAGCTTATATCTAGCAATGTCCTCGCCAATGAAGACAGCAATGCATATCTCACAAAGTGGCAAGGAAGATGACATGAAACCACACCTGTCGAGCATGACCACTAATATCCGTGTTCATGATGTTGTTATCAGTTTTTTCTCCAAGTAGGCAAGGTTTTCCGTTTTCTTAGATGTCCATGCAGATCAGTTTGATTTTCCAGCCAAGATTCAAGGAAGAGATTACAGTTCAATTCTCTGTATTCTGAAAAGCTTCAAAGTCCATTCATCAAGGACACTGATGAAGGGAAAGTTTTTGTTGAGACCTTTGTGTTTTTTTCAGATCTTTTAGTGGCCTGAAGGGGAAAACTAGAGTAGGTCAGAGCATATATAACTAGGGGCTCCCAGTCACCACTACATGCTAAGAACCCAAACTTCCCTGAGTACTTGGAGCTGGGAAAGAAGCATGAAGTGGCTTGTGCTCCTCGGGCTGGTGGCCTTTTCAGAGTGCATAGTCAAGTAAGTATGGGAACTGTATGTCACATCATATTCCTTTCTCGGATTTTTATTTTCACCTGATTATTCTTCCACCCATCAGGTTTAGAAGGGAATGGAATATTCCCGTAAGAGTCTTAAAGTTCAACTCGGACTTATTGGTAAGTAACTTGCTATAGGAACTGTGGATTCCAAGGTCTTGGTATAGATTTGGGTTGCACAAATCTTGGGGTCCAGTCATGTCATGACCTGTTGAAAATACAACTCCTTGCAACTGTTCAGTGCACAGTCTATGCAGATGTCTATGTAGTCCTGTGGAATAGCACTTTTCTGTATTTTGTTCAACATGTCCTCTTTTTACCCTGTCTATTTCAGTGTGTGCATGCTCATGTCTGCATCTCTGTATCACTGTCATTTATCTCTCCATCTATTTGGAAGTCACTGGGAGTCTATTTCTCTTTGTGTTGTTTGCTTTTAATTTTTCATTTGAGTCTTACTTCCTTCTCAAGCTTCTGAATTTCCCTTACTTGTTCCCTATATTTTGGATTTTTCCCTCAACTCTCTTCTCTTTCAACTTGGAGAAAGATACACTGTCTTATATCTGACAAGCAGTGTGACCACAGCCAACTCAGAAACCTCTTGCATTTCAAATTTTTCCCTTGTAAAAGAGAATAAGAGTCCCCTTCTACCTCCTTCCTTGAGGTTCTTTGAGAAGGAATGAATGGGATGGCAACAGCAATGCTAATGACTGTCATTGTTGAGACTTCCTATTTATCAGGAACCTTATATCCATCACTTCACTTATCCGCAAGATATTCTATTTGGAGGGTTTGTATTGTTACATTCCACCATTTTGCCGAAGGGGAGACTGAGACACCGTATGGTCATATGGCTTACCCAAGACTGCAGAACAGAACCTGTATTCAAATACATGTCTTTGCTATGGTATATGCATAAAATTCTGATAATAATGTGCCTCATAAAAATTATTAGAAAACACACAGGGCCATTACAATGACAGTTATACCTTAACACTGACACCTTGTTGTAGCATCTTCTTTGTTTTCTTTGTCAAATGCTCGGTGAAAGAATACCTCTAAGAAGAGTGAAGACCATGAGAAAAACCCTCAGTGGAAAAAACATGCTGAACAATTTCCTGAAGGAGCATGCTTACAGACTGTCCCAGATTTCTTTTCGTGGCTCAAATCTAACTATTCACCCACTGAGAAACATCAGAGATGTGAGTATTTTGGGAGGATGGTGCTCCACAGCGCCTCCTGGTGCTCTAGCTTAGCATGGGGCTCATCTGGAGGTGCCAGGTGGGATGTTGGGGTTGGGGTTCCTGCAGGAGGCCAAGACACCGGAAAACAGGGACCCCACCCAGAGGAGAAGGCACTGTCATCCTCAACTGTTGGTCTTTGTGACTGGGCCTGGCCATTACCAGGTGGCAGATAAATATCCATTTCTGTGTCAAACATGTGTCATTAGTTTGAGAGTGATTGTTCCTTCTGAACTAAGTGAGCATCTCAGTTACAGATGAAGAGTGAACCATCACTGATCAAACTGCAGAACCAAATGCAAAGCAATTGTTAATCCCCAGGTAGCGGAATTCAGTTTCCACAGATGCAAGAATGACGGCAGGAAAAAGTTACTGAACCTGTTTTATGTGTATGGCCATAAGAATCTAACACAGTGCTTACTGTTTTTAGATTAGAAAAAGGCTTATTTTGTGTTCAAAAATGCCCATGCCAGCCTGAGAGATAGGCAAAGAGTAAATACATGTCAAATGAAAGGGTCACCTGTGTGGTGTTGATTGGATGTGGTCTGAGTATAGAGGGAATGGCTGGGGTTGATCAAGAAGGACGTCCTGGAAAAGGGGGTGCTAAGGCTGGGTTTGAAGAGAGNTAGGCAAAGAGTAAATACATGTCAAATGAAAGGGTCACCTGTGTGGTGTTGATTGGATGTGGTCTGAGTATAGAGGGAATGGCTGGGGTTGATCAAGAAGGACGTCCTGGAAAAGGGGGTGCTAAGGCTGGGTTTGAAGAGAGACTACAGAACATCTCAAATGAAGGACCCAGGACTTCCCTGGGTGTCCAGTGGTCCTGGAGGCCCACTGGTTATGCCTCTGGGCTTCGCATGCAGGAGATACCACTTCAATGCTTGGTCATAGAGTCAATTTCCTGCATACAATGTAGCACAGGAAAATAATATATCAAATGCAGATACCTCTGAGACTAAAGTCTGTGAGCTGCCCAGTGGTTAGAAAGTGGTCTCAAGAGATATGTAACACCCAGAGGGAGGCATCAACATGGGAATAGAGGGTAGTCAGTTCTGCACTAACCCACTCCTTCCTTCTCCCTGTAGTTGGTCTACATGGGTAACATCACCATTGGAACACCCCCTCAGGAATTCCAGGTTGTCTTTGACACAGGCTCATCTGATTTGTGGGTGCCCTCTGACTTTTGCACCAGTCCAGCCTGTTGTGAGTAGAGACACCCTGTACCTGGACCATCCTTCACTTGCCCTGCTGCCCTGTTTTCCACCCTTGGCACCTGATGANACCCCCTCAGGAATTCCAGGTTGTCTTTGACACAGGCTCATCTGATTTGTGGGTGCCCTCTGACTTTTGCACCAGTCCAGCCTGTTGTGAGTAGAGACACCCTGTACCTGGACCATCCTTCACTTGCCCTGCTGCCCTGTTTTCCACCCTTGGCACCTGATGACACTCATCTCTTGTGTCTGCAGCTACAAAGATTATATTCAGACATCGTCAGTCTTCCACCTTCCGACCTACCAATAAGACCTTCAGGATCACCTATGGATCTGGGAGAATGAAAGGAGTTGTTGCTCGTGACACAGTTCGGGTAAAAAATGCTGAGTCAGGACTGGATATGAGGCGACCATTGCTTGCAAAACATATGCAGGACCATCTGGCAGGACACTTCCTAGTCTAACTCCAATAGATATTAGCCATCTTATCCATAGGCTCATGTCTCTGGGATGGCAGTGCCCATGGTGACACACGAGCAAACAAATTAGCTAACACAGAGAGTGGCTTGAAGTGTGGACTTGCAGCTCCTCAGCCCATGAGCAGTTCAAAGTTCATTTAGCTGGGAGCGAGAAGAGATAAAAGCACCCTCTTTTATATTAACAGATTGTTTCCACCACTTTCTGCTGATAACTGGTTTAATTCTGCAACAACCCCACACCGCAGTTACTCTGATTAGCTCATGAGACATATGAGGAAACTGAGGTCCAGACAGCAAGGGCCTTGCTGAGAGCACACATGTGATAAAAGGTGGAGTTAGGCTGGCTTTTCAAGATGGAAGTTGCTGTGGGGTGTTTAGGGACAGGATAAAACTGATTTGGGGACCCTGGGGCCAGTCAAGGGCTTCAGGTGTCCAGAGTGGGAAACTGGAGGCCTGAGAAGTCAAGGGNAGGTCCAGACAGCAAGGGCCTTGCTGAGAGCACACATGTGATAAAAGGTGGAGTTAGGCTGGCTTTTCAAGATGGAAGTTGCTGTGGGGTGTTTAGGGACAGGATAAAACTGATTTGGGGACCCTGGGGCCAGTCAAGGGCTTCAGGTGTCCAGAGTGGGAAACTGGAGGCCTGAGAAGTCAAGGGGCCTGATAAATGAATTCTCATTCTAGAGGATCCTTGAGAGTCTAATAAATATATGGCTAGCCTCCCCCCAAAATATTTGAGTAGTTCCCCCCTCTCTCTTTCTCTCTCATACACACTCACAGAAATATACACATATCCCCAAAAGTTAATTCCCCAGGCAGTAATTTCATAGAACCCTGCAAACAAGATTGTGTTTTCAGCTTCTGTCTTCCTGGACAGATGTAGAATACATAGTACCTTACAGAGAATTCAGTCCATTCCTGTCATTAGGTCACAGTGATGCCAAAGAGAAGGCTATCTTGCTCTCAATTGTTTTGTCCATAAGGTGGCACCAATGCGACCTAGCCTTACTCTTGGTTGCCCCACCTGTACAGAAACCACGAGACCAATTTGACTCANTGTCATTAGGTCACAGTGATGCCAAAGAGAAGGCTATCTTGCTCTCAATTGTTTTGTCCATAAGGTGGCACCAATGCGACCTAGCCTTACTCTTGGTTGCCCCACCTGTACAGAAACCACGAGACCAATTTGACTCACTCAAGTGGTGTCTTTCAGAGGGGCAAATGTTTCAAAATTCACAGCTTCTCTCAAATGGAACCCAAATTCCCCTTCCAACTTACTCTAACCATCTGTGGGCAACCAAAGACAGAGCCCAGCCTCAGTTCTTCTCAAAGGATCTAATGGCAATGCACCCCAGCCCAGTCCTAGCCCCACTTCATGTATCTGTAAGTGGGAACATTCTTCTCTCCCACAGATTGGGGACCTTGTAAGTACTGACCAGCCGTTCGGTCTAAGTGTGGCAGAATACGGGTTGGGGCACTGGAGATTTGATGGCGTCTTGGGCTTGAACTACCCCAACCTATCCCGCTCTGGGGCCATCCCCATCTTTGACAAGCTGAAGAATCAAGGTGTCATCTCTGAGCCTGTTTTTGCCTTCTACTTGAGCAAGTAAGTCTGAGATGGACAACTGCTTTTTCCAAGTTAGCTGTAAGATGCTTTCAGTTGTACAAAAATTATAAAATACTTGATAAAGAAGTATCCTGAGATAATATAACCAAGGATAACTATAGCCCCAAGGTCCTGCCTGGCTTTAGCACTGGCTTTTATAAATAAAATAATTTTGGATCACAACCCTACTTCTGGGCTCAAGACCAGTAACGTGGTCTAGCTGGGTGAGTTATGAGGGAGGTTGATGGAAGGCAACAGGAAACAAGCTGGAGGAAAAAGCAAGATGATTTGCTTATGAATTTCATAAGGAAGGAAGGAGAAGGATGGTGGATATCTTTCCTTCCTCGTTGGCACTTCACTGAGAGCCCTGGATCAGCTCCCCAGTTTGTGGAGCCAGTGAGAAGTGAAAGTGTGGGACACAAAATTGTGGAACGCCTTGTTAAAGAAATATTAGGTATTTCAATACAGGGGGAGCAGAAGTGGGGTCCCTTCTGAGTGTGGGACCCTTTGGACAGTGGAGGTCACAGGCCAGTGCAGCCAAGTCTGGGTGACCTGAACCCACACCTTTAGAACTCCCAGGCCTTGATTTTCCTGAAAAATGACAAGATGGACAAGGGGAAAGCCAAATACTTCAGCACCATGTCCTCTGAGTGTGTCTGAGCACTCAGGCCTCTGGAGGTCCAGAGCTTCTTCAGAAGACATAGTGGGTGGAGCTCAGACAAGTGATTCAGCTTCTAACCTCCTCTGTGCCACTCATGAGACAATAACAGACCTCAATCTTGATCTCTGTCTCTCCTAGACACTATTTCTGCATCTGTACATGGGGACCTTTATAGGTCATTGATGGTTGGACAAGCACAGCTCTCAGACAATGCTGTTGTTACTGTCCTCCAAGGATCCCACCCTCACTTCTCTCTACAGAGACAAGCAGGAGGGCAGTGTGGTGATGTTTGGTGGGGTGGACCACCGCTACTACAAGGGAGAGCTCAACTGGGTACCATTGATCCAAGCAGGTGACTGGAGTGTACATGTAGACCGGTAAGCCTCTCCCTCTGAGGGTCAGCCCAAGTGATGCTCCCGCTAGTGTACATGGACACAGGCAGACATACACAAATGCATCCTCAGACACACAGTCACACAGACATATACAACACCCACAATGACACAGACAGACACACAGACACTTGAAAGCACACAAGCAGACACATATAAACCTACACAGAGACATATGAAAACATGCATAGCTAGTCAGAGACACCTAAGCACTCACAGAGACACATACAAACACACATACAAACAAAGACTCAAGCACATAGATACACAAACAACCCATGGGTTCATAATCTCCAGGCCTTCTGAACAAGGCTCTGACCAGGGTCCTAAAAGGGTCCAGAGAGTTCTGCTCAGCTGGGAGAGGGCTGCACCCATTGCCCTTTGAAGTGGGGAGCATGGTTAGAGGACTCCACAGTGTGGTGAGCAGAGGATCAGGGAGAATTTCTCCAGCCTGAACAGAGTTATAAGACGACCAACTGTCCAGGGCTACCAAGATATAGGAAGTTCTCGGTACAGATAAATGACATTTTAAAAACAGGGACAGTCCTGAGAAAATGGGGAAAACTGGTCTTCTTAGGGAGCAGCTATCCAGCAGTGGAGAGAGGTTGCCTGCTGTATTAAGACGTGAAAGCAATTTAAAAAAAAAAAAAAAAAAAAAAAACACGCCAAGTTCTTGGGCAGACAGTGGGACAGGGGCTATTACAGAGAATCAGGAAGGTGGGATCCAGGACTGACCTGAGGACAAGAGGCATAATTGACAGGATTCTGTGGGATACCCTCAGATACCCTGACCTTTCCTTTGGAGTTTCTGTGGGCTAGTCATGTATTTCCTGGCCAGGGTCTCAGGGTCTGAGCTGGTTGTAGGAGCAGTGCTGGGAGACACCCTGTCCCAGAGGAGCCCCTCTCTCCCCCTACTATAGGAATCTGCTGCCCCTGCGAATCTCCATCTTCACTCTGTGTGCGACCCATTATTTGTTTCCCACCAGATACAGCTCTTTTGAGATTTTTTATTGTTTTCTCAGTCTTCATTCACTCATTGAACAGATAAGCATTGGGCATCCACTGTGTGTCAGGCTTTTTAGGGAGTCAATGAAAGGTTGTTTCTGAATCACGCAAAGATGCCAGATTTCTTGGCCCTGAAGGAGAAGAATTCAATCCGGGGCCATAGACAAGGGTTGATCACTCAGAGCAGAAGACAACGACACCCCACTCCAGTACTCTTGCCTGTAGCATTGGGCATCCACTGTGTGTCAGGCTTTTTAGGGAGTCAATGAAAGGTTGTTTCTGAATCACGCAAAGATGCCAGATTTCTTGGCCCTGAAGGAGAAGAATTCAATCCGGGGCCATAGACAAGGGTTGATCACTCAGAGCAGAAGACAACGACACCCCACTCCAGTACTCTTGCCTGTAAATTCCATGGACAGAGGAGCCTGGTAGGCTGCAGTCCATGGGGTCGCTAAGAGTCGGACACGACTGAGCAACTTCACTTTCAGTTTTCCTTTTCATACTTTGGAGAAGGAAATGGCAACCCACTCCAGTGTTCTTGCCTGGAGAATCCCAGGGATGGTGGAGCCTGATGGACTGCCATCTATGGGGTCGCACAGAGTTGGACACGACTGAAGCGACTTAGCAGCAAAGTATAAAATAGATAGAGAAAGCTTCTGACATAGGCATCAGAAGGGGGCAGAAAGAGTGCCACCCTTCTAGTCTTCACCTGGATGTTACATAGTCACTAGCATTCTGTTAATGAAAGAAAGGAATGTCTTAAAAGTCAGAATGGCACCAGGCCCCTCACCCATAAGATGCATTTTGGGATAATCTTGGCACCAAGTGGTTCATCCTGGGCCATAAAATGATTAACTTGAATATTGAAGAAGGGCAGATCACCATACAAATAGTTTCATTTACATAGATTAGGGGAACAATATCTGAGTATAACATGCTGGTTTTTCAAGGAGGTTCTGAGCCAAAAGATAAACATTTCCATAAGAAAAAGGCATTGGTTATCTCTAGTTTGAGAATAACTTCAGGCGAAACCTGGTGTCATTATGGCAGCACAGTATTTTAAGAGAAAACTGCTTTTAAATTTGTATAGAGAAGGAAAAAAAAATATCGCTAGTTTGTGTCCTCCTGCCCCTTAAGAGAGATAAAAATGTCTGACACTTGCAGGCTATTTCCTCCGTTTGGAGACCCCTGGCCTTTCTCCCTGTTACTCTCTCAATAAGGAGAATAAAACTCGCCCTCACATCTAAGAAGGCAGATGTACATGAAGTGACTCGCCCACATAGTGAATTGTGACTTTGGTACATGCTAGAAATGAGGAGGAGAAGGCAATGGCAACCCACTAAAGTACTTTGTCTGGAAACTCCCAGGGAGAGCAGAGCCTGGTGGGCTACTCTCTATGAGGTCGCAGAGAGTCAGACACGACTGAAGTGAGTTAGCAGCAGCAGCAGCAGCAGACATGAGGAAGGGTCTACAGAGTCACCAAGACAGGAGACTGATAAACACCAGGGGAAAGGCTTCCCGAAAACAATACAATTAAGCGGGAATCTGAAAGATGAGAAGAAATTTGCTAGTCAAAGGGGAGCAGAGTATTCTAGGAAGGAAGACCAGCTTGTGTCAAGGTACAAATAGATCCTGGTGTATTCAACTAATACATTTGAGGATGTCAGGAAAGGTGTTGTGTCGAGAGCAAAGGAAAAGAGGGAAAGAGACGAAGGGCTGTTTGGGAGACAGTCGGGAAGGGGGCACCTCTGGGGAGACTCAGAATGACCTTGATGCTCGCTTTCTTCCATTGTCTCTCAGCATCACCATGAAAAGAGAGGTTATTGCTTGTTCTGATGGCTGCACGGCCCTTGTGGACACCGGGACATCACTTATCCAAGGCCCAGGAAGACTGCTCAATAACATACATAAGCTCATTGGCGCCAAGCCACGGGGTTCCAAGGTGAAGGGTCATGCCCCAGGGTCACTCCCAGTCTCCACACACAACAAGGATCACCATGGCCAACCTCTCACCCTCTCTCTCTAACAGCATTACGTTTCATGTTCTGTGGTCAATACTCTGCCCACTATTATCTTCACCATCAATGGCATCAACTACCCAGTGCCAGCTCAAGCCTACATCCTCAAGGTGAGGGGAAAATACTGATGGTTGGTTTTCAAACTGGAGCTTGCAGGAACCCTTGGGCTGCTGCTGGGAAGAGGACGCCCTTTGGAGGCCATGTCACACCATTGCAGATCCTGCTTAGCCCTGTGGCTGGGCCAGTGCCTCCCACAAAACCAATCACTTGAGAGTAAAGGGCTTTTGGGACACTAATCTTCCTGAAAAAAGTGTGGAGAGGTCACACCATATGCAACGGTGGGAGTCAGGGAGAGGGGAATACTAACGTCCTCAGTCCTCAAAGAGCTTCAGTTCAATCTGAACCCTCAGGTGCATGAACATGAAATTTAGCTCTAGCCATCCCTGAAATAGGCCATGTTACAAGGAGACTGGCTGAGGACAGTCCCAGTGTGATGTCCCAGCAAAAGTTAACAGTCTGCCTTCCCTTCTCAAGGTTTTTCTGGTCTGGATGATAAATTACACGGTCAGCTTAGTCCTCGCCTACATCTTCCCCTTGCTCTGGACAGGTGCTTCCTTTGTCAGTTGGGATATCCAACCTCTCTGTCGGGAGGTTGGATAATAAGGTGAATAAAGGGTATCCAGTGACTGCTCAGCCCCAGCACAGGGTGGAGGCTTCCTGTCAGCTCCCTGTGAGAATTCAGAGCAGGCTGATGGACTCAAAGAAGACTTTGAGGAAGAGAGGGAATTTCAGGGATTCTAAAATGACAAACTCATTGAGCCATTTTGAGGGTTGCTTGGTTCTAGGCAAAAGTGCACTGGATTCTATGCAAATGGCATCTCAAGGTGGTCTGCACTAAGGCACTGGGGACTTACTAGGGCTGATGAGGGTTACGGACTGGCCAGTGGGGATCGGGAACCAGAGTACGTTACCCACCCAAGCTTAGAGTGGCCAAAGAGGGTGAGTGTGGGCCGAAGGAGGCTTCTCAGAGTTCCTGAGTTAAGTGTTCAGGAACATGTTGTAGGCACTGCTCTATTTAAGATGGATAGCCAACATCAAGGTACCTTGTAGCACAAGGAACTCCACTTAGTTATATGACAGCCTGGATGGGAGGGGTGTCTTTGGGACCAGGATACATGGATACATACGGTTGAGTCCCTTTACTATCCACCTGAAACTCAGAATATTATTAATCAGCTACACTCCAATATAAAATAAAGTTTTTTAATAAAGTACGGATTGTGGGGGTGCAGGAGGAGAATCAACATTCTCTGCAGAGTAAACGAGGAGCAGGAGTCAGAAGGAAAGAAACAGGAGGTGAGGGGAACTAGGGACACACTTGTTCTTTTCTAAATAATTATTTTGAAGTGTGGCTAATCTTCAGTGTTGTGTTAAGTTCATCTGAACAACAATGTGACTCAGTTATACACATAAAAATATTTTTTCTTATTATTTTTTATGTGGTTTATCACTGAATATTGAATATATACCTGACGCTCTACAACAAGACTTTGTAATTTTTCGTTCCTCTGTTTCCCCACTCCCAGTCCTCCACTCACCACACCCTTCCTCATTGCAACGTCATGTCTTGGCCCTTTGGGGTTTTGGATGAACTCTCATATTCCCTGCTGCTGAGAAAACCCCTTGATACTTACTAAAAGAGGGAAATGAAACAAAGAATTTTGCTGGGTCTGGATATTGGGGGGAGTCACTGGTAAGGGCTCATGCTGACTGGTGTGTGTCTCTGACTTCCCCAGGATTCTAGAAACTACTGCTATACCGCCTTTAAAGAGAAAAGAGTGAGGGAATCTACAGAGAGCTGGTTACTGGGTGACGTCTTCCTGAGGCTGTATTTCTCGGTCTTTGATCGAGGAAATGACAGGATTGGCCTGGCACCAGCACTCTCATATTCCCTGCTGCTGAGAAAACCCCTTGATACTTACTAAAAGAGGGAAATGAAACAAAGAATTTTGCTGGGTCTGGATATTGGGGGGAGTCACTGGTAAGGGCTCATGCTGACTGGTGTGTGTCTCTGACTTCCCCAGGATTCTAGAAACTACTGCTATACCGCCTTTAAAGAGAAAAGAGTGAGGGAATCTACAGAGAGCTGGTTACTGGGTGACGTCTTCCTGAGGCTGTATTTCTCGGTCTTTGATCGAGGAAATGACAGGATTGGCCTGGCACCAGCAGTGTAATTGCTTGGAGTGGTTCAGGAATCAGTAAGGCCTCTCCTAACACGCACTCACACTAGGGCACTCCTGCCCAGGATGCTGGTGAACTATATTTGGTGATCTGTACACCCTATACTCAATAAAGAATATAGAGTTTCACTATTAATGGTGCTGAAACAAATGTTGACTCTGTGTCTGGATGTGAAGGATCTAGAACCAAGTCTGAATCAAAATTGAGAGGAGCCCTACTCCAACTGGCTTCCAGGAAAAGGGAGACTCATTGAAATGATTCTGGGAATCCAGGATACAAGAATCAGAGCAAATACAAAGATCTCAGTGACTGGAACCAAGAAATCAGAAGTCATCAATTCTCTTTCACCCTCGCTGTTTCCCTTCGGTCTACTTTGATGGTCTTAACCTGGCAACTTTTTCCTTAAGGCTTCTACACCTAGAGTTCAAGCTACCTGCCCTGGAGTTTTAAATCCCAAAAGCATCACCTAGTAAGGAAAAAAGTTTGCAGATATCAGAATTCAAGGGTGTCCTCTGAATGACCTGCCTCAGTTCACATGTATAGCCCTAGATCAGGCATCCTGGCAGGGACATGGGGTCTTATGACTGGCTTTACATGATCTTTGGCCCTGACCCACCAGCACACATGATTGTCAGTTTCCTCCAGAACTACATGACTGAAGCTGGGGAGAAGCAGCCCCAAGGAAAGCAACTGGCAGATAGTCTATGCCATGGAAGAGATTGTGATGACCCAAAAACTCCACCACCTCCTCATTCGGAGGAATTATAAAGGGTAATAAAATAGACTCTCTTCATCCCATCTCAGACAAACTTATCGCTGGGCTTCTCCTCCAGGGGATTTTGGGTGAGGTACTTCATGCAGAGATGGTTCCCTCTTGTTCCCACACCCCAGTCACCAGCTCTCTGCCACATATGCCTGCTCTGTCCTTTCCAGTCTTATTTGGTAAGTGGTGGCCCCAGTGGATCCCTGAGCCATCTCCCTCCTCCAGGGCCCAGAATGCCCCTTCCTTGCTGCTGGGGAGAATGCAGTGCATGTATCGGTGGACCCAGGGTACACAGAGCCTTCAGCCTTTCTGAGCTTCCTCCAGGGATGGAGCTACAAACTGTTTGCTTGGAGCTGCCATGGTTAGGCACCTTTGCAGTGGAAGCATCTGTTCTCTCCACCGGTACCCCTCAGTACATTCCTCATCTAAGAAAGCAGGGATCAGAGGTTGATTTTCCTTTCAGATTGACTGGTTTGATCTGCTTGCTTTATAAGAGACTCTCAAGAATCTTCTCAAGCACCACAGTTCAAGAGTTCAATTCTTTGGCATTCACCCTTTCGTATGGTCCAGATCACTCATCTGTACATGATTACTGGAAATATCATAGCTTTGACACTACAGACCTCTGTAGCACAGTGAGTCTCAGTTTCTTAATACACTATGCAGGTTTTTTAAAGCCTTTCTTCCTTCCAAGAAGCAAGTGTCTTTTAATTTTGGGCTGCAGTCAAGGTCCATTGTGGTTTTGGAGCTCAAGAAAATAAAATCTGCCACTGTTTCCACGGTTCCCTCTTCTATATGCCATGATGTGGTGGGACCAGATGCCATGAATGTTGAGTATATTTTTGTGAATATTTTCTTGAATGTCGAGTTTTAAGCCAGTTTTTGCATCTCCTCTCCTCATCAAGAGGCTCTTTAGTTCTTCTTTGCTTTCTGCCATTAGAGCAGTGTCATCTTCATATCTGTGGATGTTGATATGTCTCCCAAAAATCTTTATTCCAGCTTGGGATTTATGCAGTCCAGCATATTGAATGATGTATCCTATATATAAGTTAAATAATCAGAGTGAGAATGTACACCTTGTCACGCTTCTTTCCAAGTTTTAAATCTAGTTGATCCGTGTCTGATTCTAACTGCAGCTTTTTGACCTACATACAGAATTTCCAGGAGACAGGTAAGGTGATCTGGTACTCCCATTTCCTTAAGAATTTTCCACAGTTTATTGTGGTCCTTTATATGAAAGGCTTTAGCATAATCAGTGAAGCAGACGGAAATGTTTTCTGGGATTTCCTTGCTTTCTCTATGATCCAATGGATGTTGGCAATTTGATCTCTGGTTCCTCAAACCAGTTTGTACATCTGGAAGTTTTCAGTTCATGTAGTGTTGAAGCTTACCTTGAAGGATTTTGAGCATTACCTTGCTAGCAAGTGAGATGAGTGCAATTGCATGATAGGTTGAACATTCTTTGGAATTGCCTTTATTTTGGATTGGAATGAAAATTGACCTTTCCCAGCACTGTGGCCATTACTGAGTTTTCAAAATTTGCTGACTTATTTAATACAGCAATTTTACAGCCTCATTCTTTAGGATTTTTAAATACCTCAGCTGGAATTCTATCACCTCTCCTTTCATTGTTTGTAGTGATGCTTCCTAAGGCCCACTTGACTTCATACTCCAGTATATATGGCTTTACATGAACGACACAAGTGTCGTCCTTATCCAGGTCTTTATGACCATTTTTGTAAAATTTTTCTGTGCATTCTTGCCACCTCTTCTTAATCTCATCTGCTTCTGTTAGGTCTTTGACTTTTCTGACCTTTATTGCGCCCATCCTTGCATGAAGTGTTCCTCTGGTAGCTCCAATTTTCCTGAAGCAATCTACACTCTTTACAATTCTATTATTTTCCTCTAATTCTTGCAATGTTCACTTATGAAGACTTTCTTATGTCCCCTTGCAATTCTCTGGAAATCTGCATTCCATTTAGTATATATTTCCCTTTCTCCTTTGCCTTTCACTTCTCTTATTTCTCTGCTGGTTTTAAGGCCTCCTCAGGCAACCCCTTTTCCTTCTCACATTTGTTTTTCTTGGGGATGGTTTTGGTGACCACCTCCTGTACAATGTTACAAACCTCCATCCATAGATCTTCAGGCTTCTAGACCTAATCCCTTGAATCTATTTTTCAGCTCCACTATAAAATCATAAGGTATTTGATTTAGGTCATAGCTGAATGCTCTACTGGTTTTCCTTACTTACTTCAATTAAAGCCTGAATACTGCTTGCTTCTGCCTAAACATTGTGGCTAGATCACCATCCACCACTCCCACTGGGTGTGGAGCAAAAACACACAATTTGAGGACTGTTACCCTGGGTTTGTACTTGGCTTTTCATGTGCTTAGCTGTATGATCTTTATCAAATCCCTTAACCTCAGTTTTCCCATCTGGTCAATGGGCACGATGATAATTCCACCTCTAGATGCATGTGTGCCTGCTAAGAAGAGGTGGCCCTGAGAGGGCTTACTGGGTTCCTGAGCCTGGAAAAAGTATGAGTTATTTTGCCACCTGGGGAAATGGAAATCATCTGCTTAGAGGTTATGGCTGCCATCCCCAAGGCTAAATACTAATTCAAGTCCAATGACATCTATCTCTGAATCTGACCCAGAATTCTGACTGAGCCGATGCTTCTGTTTTCTGGGCCCCAGCAAGAGCTAATCATTACTGGCTCAGATTGCTCCCTTCCCAGGCTTACCAGTCAGCCTTTCCTTGTCAACTACTTCTAGCCTGAAATTACACTGCAAGGAGAGTTGTAAGGCTGTTGGTCTCTTTTCAGTTTCCCACATCTCCAGCGTAGCAAGAAGTAGCGGTTATGGCTACTTGTCATAGCAACAGCTATGGCAACCTGTACAGTCCAATCTCAGTCTGTTAAATGTAACTGTCCCCATTTGGCGCCTCATGTTTAAATTACCTACAGTTGCCTTAGAAACCTTCCTATGCTTGCTGTTTAATGACCAAATATGTGTGGACTTGATCTAGTTTTCTTTCCCAAGTATGATTCCAACCATGCAATGAAGTAACAAGACATTTAGTCATCTAACTACCCACAGGAATTGATAAAAGCAAACCACCCATCCATTTCTTGCTTGCCCCAAAACAACTTTTAAGTGATCTTCTGAAACAATGTGATAAATTGGCATGTACACTCCAGAAGGGACACTTTTTCTGGATCCGTTTTGCACCTAGTGCCAGATGTCTACAACAAGCCTCGCTCTCCAGCAGCCGGTAACCTGATTTTTGCAGACTCAGCCCACTCCAGATCGCTTCGACATCCCTCAGTAAAACCTAGAGAACAAACTCAGTCAAAGCTCTCTCTCCTGCAGAAAATAGTTTGTTTTTGTTTTTGTTTTGTTTTGTTTTAGAAAACAGTTTTTGGTAACACATTCAAAATCTTGTGCTCCTTGCCTTGTATTCAAGGACCTGCATCAGAGAATGGGAAGCTTCCCCTTCCAGCTGAATCTTTCTCTGCTCCAAACAGGACCAGAGCCTTCACTGGACCCTGTGTCCTCATTGGTATCGTTAAGTTGCTAAGCCATGTCTGACTCTTTGAGATTACATGTTCGGCAACAAAACAAGGCTCCCTGTCTTTCACTATTTCGTGTATTTTCCTCAAACTCAAGTCCTTTGAGTAGGTGATGCCATCTCATACTCTCATCTCTCTCCTTTTGCCCACAATCCTTCCCAGCATCAGGGTCTCTTCCAAAGAGCTGGGTCTTCACATCATTGGCCTAAGTGTTGGAGCTTCATCTTCATCATCAGCCCTTCCATTGAATATTGCTCTACCACTTCCAAAACAAAACTCACATTTCCAATCACCTAACAATATCGAACACTGATAAAGTTTAAAAGACGTGGGATGTGGTCCTCTGGGAAATCCCAGTGCTGCTGCCCTGGCTTTCTCTTACCATTCTCTCCACCTGGCATAGAATTGCTTCCCTATAGCTTCTCCAGTTTGAAATGGCCTGCTGACCCAAAATTGTCAGCTATCCAGGACTTGTTCCTTCCTCCTTCTTTAAAGACTTCTGCCTGCTATTTGATTGTCCTCTGTACATCAGTTCAGTTCAATCTTTCAGTCATGTCCACTCTTTGCTATATCATGAAGTGCAGCATGCCAGGCTTCCCTATCCATCGCCAACTCCCAGAGCTTGCTCAAACTCATGTTCATCAAGTTGATGATGCCACCCAACAATTTCATCTTCTGTCTTCTCCTTTGCCTCCTGCTTTTAATCTGTCCCAGCATCAGGGTCTTTTATAATGAGTTAGTTCTACCCATCAATTGGCCAAAATAATAGAGGTTAAGCTTCAGCATCGGTCCTTCAAAAGAATATTCAGGACTGATTTCCTTTAAGATGGACTGGTTGGATCTCTTTGCAGTCCAACGGACTCTCAAGAGTCTTGTCCAGCACACAGTAAAAAAGCATCAATTCTTTGGTGCTCAGCTTTCTTTATGGTCCAACTCTCTCATCCACACATGACTTCTGGAAAACCATAGCTTTGACTCTACAGATATTTGCTGGTAAAGTAATGTCTATGCTATTTACTATTCTGTCAAGGTTTTTCATAGCTTTTATTCCAAGGACCAAGTATTTTTTTTTTTCTCCCCCACAGCTGGAGTCACTATCTGCAGTTATTTTGGAGCCCAAGGAAATAAACTCTGTTACTGCTTTCATTGTTCTCCATGTATTTTCCATGAAATAATGGAGCTGGATGCAGTAATCTTCAATTTTTGATCTGTACTTACCTAATCAAGACCATCCCCAATAAAATGAAATGCAAAAAGGCAAAACGGTTGTCTGATGATGCCTTAAAAATAACTTAGGAAAGAAGAGAAGCGAAAGGGAAAAGAAACACATACAAATCTGAGAGCAGAGTTCCAAAGGTAGCAAGAAGAGATTTTAAAAAAGCCTTCCTAAGTGATCAGTGCATAGATATAGAGGAATACAATAGAATGGGAAAGACCAGAGATCTGCTCAATAAATTAGAGGTAGAGAAGGATCGCTTCATGCAAAGATGGGCCAAATAAAAGACAGAAATATCATGGACCTAAGAGAAGCAGAATATATTAAGAAGAGGTTGAAAGAATATATAGAAGAACTATACAAAAAGAATATTAGTGACCCAGATAACCATGATGGTGTGATCACTCACCTGGAGTTAGACATCCTGAAATGTGAAGTCAAGAGGGCCTTAAGAAGTATCACTATGAGTAAAGCTAGTGGTTGTGATGGAATTGCAGTTGAGCTATTTCAAATCCTAAAAGATGATGCTGTTAAAGTGCTTACTTAGTACACTAGCAAATTTGGAAACCTCAGCAGTGGCCACAGGATTGTAAAGGTTGTTTTCATTGCAATCCCAAAGAAAAGCAANAGCTAGTGGTTGTGATGGAATTGCAGTTGAGCTATTTCAAATCCTAAAAGATGATGCTGTTAAAGTGCTTACTTAGTACACTAGCAAATTTGGAAACCTCAGCAGTGGCCACAGGATTGTAAAGGTTGTTTTCATTGCAATCCCAAAGAAAAGCAATTTCAGAGAATGTTCAACTACCACACACTTGCACTCATCTCACGTGCAGTAATTTCTCCAAGCAAGTCTTCAACAGTACATGAACTGTGAAATCCCATATGTTCAAGCTGGATTTAGAAAAGGCAGAGGAACCAGAGATCAAATTGCCATCATCCATTGGATCATAGATAAAGCAAGAGGTCTCAGTTCTGGAGATTGCAATGCTGGTGGAATAGATGGAGAAGTGATGTGAACAGAAGTAAGGAAGGTGAGACAGGTAGGTCAGAATGTGAGGTAAAAAAGACAAGGATATTTAGAAGCTGAAGAATTGAGAGAGATTTGGGACCTGAGCTGGAAAAGCAGTTTACAAACCACATTGGGTCATGTGGTGTGTATAATCCTCCCTTTAGTCCTTAGAAGATCTCTACTGACCAGTCTGCCTCTTTTTTTCTGGAGCACAGTTCAGGTCCATCTAGCTGTTTCTCATTGCTGTTCCTTTCTCCTGGCTTCCACACTGTGCCCAGCCATTCAGCCTAATCCATTCAGAAAAGGTTTGTTCTTTTAGGCAGTCGATGCAAGCTACCTACAAAATGGTCTATTCCCTGCTTCTCTTTCAAAACTGAAAATAGTTTGTCATATAGCCATGATCCCAGTAACTACAGGACTGCATTTCCTACCCAGCCGAGCTCTTAGTCATGACTAGTGACTGAGATGCAAGCAGATGTTTAAGAGGGATTTCTTTAAAGACGTCTTTCAAAGAGCTGATTTAGCTGAGAGATGGGACTCTTCCCTTCCCTACTTTCTTCCTAACTGTTGTCTGGATTTTAGCTGTGATGGCTGGATCCCCTGCAGTTTTTTGGACAATCATGTAACCATGGAGATGGATACCACCCAAGCTCTGGCTGGCTCACCTCCAGCTTTGTTTCAGTGGGAGAGAAAAATCAAGTTTATTTTGCTAAAATTATAGTTCTTTTAGTTTTTTGCAATGTGCATCCAAATTTAATCCCAATACTGCTATGTGTTTAATACAATATAGCCTTATTATTTTGTTGGTTTTAGTGAATAAATTTATGTTTTACATTTCTCTATTTTTTATTGTATAAATTGTTGCATCAACCATTATACCTAAATTGTATAAATGCAAAATTATGATTATAAGCATACTTTCTTTTAGATTTTGAATTTTTATACTTTCTTATCTTCATCCTCATCCTTTCTTCTTTTCTCCATATTGGTACAGCCTGGATCATGTCCTCTCTGTTAACCTCATCCATATCCATATCTGCAGGCCAAAACAGACCAAGAGCTGTGTGGGGAGAACCAAACAAGAATGAATACAGGGATATGAATGAAAGGTGGTGGCCCTTGTTACTTCTCATGACTATTCTGAAGTAGGATCACATTCCCCTGCCCTTCTGTGTGCCCACAACCCCCATGTTTTCCATGAACATGGAAGATACTTTGGCCAGTGGAATTTGAGTAGAGGTGATATGTCACTTCCAAACGGAAGTATCATTTTCTGTCCCACTAGCTGGAATGCAAATGTAATGACAGCACCTGGAGCAGTCATGTTAGACCAGAAGTAAGTAGCACAGGTGGAAGATATGACAGGAAAGAAGTGGACCCTCATCTTTGTGGAGAGACCTGCACTAACATTATATGAAAGAGAGTTGAAATGCTATTGTATTTAAGATAATGTTATTTACGGTTTGATTGCAGTCATTGAACCTGTAACCTAACAGTCATAATAGAATAACTGATCTTTGTGTTAGTCTTGTCTTGACAATAGGGTCTGAATGAGACAGTATCTACTGATGTATACTGAGAAGTGAGTCAAGTGACAGCTCTGCCCTCTGGAAGCTGTGCTCTAGTGTGGGATTCAGAAACTGAAGCAAGAACAAAGCCACATGGCAGGACAGCTTCAAGATCCTGTAGGAACCCTTGGGAGGCAAACCTCAATCAGTCCTGATCTCAGGATTTTGCTTGAAGCAGGGACAATCCTCTCTCAGTCTCCTCATAAATAGGCCATGGTGCCAAGTTTCATATAAAAGTGATTTATTTCAAATTCCTTCCAGAGGGTTTTCCCTTCTGATCCAGTGCTTAAGATATGCATTTGAGACCTGCTTTAGGAAGATCGCAAATGCCCCAGAGCAACTAACCGGTGGGCCAAAACTACTGAGCCTGAGTGCCCTAGAGACTGATCAACATCAGGAGAAGCACAGGAGTGAAAAGCCAGTGCACTGCAATTACAGAGTAGCCCCTGCTCGCTGCAAATAGAGAAGTCCTGAGCAGCAAAGAAGACATAGTGCAGCCAAAATTAAAAAAAAATATATATATATATATATATGTATGTGTGTGTGTATGTATATATATATATATATATATGGCAGAGAAACCAGTGAGGTCTCAGGAGAAGTAGGACATGAAAAAGGATGAAACCAGTCTGGGTCTGATATCATGCAAGTCATGGAGATGGAAGCAAGAGCCTGTATTCACAGGGATCTTGGGATGTAAGTTGTGTCTCAGTTCAGCTCAGTTCAGTCACTCAGTTGTGTCCAACTCTTTGCGACCTCATGAAACACAGTGCGCCAGGCCTCCCTGTTCATTATCATCTCTNATTTTTTATTTTATAAATTGATTCATCAACCATTATACCTAAATTGTATAAATGCAAAATTTTGATTATAAGCATGCTTTCTTTTAGTTTTTGAATTTTTATACTTTCTTATCTTCATCCTCATCCTTTCTTCTTTTCTCCATATTGGTACAGCCTGGATCATGTCCTCTCTGTTAACCTCATCCATATCCATATCTGCAGGCCAAAACAGACCAAGAGCTGTGTGGGGAGAACCAAACAAGAATGAATACAGGGATATGAATGAAAGGTGGTGGCCCTTGTTACTTCTCATGACTATTCTGAAGTAGGATCACATTCCCCTGCCCTTCTGTGTGCCCACAACCCCCATGTTTTCCATGAACATGGAAGATACTTTGGCCAGTGGAATTTGAGTAGAGGTGATATGTCACTTCCAAACGGAAGTATCATTTTCTGTCCCACTAGCTGGAATGCAAATGTAATGACAGCACCTGGAGCAGTCATGTTAGACCAGAAGTAAGTAGCACAGGTGGAAGATATGACAGGAAAGAAGTGGACCCTCATCTTTGTGGAGAGACCTGCACTAACATTATATGAAAGAGAGTTGAAATGCTATTGTATTTAAGATAATGTTATTTACGGTTTGATTGCAGTCATTGAACCTGTAACCTAACAGTCATAATAGAATAACTGATCTTTGTGTTAGTCTTGTCTTGACAATAGGGTCTGAATGAGACAGTATCTACTGATGTATACTGAGAAGTGAGTCAAGTGACAGCTCTGCCCTCTGGAAGCTGTGCTCTAGTGTGGGATTCAGAAACTGAAGCAAGAACAAAGCCACATGGCAGGACAGCTTCAAGATCCTGTAGGAACCCTTGGGAGGCAAACCTCAATCAGTCCTGATCTCAGGATTTTGCTTGAAGCAGGGACAATCCTCTCTCAGTCTCCTCATAAATAGGCCATGGTGCCAAGTTTCATATAAAAGTGATTTATTTCAAATTCCTTCCAGAGGGTTTTCCCTTCTGATCCAGTGCTTAAGATATGCATTTGAGACCTGCTTTAGGAAGATCGCAAATGCCCCAGAGCAACTAACCGGTGGGCCAAAACTACTGAGCCTGAGTGCCCTAGAGACTGATCAACATCAGGAGAAGCACAGGAGTGAAAAGCCAGTGCACTGCAATTACAGAGTAGCCCCTGCTCGCTGCAAATAGAGAAGTCCTGAGCAGCAAAGAAGACATAGTGCAGCCAAAATTAAAAAAAAATATATATATATATATATATGTATGTGTGTGTGTATGTATATATATATATATATATATGGCAGAGAAACCAGTGAGGTCTCAGGAGAAGTAGGACATGAAAAAGGATGAAACCAGTCTGGGTCTGATATCATGCAAGTCATGGAGATGGAAGCAAGAGCCTGTATTCACAGGGATCTTGGGATGTAAGTTGTGTCTCAGTTCAGCTCAGTTCAGTCACTCAGTTGTGTCCAACTCTTTGCGACCTCATGAAACACAGTGCGCCAGGCCTCCCTGTTCATTATCATCTCTCGGAGCTCATTCAGACTCATGTCCATCGAGTCCGTGATGCCATCCAGCCATCTCATCCTCGGTCGTCCCCTTCTCCTCCTGCCCCCAATCCCTCCCAGCATCAGAGTCTTTTCCAATGAGTCAACTCTTCGCATGAGGTGGCCAAAGTACTGGAGTTTCAGCTTTAGCATCATTCCTTCCAAAGAAATCCCAGGGTTGATCTCCTTCAGAATGGACTGGTTGGATCTCCTTGCAGTCCAAGGGACTCTCAAGAGTCTTCTCCAACACCACAGTTCAAAAGCATCAATTCTTCAGTGCTCAGCCTTCTTCACAGTCCAACTTTCACATCCATACATGACCACAGGAAAAACCATAGCCTAGACTAGACGGACCTTAATTGGCAAAGTAATGTCTCTGCTTTTGAATATACTATCTAGGTTGGTCATAACTTTTTCTTCCAAGGAGTAAGTGTCTTCTAATTTCATGGCTGCAGTCACCATCTGCAGTGATTTTGGAGTCCCAAAAATAAAGTCTGACACTGTTTTCACTGTTTCCCCATCTATTTCCCGTGAAGTGATGGGACCAGATGCCATGATCTTCGTTTTCTGAATGTTGAGCCTCAAATGTGCCCAAATCCTAGTGAGCTTGGATTTCACTCTCCCACTAGCACCTTCCTCTCCAAACACCAAACTGATGTCTCCAAGCCCTTGTATTAGATCCTCCAAAGACAAATCAAAGGTGACACTACAAACAAAAGACTCCAAAGCTTAGGAAAATGCAACCTCAGAAAATGTCTAGATTTCTGCACCCGTTCTGGCATATCCAACATCATATCTGAAATCCTGCAAGTCTAAATAAATCCATGGGTCTCTACATGTAAGCATTAAAAAAAAATCAGCTTTTAATCTATATAATAGTATAGCTGATTTACAGCATCGTATTAATATTAGTTGTATGAGAAATTATTCAGCTTTTAATCTATATAGTAGTATATTTGATTTACAGCATCATATTAATATTTGTTCTATGAGAAATTAATTTCCTTATACAGACATGTATCCATTCTTTCCTTGATTATTTTCCCATACAGGATATTACACACTATTGAGCAGAATTCCGGTGCCGTACAGGAGATCTTTGTTGATTATCTATTAAATGAAGTAGTACAGATATATTAATCTCTAACTCTCCATTTATCCCTCTCCCACCTTTCCACATTGGTAACTATAATTATTGTTTTGATGGAGGGAAGTGTCTAGGCACTTTTTGTATCAGGGTCTGTACTTGTGAGAGTAGAGTGGCCAGAGAAAGCAAGCCTGAGAGAGACTCATTTGAGATGATGCTAAATGTTGAGAAGGACCTGGCCATGCAAAACCTGGGAGAAAAACATTCTAGATGTGGAAAGTAGCCCCTGCTAAGGACGAATGTAACCAAGTTTAATGAATGGCTACCGTTCCACTGCCAATCTTCCTTCCATTCTTGGAACTAAGCCTACAGGTCAACCACCATGACCTCATCCCATGCTTAAGTTGTGAGTTGGCAGCAATGAACCATGTCAGCCTTCCCAAGAAGGGAGAACCTGGATTATCACGAGGCTGAATATGCTCTGGAATCAGGGATGTGTCCACAAACTGGTTGTCACCAGAAGCATCAGGTGCCAGGGGCACCACCAATGCCTCTGACTATCTCCATGTACTTGTTCTCAGAAGTAGAAATACAAAGGAACTGATAGAACAAGAAACAAATAATGCCTCGTGTTTCCTCTTGCCCCATGTGATTCCCATGTCCCTTTGACCACACTGCTCTCTGACCAAAAACTCTCTCCTCTTTTGCTTCCTCAAAGGTGGCTTGTGAATAACATCAGCACCTGACTGTGAAGCCTGGTGGCTGGAACTCAACTCACAGTCAGGTGGGACCCAGAGATGTCCAGCCTTGTCCTGAGTTTCTGTCCTTTTTCTCCAACCGGATTCATAAACCAAAGTCCCTAAAAAACATAAGGGTGATGGTAATTCTCTCAAGGCCTTTGAATCTCCAAAGTCTATTTGGGGCATCAAAGAGAGAACATATTCCCCTGCATCCAGGCTAGTCTCAGACCTCAGCCTCCCTCAGCCAGGGGTTCCCTGAGGAAATATATAACACTTATCTAAGTTGCCAGAAGGCTGAGAAGAGAATGCTTCTCACTATGAATGGAGGTTCATGTTATCCAGTCACCCAAAGGTCTGTGTTGTCTAAATGAGGATGGAGAGTTCTGGGGATTCTGAGTTGGGAGTGAGTCAGTCACCACCTGCACGATGGTCTCCTAGGGTCACGACAGCTGGGGCTCCCCACTGTGCCTGGAACCCAGAAGAAACAGCCTGCAGTATTGCTTTCCTGCTGCTACAAGAAGGCAGGTCTGCTGATAAATTCAGAACCAGACTTGAGGAGCAACGGGAAAGGAATTTCCATTCTGGTGCCTGCTTATATCTGAGAGCTACCCAGCAGTGGATGCAATGGAGTTTTCTCCCATCTTACCCTTCCTGGAAGTCTCCTAGTCTGAGAACCAGAGTTCCTGGGTCCCAGTTATTCACTAACATACCTGCAGCTTTAGAGTGAGTCATACAACCCAGGGTTCCATTTCCCACCTCTTGGATGAGGCAGACTGGACTTGCTCCAGAACACTTGTTCCAGGCTGAAGCTCAGTGCCAATCAGTGAACAAGAGGCTCAGAGGTGTGTATTGCTGAGGATGCTGAGGCTGCCTGTTTGGACAGCAGCCTGTTACTGTCTGGTGATGTTCGTGGGTCCTGGGATCAGAACTGGGAGTGGTAGACCACTTGGCACACAACTGCTGTGACATCGATGACCTTAGAGGCCTTGTCCACTGGAACTTACCATTATTTAGGTTCTGTGGGATGAGATCAGGTACTTAAAAGTCAGAAGTGACCCATGGGGACGGTTGTAGATTCCTCAGCAGAAATGCAAATTAGGCTGATGAATCATCTCTGCTAAAAACTCAGGAAACTAGATATGCCAGGACTCTTTGACAAATTTTGNGAACTTACCATTATTTAGGTTCTGTGGGATGAGATCAGGTACTTAAAAGTCAGAAGTGACCCATGGGGACGGTTGTAGATTCCTCAGCAGAAATGCAAATTAGGCTGATGAATCATCTCTGCTAAAAACTCAGGAAACTAGATATGCCAGGACTCTTTGACAAATTTTGTAGTATTTTAGATACTATTTAAAGTAGGTCATCTTTTGGATGACCTGCCATTTTCTCTCTGGCTTGGGATGATACCCACAATTAGAGTGGAATCAAAGGGCTCTGGGGGAGGTGGTCCCTCTCCCTGTGACTCAGTAGGAGTCCCTTCCACATCTGGAGCAGGAATTCCAGGAGGAAGGACATGACCTCCAATTTTAACCAGAAGACTCATGTTGGTCTAGCCCTCAGGTAGGCACTATTCTTTTCCCAGTGCTTCTTCCCTCCCTCCTGTGTCCTGTGCAAGCTGCCCACCTCCTTGTTCCTTCCTGGGTTCTGAATTCCTCCTCCGTTCTCTTGTAAATATCCATGCAGTCCCACTTGTGGCTCTACCCAGGCCCAATCCCTCACATGCAGATGGCACTAGAGAAGGGAAAACCAAGGACGGGTCTGCCCAGTTCATTCTTTCTAAAAATGTCTGCATTCCTTCTGTTTCTAGATCCTGTCCTGAATCACTAACATCTCCAGGTAGTTGACTCAGCTTAGCAGGGTAATGGAGATGCAGATGGCGGGCGGGGGAGGTGGGGGTGGATGGTAAGTTTGTCAGGTGTGGGGGACGGTTTTCAGATGACAAGAGATGAGTTGGAGTAAGGAGCACGTGGTCCTCCAACCACTCATTCACTGGGGACTTTCTTGAATCTGCTATCTTGTACTCCTCAGGGTATCTCTAAGACAGAAATTCAAAATGGACTTTCTATAATCTTACTACAAAACTATTTCAAACAAAGCAAATATATTAAAGAAGAGTGTCATAAAGGCTATATTTTATCATTTTGGCATGAATAAGTACAAAACTAATCTCTTAGTCCCACTGGTGTCATTGACTGGAGACTATGCAACATCAAGGCCAATTGAGTTTCTGGTAAAGACATTCTTAACTTGCATCAGTCTTTCTCTTCTTGCTATCTTCTCACATGTGGTGGTTGAAGGGAAGGAGGAAGAGGGAGAAAAAGAGAGAAAAATATGGAGAGGCTAATCCCATCATGAAGGACCACCATCAAAAACCCATGTCAACCTGGGTACCTCCCAAACACCCTACTTCCTAATGCCATCACATTGGGAGTCAAGGGTGGGCACAATTCAACCCATAGCAGCTATGCAGATCTGTTTTTAAATCAAGACAGACACTCATTTCATTCTTTCTTTTACTTCTTATTCACTTTTCCTGAAGTATTTTAGGGACTAGATGAACAATTCACAAAATGTACATAAATGAGTATTTGGGGTTAAATAATGGGATGTTAAAAAAATGCACTTTGTTATCAATAAAATTAACATTTTATATCCAGCCCATGTACAAATTTCCCTGATTCTCAAAAAGCAGTTTTCACAGTTTATTGAAAGAATGTAGTCATATGTTGCACTTGGTTGTTCTCCTTTAAGATGAAATAACTGTTCCTCTCCCAATTTCAATGCCATTCATTTGTTCAGAAACAGGGCAGTAGCAGGGTGGATTGTCTTACAGAGTGTCCCACTATTGGGTTTAGAGCAGGAGTCCACAATACCAGCACAGTGGTTCAGGACCAGTACCAGTCCTTGGTCTGTTAGGAACCAGACCCCCACAGAAGGAGGTGAGCTGCAGGCCAGTGAGTGAGGCTTCATCTGTATTATAGCAGCTCCCCATCACTCTCATCACTCCCAGAATCGACAGTCTAGCTTGTTTTCCTGGAACTGTTTGTAGTTACATAACCTATGCTTAGTAGAAACAAAATAACACAAATATTGATGATTATTTTCCTTTATCAGCGCTCAGAAGGGTGAGCTGGTGCCCTAGCAGTCTGTCACAGAGTAACAAGATGTTGCCTGTTAACATCTGGACACACTTGGCCAGCTTAAAATTCAGTATTAACAAACTAAGATCATGCGCTCCAGCCCCATCCTTCATGGTAAATAGAAGGAGAAACGGTGCTGGACACACTTGGCCAGCTTAAAATTCAGTATTAACAAACTAGATCATGCGCTCCAGCCCCATCCTTCATGGTAAATAGAAGGAGAAAACGTGGAAACAGTGACAGATTTCTTCATCTTAGCTTCCAAAACCACTGTGGATGGTGCCTGCAGATATGATATCAGAGGACGTTTGCTTCTTGGCAAGAAAGTTGTGAGAAACATAAACAGTGTGTTGAGAAGCAGAAACATCATTGTGCCCAACAAACTGGTAGATGTTTGGCCTTTTCATTTGGATTCTTAAACTTTCTGTCCAGTCCCCACTGGGCTTTGAAGTGCCTTAGCTTTCTGGTCCTTCACGATCCCCAAGATTATTTTGTGCATTTCTTTTCACAGTCCTGAAATCAGCCATCTCTTTAAGAATCCATGCATCACTGGATGGGAAATGTATTTATAAGATACATGATAGACCTCAGAATAGTCACTGTCATCAAGTTGTCATTGCTTGTAGGCTTTACATTGGTCAGAGTAGGAAGTACACATTTTCCTTAAAAAATAAAGTAAAAAGGAATATAATTAGTTTGTACAACTTATGCTTTCAGTTCAAGACTTAAGAAAGCACGGTTTGAATTAAACTTCTTTCTGTTACCTGTGAACCTCTTTTTCTAGCCACTGAAAGGCTTACTTCAGAACGTTAGTTTTAATTATTGTCTTTTTTTTTTTACCTGTTACCAGACATATGATTCTGTCACAATAACAGAAGTTATGAGGAACAATTAGCTGTTGAGTAAAGTTTCAGATTTCTTTCCTGTTTTTCTTTTGATTTTCTTTTGTTTTCTTTGGATGGGCAGTATTTTTGCTTTTCCTTAGAAGATATTCCACTCTGAATATAGCCATAATTCTGAATTTTAAATCTATTTAAGTAATGTGTTGTTATGGGCAGCTAGTCACCAACTTGCTGCAATTAGATTTAAAAGTCTCTTTGTTCTCAATTTGTTCAGTTCAGTTCAGCCCTTTCATGGTGTCCGTCTCTTTGCAACGCCATGGACTGCAATATGCCAGGCTTCCCTCTCCATCACCAACTCTCAAAGCTTACTCAAGCTCATGTCCATCGACTTGGTGATGCCATCCAACCATCTCATTCTGTCTTCCCCTTCTCTTCCTGACTTCAATCTTTCTTAACATCAGGGTCTTTTCCAATGAGTCAGTTGTTCTTATCAGGTGGGCAAATAATTGAAGCTTCATCTTCAGCGTCAGTCTTTCCAGTGAATATTCAGGACTGATTTTTTTTTTTTTTTTAGGATGGACTGCTTTGATCTTCTTGCAATCCAAGGTACTCTCAAGAGTCTTCTCCAACACCATAGTTCAAGGGCATATATATGTGTCATTTGTCAGTGATATCACATTCTCCCTGTTGAGATTTAACCACCAGAACTGAATTTAAACAACATGCAAAAATGAGGATTAAGTCACAGTGCCCCATCTAAACACACCTGGCCAAAGGAGAGGCTCCTGTTGTATTCAAAGGACAGGCATGGATAGATCTCTTGCAGGAATAGGGCCTGGAGGGTTGGCTGAGTCATTAAACACGATTGTCATTACTTTGGCTGCCACAGTAGCTTTGTCTTCTTTAATTGGGAAGGCATTTCAAAATTATTTTTTGTATGTTTGATTTGACAAAGGAGAGGCTCCTGTTGTATTCAAAGGACAGGCATGGATAGATCTCTTGCAGGAATAGGGCCTGGAGGGTTGGCTGAGTCATTAAACACGATTGTCATTACTTTGGCTGCCACAGTAGCTTTGTCTTCTTTAATTGGGAAGGCATTTCAAAATTATTTTTTGTATGTTTGATTTGGCAGACAAAATTTTTCATAACATAGACTCTATGGGGAAATTATATCAGATATATATCCATTTATCTTCAGCAGTTAAATTTTGTTGGTTTGCATGTCCTTGATGAACTTTCTTTATAAATAGAAAGGAAACACACATGTTCAGTATGCATTCAGTCTCTTTGTAAATCAACAGACATGAATTAAATTCCTCTCTGACCCCACTGCATTCCCAGCTCTAGGCGAGAAACAAAAATCTGCAAAGATTGAAGGCTAAATTCCAGCACATCACTGTGGAGATTTGGTTCTCACTGTTTTTCAGAAAAAAAAAAAAGTTGCTAACATTAAAATCAGTAGATTGTAGATAAATATCCAAACTTCCAGTTCTCTTGAAAACATGGCCAGCTGGTCTGCTTTCCAGAATGGGTGAAGTGGAGAAAAGGCTGCTCCCAGTGGTAAGGCCTGTGTGGCCCAGGGTTCAGCATGGCCACCTAGTCCTAGTATCATATCTCCTGCCTGCTGGGGCAATGACTTTATGAGAACTAGACTGCTAGGAATCTTAAGATAAAGACTACTTTGTCTTCATCAACTTTGACTTTGAAGACTTTAACACAGAACCTAGCACACAATTCTTCTTTGTACATTTGTTGGATGCTATAAAATATCTTTTGGATGCATATGACATTTCTTCCAATGTTGAAACCATGCAATTGAAGTACTGCTCTGCCCTAAATCTTTGATGCAGCCTGACATCATAGGCGCCCGTGATGTCTGCCATCAGACCCACTACCTAAAGCCAGTTGTATGTCCCTGGGCTGTCCCTGAAGTCTTCACTTTGCCATTTGACAACTTATCTTCCTAGCAATCTCCTCGCCAATGATGACAGTAATGCGTATCTCATGAAGTGGCTAGGAAGATGACATGAAACCAAGAATGCTGAGCATGGCCCTTAATATCCATTTTTATGATGTTCTTAGCAGTATTNTATGTCCCTGGGCTGTCCCTGAAGTCTTCACTTTGCCATTTGACAACTTATCTTCCTAGCAATCTCCTCGCCAATGATGACAGTAATGCGTATCTCATGAAGTGGCTAGGAAGATGACATGAAACCAAGAATGCTGAGCATGGCCCTTAATATCCATTTTTATGATGTTCTTAGCAGTATTTTCTCCAACTAGGCAAGGTTCTCCATCTTCTCAGATGTCCATGCAGATCAGTATAATTTTCCAGCCAACCTTCAAAGAAGAGATTACAGTTCAATTCTCCGTATTCTGTGAAGCTTCAAAATCCATTCGCCAAGGATACTGCTGAAGATAAAGATTTTATTGAGACCTTTGTGGGTTTTTCAGACCTATTACTGGCCTAAAAGGCTAAACTAGGGCATGTCAGAGCATATATATCACTAGGGGCTCCCGGTCACCACTACATGCTAAGAATCTGAACTTCCCTTAGTACTTGGAGCCAGGAGAGAATCATGAAGTGGCTTGTGCTCCTCGACCTGGTGGCCTTCTCAGATTGCAGAGTCATGTAAGTATGGAGACTGTAAGCCACATCATCTTCCTTTCTGTGATTTTTCTTTTCATCTGATTATTCTTCTACTCATCAAGTTTAGAAAGGAATGGAATATTTCCCTGACAATCTTAAAGTTCAGCCCTTAAATATTGATAAGTACCTTGCAATAGGAACTGTGGGACCANGGAGACTGTAAGCCACATCATCTTCCTTTCTGTGATTTTTCTTTTCATCTGATTATTCTTCTACTCATCAAGTTTAGAAAGGAATGGAATATTTCCCTGACAATCTTAAAGTTCAGCCCTTAAATATTGATAAGTACCTTGCAATAGGAACTGTGGGACCAAAGGTTCTTGGTGTAGATTTGCATAGTTGCACAACTCTGGGGTCCAGTCACGTCATGACCTATTGAAATTGGAACTCCTTGCAATTGTTCAGTGCACAGTCAATGCAGATGTAGGTGTGGTCCTGGGGAGTAGCACTTTTCTAGGTTTTATTTAGCATGTTCTTTTTTCCCTCTCTACTTCCGTGTGTATATCTCTGTGTCTGCATCTCTGTATCACTATCACTTATCTCTCCATCCCTTTGGAAGTCTTTGAGTGTATTTCTCTCTGTGGTGTTCTATTTTACCTTTTCTTTTAATTTTCTACATTTCCTGAACTTGTTCCCTATCTCCTGGACTCTTTTTTTAACTCTCCTTCTCTTTCAACTTGGAGAAAGATGGGGAGAGCTATTTATACACTGTTTTTATATCTGACAAGCAGTGTGACCACAGCCAACTCACAAACCTCTTGCATTTCAAATTCTTCCCTGGTAAAAGAGAATATGACTCCCCCTTCTACCTCCTTCCCTGAGCTTCTGTGAGAAGGGTACAGTGGGGTGGAAACAGCAATGCTAGTTGTTGTCATTGTTGAGATTTCCTATTTATCAGGCACCTTATATCCATCACTTCCCTTATCCCCAAGTTATTGTATTTGAAGGGTTTGAATCATTACATTCCACCATTATACCGAAGGGGAGACTGAGACCACACATGGTCATATGGCTTACCCAACATTACAGAACAGAATATTTATTCAAACCTATGTCTTTGCCATGGAATAGGCATAAAATTCTTATAATAAGATGACTCATAAAAATGAGTGGAAAGTACACAGTGCCATTACTAAGACAGTTATATCTTAACACTGACAGCTAATTGTAGCATCTTTTTTGTTTTCTTTCTCAAAAATTTGGTGAAAGAATATCTCTAAGATATTCACCCCCTGAGGAACCTCATGGATGTGAGTGTTTTGGGAGGATGATAATCCCCAGCACCACCTGATGCTCTAGCCTAGCACTGGGGCTCATCTGGAAATGCCACGTGTGATGTTGGGTTTGGGGCTCCTCAGGAGGCATAAACACTGAGCAAAAGGGGCCCCACACAGAGGAGAATGCACTCTCGTCTTCAACTGTTGTTTTTGGTGACTGGGCCCAAAAATTACCAGGTGGCAAGTAAACATCCATTTCTGTGTCAAAGATGTGTCATTAGTTTGAGGGAGATTGTCCCTTCTGAGCAGAAGGCAATGACGACCCACTACAGCACTCTTGCCTGGAAAAACCCCAAAATGGAGAGGCCTGGTAGGCTACAGTCCATGGGGTCGCTAAGAGTCGGACACGACTGAGTGACTTCACTTTCACTTTTCACTTCCCTGAATTGGAGAAGGAAGTGGCAACCCACTCAAGTGTTCTTGCCTGGAGAATTCCAGAGACGGTGGAGTATGGTGGGTTGCTGTTTATGGGGCTGCACAGAATTGGACATGACTGAAGTGACACAGCAACAGCAGCAGCTCCTTCTGAACTAAGGGAGTCAACTAGTTACAGATGAAGAAGGAACCATCTCTGATCTGAAGGTAGAACCAACTGCAAAGCAATTGTGAATAGCCAGGCAGAGGAATTCAGTTTCCGCAGATGCAAGAACCACTGCAGGAAAAGTTACTGAACCCATATTCTGTGTAAGGCCATAAGAATCTAACACAATGCTTACTGTTTTTAGATTAGAAAAGGGGCTTATTTGTCTTCAAGAATGCCGATGTCAGCCTGAGAGATAGGCAAATGAAAGGGTCACTTATGTGGTGTTGCTCGAATGTGGTCTGAATTTAGAGTTAGTGCCTCGGGTTGATCAAGAAGGACCTCCTAGAGAAGGGGGTGCTAAGGCTGCGTTTGAAAAGACTACAGAATTTCTCAAATGAAGGCACCAGGACTTCCCTGGATGTCCAACGTTCCTGGAAGTCCAGTGATTATACCTCCATGCTTCCAATGCAAGAGGTACCATTTCAAAGCCTGGTCATAGAATCAATATCCTGCATACAATGCAGCACAGGAAAAATACAAATCAAATGCAAGCACCTCTGTGATCAAAGGCTGTGAGCTTCACAGTGGTTGGAAAGTGATCTCAAGAGATATGTGAACCCAGAGGGAGACATCAGTGTGGGAACAGAGGGGAACCCTGTCTCTNTACAATGCAGCACAGGAAAAATACAAATCAAATGCAAGCACCTCTGTGATCAAAGGCTGTGAGCTTCACAGTGGTTGGAAAGTGATCTCAAGAGATATGTGAACCCAGAGGGAGACATCAGTGTGGGAACAGAGGGGAACCAGTTCTGCACTAACCCACTCCCTCCTTCTCCATGTAGATGCTCTACGTAGGTAAAATCACCATTGGAACACCCCCTCAGAAATTCCAGGTTATCTTTGACACAGGTTCATCTGACTTGTGTGTGCTCTCTTTCTTTTGCCCCAGTCCAGCCTTTTGTGAATACAGACACCTCGTACCCGGACCATCCTCCACTTGCCCTGCCACCCTGTTTCCAACCTCGCCACCTGATGACACTCATCTCTTGAGTCTACAGCTACACAAGTTAGGTTCAGATATTACAAGTCTTCCAACTTCAGGCCTACCCAAAAGACCTTCAGGATTGCCTATGGATCTGAGAGCATGAAGGGATTTCTTGATTATGACGCTATTCGGGTAATGTGTAAAGAGAAGCTGAGTCAGGACTGGCTATGAAGTGACCCTTGCTTGCAAAGCAGATGCAGGACCATTTGGCAGGACCCTTCCCGGCCTAACTCCCATAGATATTGGCCATCTTACCCACAGGATCCTGTCCCTGGAGAGCCAGTGCCCATGATGACACACGAGCAAATGGATTAGCTAACAAACAGAGTGTCTTGAGGTGTGGACTTGCAGCTACTCTGCCCATGAACAGTTCAAGATTCACTTTGCTGGGAGCAAGAAGACAGGAAAAAAGCACCCACTTTTATATTCATAGACTTTTCCAGCCATTTTTAGGTGATAACTGGTTTAATTCTGCAGCAACCCCACACAGCAATTACTCTGATTAGCTCATGAGACATATGAGGTGCGGACAGCAAGGGTCTTGTTGAGGTCACACATGTGGTAAGTGGTGGAGCTGGGTTGGCTTTTCAGGACTGCAGTTGCTGTGGGGTGATTGGGACAGGACAAAATTGATCTGGGGACCCTAGGGGCAGTCAAGGGATCAGGTATCCAGAGTGGGAAATTGGAGGTCTCAGATGTCAGGGGGCCTGATAAATGAGTTCTCACTCTAGAGGATCCTTGAAAGTCTAATAAACCTATGGCCTGCTTCCTGAAAAATACTTGAGTATTTCGCCTCTCTCTCTTTCTCATACGCACTCACAGAAATATACACATATCCACAAAAGTGAATTCCCCAGGCAGTAACTTCATAGAACCCTACAAGCATGATTGTGTTTTTGGCTTGTTTTCTTGGACAGATGCAGAATCCACAGTACATTACAGAGAATATAGTCCATTCCTGTCATTAGGTCACAGTGATGCCAAAGAGAAGGCTCTCTTATTCTTGATTTTTTTATTCATAAGGTGGCACCAATGTGACCTGGCCTGACTCTTGGTTGCCCCACCTGGACAGTAGCCACGAGGCCAGTTTTACTCACTCAGGTGGTGTATTTCCGAGGGGCAAATGTTTTAAAATTCACAGCCTCTCTAAAATGGAACCCAAGTTCCCCTTCCACCTTGCTCTAACCATCTCTGTGCATCCAAAGACAGAGCCCAGCCTCAATTCTTCTCTAAGGATCTAATGGCAATGCACCCCAGCCCTGTCCTAGCTCCACTTCATGTATCTGTAAGTGGGAACACTCTTCTCTCCCACAGATTGGGGACCTTGTAAGTACTGACCAGCCGTTTGGTCTAAGCATGGAAGAATACGGGTTTCAGGGCAGAAGATCTGATGGCGTCTTGGGCTTGAACTACCCCAGCCAATCCTGGTCTAGAACCATCCCCATCTTTGACAAGCTGAAGAATCAAGGTGCCATTTCTGAGCCTTTTTTTGCCTTCTACTTGAGCAAGTAAGTCTGAGATGGACAATTCCTTTCTCCAAATTAGCTGTAAGATGCTTTCTGTTGCACAAAAATTATAGAACACTTGATAAAGAAGTATCCTGAAAGTAATATAACCAAGGATAACCATGGCCTCAGGGGCCTACCTGGCTTCACCACTGGCTTTTATAAATAAAATTTTATTGGAACACAACCCTACTCCTGGGCTCAAGATCAGTAACTTGGTCTAGCTGGGTGAGTTATGAGGGAGGCTAACGGAAGGCAACAGGAAACAAGTTGGAGGAAAAGGCAATACGATTTGCTTATGAATTTGATAAGGAAGGAAGAGAAGGATGGTGGGTATCTTTCCTTCATCATTAGCATTTAAAAGAGACCCCTGGATCAGCTCCGCAATCTGTGGAACCAGTGAGAAATGAAAGTGCGAGACACAAAAGTTTTGGACGCCTTGTTCAAGAAATATTAGACATTTCAAAACAGAAGAGCAGAGGTGAGGTCCCATCTGAGTGTGGGGCCCTTTGGACAGTGGAGGTCACAGGCTAGTGAAGCCAACTCTGGGTGACCTGAACCCACACCCTTAGAACTCCCAGGCCTTGATTTTCCTGAAAAATGACAAGATGGACAAAGGGGAAACCAAATACTCAGCACCATGTCCTCTGAGTGTGTCTGAGCACTCAGGTCACTGGAGGTCCAAGGCTTCTTCAGAAGACATAGTGGGTGGAGCTCAGACAAGTGATTCAGCTTCTAACCTCCTCTGTGCCACTCATGAGACAGTAACAGACCTCAGTCTGGATCTCTATCTCTCCTAGACGCTATTTCTGCATCTGTACATGGGGACCTTATTAGGGTGTTGATCGTTGGACAAGCACAGCTCTCAGACAGTGCTGTTGTTACTGTCCTCCAAGGATCCCCCCTCACTTCTCTCTACAGAGACGAGCAAGAGGGCAGTGTGGTGATGTTTGGTGCGGTGGACCACCACTATTACAAGGGAGAGCTCAACTGGATACCATTGATCCAAGAGGGTGACTGGATTGTGTGCATGGACCGGTAAGCCTCTCCCTCTGAGAGTCAGAACAAGTGATGCTCCCACTATTGTACGTGGACACAGGCAGATACACAAATGCATTCTCAGACACACAGTCACACAGACATACACACCATCTTCAACGACAGAGACAGACACACAGACACATGGAAACACATAAGCAGACACATATAAACATGCACAGAGACATATAAAAAATGTATAGCTAGTCAGAGACACACAAGCCCACACAGAGACACATGCAAACACACATACAAACAAAGACACAAGCACATAGATATACAAACAACCCATCCGTTCATAATCCCCAGGCCTTCTGAGCATGGCTCTGATAATGGTCCTAAAAGGCACCAGAGAGGTCTGTGTAGCTTGGAGAAGGCTACACCCACTTCCCTTTGAGGTGGGGATCATGGTTAGAGGACTCTACAGTGTGGTGAACAGAGGATCAGGGAGAATTTCTCCAGCCAGAACAGAGTTTTGGTAAGATGATCGACTGTCCAGGGCTACCTAGGACATAGGAAGTTCTCAGTACAGATTAATGTCAGTTAAAAAAACAGGGACAGTCCTGAGAAAATGGGGAAAACTAGTCTTCCTAGGAATCAACTACCCAGCAGTGGAGAGAGGTTGGCTGCAGTCTTAAGACGTGAAAGCAACTAAAAAAAGACACGCCATGTTCTTGGGCACACAGTGGGGTAGGGCTATTACAGAGAATCAGGAAGGTGGGATCCAGGAGTGACCTGAGGACATGAGGCATAATTGATAGGATTCTGTGTGATACCCTCAGACAAAAGCTGACCTGTCCTTTGGAGTTTCTGCAGGCTAGTCATGTATTTCCTGGCCAGGGTCTCAGGGTCTGAGCTGGTTGTAGGAGCAGTGCTGGGAGACACCCTGTCCCAGAGGAGCCCCTCTCTCCCCCTACTATGAGAATCTACTGCCCCTGCAAATCTCCATCTTCACTCTGTGTGCGACCCGTTATTTGTTCCCCACAAGATACAGCTCTCTGGATGTTTCTTATTGTTTTCTCAGTCTTCACTCACTCATTGAACAGACAAGCATTGGGCATCCACTGTGTGCCAGGCACTTGAGGGAGGCAAGGAGAATAAAACTCGCCCTCACATCTAAGAAGGCAGATGTACATGAAGTGACTTGCCCACTAAATGAATTGTGACTTTGGTACATGCTAGACATGAAGAAGAGAAGGCAATGGCAACCCACTAAAATACTCTTGCCTGGACAATCCCAGGAACAGCAGAGCCTAGTGGGCTGCCCTCTGTGAGATCGCACAGAGTCAGATATGACTGAAGTGAGTTAGCAGCAGCAGAATCAGCAGACATGAGGAAGGGTCTACAGGGGGTGACCAAGACAGGAGACTGATAAACACCGAGTTTAAGACTTCCCAAAAATAATACAGTTAATGTGGAATCTGGGAGATGAGAAGAAATTTGCTCATCAAAGTGGAATGGAGTCTTCTAGGAAGGAAGACCAGCTTGTGTCAAGGTACAAAATATCTTGGTGTATTCAAGTACTGCCTTCGAGGATGTCAAGAAAGGTGCTGTGTCAAGAGCAAAGGAAAAGAAGGCGAGAGATGAAGGGCTGTTGAAGAGACAGTGAAGAAGGGGACAAGTCTGGGGAGGCTCAGAGTGACCTTGATGTCCGCTTTCTTCCTTTGTCTCTCAGCATCTTCTTGAAAAGAAAGGTTATTACTTGCTCTGGAGGCTGCAAGGCTGCTGTTGACACTGGTGCAACATGCATCGAAGGCCCAGGAACACTGGCCGATAACATACAGAAGCTCATCAGCGCCAAGCCACAGGGTTCCAAGGTGAAGGGTCATGCCCCAGGGTCACTCCCAGTCTCCACACACAACAAGAATAACCAGGGCCAACCTCTTCCCCTCTCTCTAACAGCACTATGTTTATTGTTCTGTGGTCAATACCCTGCCCTCTATTATCTTCACCACCAATGGCATCAACTACCCAGTGCCAGCTTGAGGCTACATTGTCAAGGTGAGGGGACAATACTGAGGGTAGGTTCTCAAACTGGAGCTTGCAGGAACCCTTGGGCTGCTGCTGGGAGAAGCACACCTTCTGGAGGCCATGTTAAACCACTACAGCTGCTGCTGAGCCCTGTGGCTGGGCCAGTGCTTCCCACAAAACCAATCACTTGAGAGTAAATGGCGGTGTGGGACACTGAACTTCCTGAAATAAATGTGGAGAGGCCACACAATATGGCATGGTGGGAGTCAGGGAGAGGGGAGCACTAAGGTCCTCAGTCCTCAAAGAGTTTCAATTCAATCTGAACCCTTAGGTGCATGAACATGAAATTCATCTCTAGCAGTCCCTGAAATAGGCCATGTTACACGGAGAGTGGCTGGGGACAGTTCCAGTGTGATGTCCCAGCATAAGTTAACAGGCTCCCTTCCCTTCTCACAGTTTTCCTGGTTCAGATGATAAATTACATGGTCAGCCTAGTCCTAGGCTGCATCTTCCCCTTGCTCCAGCCAGGTGCCTCCTTTGTGAGTTGGGGTACCCGACCCCTCTGTGGGGAGGATGGATGCCAATGTGAATAAAGGGTTCACTGTGACTGCTCAGCCCTGGCACTGGGTGGAGGCTTCATGTCAGCTCCCAGCAGGAGTTCAGAGCAGGCTGATGGGCTCAAAGAAGGCTTTGAGGAATAGACAGAATTTCAGGAATTCTAAAACCAGAAACTCATTAAACCATATGGAAGATTACTTGGTTCTCAGCAAAACTGCACTGGATTCCATGCAAATGGCATCTCAAGGTGGTCTGCACTGTGGCTCTGGGGACTTACTAGGAGTGATGAGGTCTATGGACTTACCAGTGGGGATGGGGAACTTTACCCAACCAAGCTTGGAGTGGCCAAAGAGAGTGAGTGTGGGCTAAAGGAGGCTTTGCAGAGTTCTAGAGTTAAGTCTTCAATAAAGTGTTGTGGGCACTGCTCTGTTTAAGATGGATAACCAACAACGAGTTGCTGTAGCACAGGGAACTCCACTCAGTTATATGACAGCCTGCAGGGGAGGGGTGTCTTTGGGACCAAGATACCCGGATACACACAGTTGAATCCTTTGACTGTCCTCCTGAAGCTCAGAATACTGTTAATCAGCTATAATCCAATACAAAATAAACTTTTTAATAAAGTATGGATTGTGTGATGCCAGAGGAGAACCAGCATTCTCTGCAGAGATAACAAGGAGCAGAAATTAGAAGGAAAAAAACAGGGAGTGAGGAGAGCTATGAACACACTTGTTCTTTTTGAAAAAAATTACCCTGAAGTGTGGCTAATTTTCAGCGTTGCATTAAGTTCTGCTGCACAGCAGTGTGACTCAGTTATACACATAAAAATATATATTCTCATTATTTTTCATGTGGTTTATCACTGAATATTGAATATAGTTCCTTATGCTCTACAGTAAGACTTTGTTGTTTTTCATTCCTCTGTATCCCCAACTCCCAATCCTCCACTCACCACACCCTTCCTCATAGCAACCTCGTGTCTTGGCCCTCTTTGGTTTTGGATGAACTCTCATATATCATGCTGCTCAGAAAACCCCTTGATATTTACCAAAAGAGGGAAATAATAGAAAGTTTTGTGTTGGGTCTGGATACTGTAGGGAGTCACCGGTAAGGGCTCATGCTGACTGGTGTGTGTCTCTGACTTCCCCAGGATTCTAGAGGCCACTGCTTTACCACCTTTCAAGAGAACACTGTGAGTCCATCTACAGAGACCTGGGTCCTGAGTGACATCTTCCTGAGGCTATATTTCTTGGTCTTTGATAAAGGAAATGACAGGATTGGCCTTGCACAGGAAGTGTAAACGCTTGGAGTGCTTCAGGAATCAGTAAGGACTCTCCTAACGCACATTAACTCACACTCTGGGCACTGCTGCCCAGGATGCTGGTGAACTGTGTTTGGTGGTCTGCTCACCCTATTCTCAGTAAAGAATAAAGCATTTCACTCTTAATGGCGCTAAAACAAATGGTTGCCTCTGTTTGTGACTGGGAGTGAAGTATCTAGAACCAAGTCTGAATCAAAATTGAGAGGAACCCTACTCCAACTGGCTTCAAGGAAAAGGGAGACTCATGTAAATGATTCTGGGAATCCAGGACACAAGACTCAGAGCAACTGCAAAGATCTCAGTAACTGAACCCAAGAAATCAGAAGTCATCAGTTCTCTCTTTCTCACACTCAGTCTTTCCCTTCCCACTTCTTTAATGGTCTTAGCCTGACAACTTTCTTCCTTAAGGTTTTTATAGCTAGTGAGGGAGTCTAAGCTACCTGTTCTAAGGTTTTATATCCTGAAGGCATCTCCTAGTAAGGAAAGAAGCTCAGAGCCATTAGAGTTCAAGGGTGGTCCCTGAATGACACATCTCAGTTCACATGTACATTCCTAGATCAGCTATCCTGACACGGCCACGTGGTCCTATGAATGGCTTTACATGGTCATTGGACCTGACACAGCTGCGCACATGATTGTCAATTTCCTCCAGAACTACATGACTAAAGCTGGGGAGAGGCAGCCCCAAGGATACCGACTGTGAGATGATCTAGGCCATGGAAGAGTTTGTGATGACCCACCAACTCCACCACCTCCTCATTCAGAGGAATTATAAGGGGTAATGAAATAGACTCTCTTCATCCCATTTCAGATTATCGTATCACTGGGCATATACTCCAGGGGATTCTGGGTGAAATACTTCATGCAGAGCTGGTCCCCTCTTGTTCCCNCACCAACTCCACCACCTCCTCATTCAGAGGAATTATAAGGGGTAATGAAATAGACTCTCTTCATCCCATTTCAGATTATCGTATCACTGGGCATATACTCCAGGGGATTCTGGGTGAAATACTTCATGCAGAGCTGGTCCCCTCTTGTTCCCACACCCCAGTCACCAGCTCTCTGCCACATATACCTGCTCTGTCCTTTCCAGTCCTACTTGGTAAGTGGTGGTCTCAGTGGATCCCTGAACCATCTCTCTCCTCCAGGGCCCAGAATGCCCCTTCCTTGGCCTCCAATGCTGCTGGGGAGTATGCAACACACGTATAGGGGGACCCAGGGTACACAGAGCCTTCAGCCTTTCTGAGCTTCCTCCAGGGATGGAGCTACAAACTATTTTCTTGGAGCTGCCATGGTTAAGCACCTTTGCAGTGGAAGCATCTGTTCTTTCCACCTGGACCCCTCAATGCATGCCTCAGATAAGACAGCAAGGATCAGAGGTTGATTTCCTTTCAGATTGACTGGTTTGATCTCCTGCTTTATAAGGGACTCTCAATAATCTTCTCAAGCACTGCATTTCAAAAGTTCAATTCTTTGGCATTCACCCTTTCATATGGTCCAGATCGCTCATCTGTACATGATTACTGGAAAAATCATACCTGTGACACTGGAGACCTCTGTAGCAAAGTGGGTCTCTGCTTTTGAATACACTGTACAGGTATGATCTAAATCAAATGTCTTATTATTATACAGTGGAAGTGAGAAATAGATTTAAGGGCCGAGATCTGATAGATAGAGTGCCTGATGAAGTATGGAATGAGGTTCATGACATTGTATGGGAGAAAGGGATCAAGACCATCCCCATGGAAAATAAATGCAAAAGAGCAAAATGGCTGTCTGAGGAGGCCTTACAAATAGCTGTGAAAACAAGAGAGGTGAAAAGCAAAGGAGAAAAGGAAAGATATAAGCATCTGAATGCAGAGTTCCAAAGAATAGAAGGAAGAGATAAGAAAGCCTTCTTCAGTGATCAATGCAAAGAAATGGAGGAAAACAACAGAATGGGAAAGACTAGAGATCTCTTTAAGAAAATTAGAGATATCAAGGGAACTTTTCATGCAAAGATGGGCTC